>QLTV01000579.1:9297-22418 GCA_003457575.1 Thermophis baileyi
AGGCTGGTTTTCTTTGGTACCTTTGTCTACTTACATTCTGAGCAAAACTAGTATCTTAATGCAGCACTGGTTTTTGGAAAATGCTTTGGACATATCTTACAGACTGAAATAGCAATAGCAATAGCAATAGCAATAGCACTTAGACTTATATACCGCTTTACAGTGCTTTACAGCACTCTCTAAGCGGTTCACAGAGTCAGCATATTGCCCCCAACAATCTGGGTCCTCATTTTACCCACCTCGGAAGGATGGAAGGCTGAGTCAACCTTATGCTACAAAAACAACTTTTGCTTTGGATCAGCTCCATGTAGGTAATATCCGATGAATAAAAATTAGTTAGAAAGAAAATATAATAATAGCAATAGCAATAGCACTTAGACTTATATACCGCTTTACAGTGCTTTACAGCACTCTCTAAGCGGTTCACAGAGTCAGCATATTGCCCCCAACAATCTGGGTCCTCATTTTACCCACCTCAGAAGGATGGAAGGCTGAGTCAACCTTGAGCCGGTGAGATTTGAACCGCTGAACTGCTGAACAGTCAGCTGAAGTAGCCTGCAGTACTGCACTCTAACCACTGCGCCACCTCGGCTCTTAAATAACAATAAGTAGTGTAAATATTTTCAGTATTATAGAACAAGGAGATCTAAATACGTAAATAAAAGTCAGAATAAATATAAATTTGTCCAAAGTGAGATCTTCTATGCAATCCAAATAGACATCAAAGAAAAAAGAATTACTTTTCAGAAAAGTCTGTAGATACAATTTTAAGTTTACCACTGATGTTTATCCTCCACTCAGTCACTGTATACTTTCAAGATGTCGTCTCCTTTAAGAACGCCCCATCACTATCTTTCCTGTCTTCTCCTGTTATCTATTGTCCATGAAATGGGGGGTTAGAAAAGTTATCTCCAAGTAAAAGAAGAAGTTATCTCTCTACCTTCTTTTCTTCTCTTCTCAGGTTGGTCTTTTATTAAGTCTCTTTTTTTTAATCCTTTAAACCTGCACTTTCAATCGAAGTTTTTTTTCTTCCGATCTGTGCCCAATACTTTACAGTCAACGTTATCTTCAGCTCCACACCGCTAAGGCGCCGCCGGTTTTCTTTCTGGAGACTTTCTCAGACGTCCATATTATTTGTACATATTGTTCATTCAGAAGGATTCCCGCTATTAATTATTCCAAAGAGTTTGTCGATAGTCTTGCCGTTTCACACTCCCTGCTTCCACGCTGTTTGTTCAGGCCACCATGTCTCCGGACCACACCGTTATAGTTGGTCTCTTCTGCGTCTGGTTTTGGGGATTCCCACCTTCCGCAATGGGGGGGTCGCTCCCCTCCCCATTGCCACATGGTATTCCCCTGCTTGTCATTCCCTATCAGGATCGCGATGCCGATTTCGGCCTCCCAAACGCAAAAAATCGAGCAGAGAATTAGCGCTCCATTTCTCTGCACCGCACCACCATGACGTCACCCCGGAAGTCTCGTATTTACTTGAATTTCTAATTCACCCTCTTTATTTCTCATACATCCTCATACTCATTCATCATCCTCATATTCCTCATGAACTAGGACATACATTCAATTTTGCAGTTACTAGGATTGTTGGCCAAGCAGGTACAAAAATAGCCAGGGAAATGATTGAAGCCTGCAAAATGGCCCCCTTGTCAGTCAACTGGAATGCTGATTTACCACCAGCTTATCAGGTACTTAGGAGCTGAGGACTTGGTAGCACAAGGAAACAACAGCCTTACGACTTAATAATTGGCCATCAACACCCCAATCAATAACTAAAAAGCCACACACAACCAGGCATCACATAAATACTATGCATAGAATAGCCGGAAGCATACATTCTGGTAGAGAGAAGTTCCCTGAGGATGGGCTCCAGCACAAGTCCAAAAGCTTGGAAGACTAAACCTCTGGTCCTAATGACTGACCCAGATTGGATTCTGCAGTATTCTCAGTCTTCTTGATCTTAACTTCTTCAATTATCATCATAAAATGTATTAATCTATCCTAATAAGCAATGCATTCAAAAATAAGCATCCTTAACACCAGGCTTAAATAAATATTAAATTTTACCAAATTAAAATTGGTAAAATTGTTATAGCAGATTCATGTAATATCTTGACTGACTTTTGCATATTATGTTTTTTTTCCTGTTGCTAAATGTAGCTGTATGTAAGGTAGAAACACAATTCTCCCAAGCTTTATCCCAAGCATGTACTTTGAATTTCAGTTTCTGTATTCTGCAATGACTGAGGGATTATGGAGATTGATTTCTAAAGTACCTAGAAGACACCAGTTGGAAAAGGCTGCAATAACACAATAAATTAATATGAAGAAAATCACACAAGAATTCTTCAGTGTGTTTACTTCATATTATGTAATGTTCACATGGAAAATACAATTTTTACCATAGTAAAGAATTTATATTTCTTTCAGAAATAAGCTGGCCTAGTTGAGTTAGAAGACTTATTGCATTTCTTTGAACGTCTAATTTATTACCAACCAGTGTCAACCTGATTTTACTGGAATAGCAATTTACTAATGCCAAAGCCACCTTGTAAATAAGATGAGTCATCTCAGTCATACATCCTGTATAATTATCTAAATGAATAACAACTGTGCTGTACAAACATCACTCAAAAATGCAATTAAACTTAAAACTTACCCTGTGCAATAAGAGAGAAGGGGGGAGAGAGAGGGAGGGAGGGAGGGAGGGAGGGAGGGAGGGAGAGAGAGAGAGAGAGAGAGAGAGAGAGAGAGAGAGAGAGAGAGAGAGAGAGAGAGAGAGAGAGAGAGAGAGATCAACAAAGCCAAAGATTTTCAAATGAAGTTTCTCCCTCAGCTCAATACCTTCAAGGTCATATGGTGGGGACTTCATTTTTCATAGTCAAAAGAATGATTTAGTAATAATAGTAATAGTGGGCAATAGCATTTTACGCCTTCAGTATAATGATATTCAGTGTTGCATAGGATAATATATGGGTATTCTTTATCTTGTGTCTCATTGCAGCTATACAAAGTAGATTCTCAGAAGGTACCTTGTATACATAGCAATAGCAATAGCACTTAGACTTATATACCGCTTCATAGTGCTTTACAGCCCTCTCTAAGCGGTTTACAGAGTTAGCATATTGCCCCCAACAATCTGGGTCCTCATTTTACCCACCTCAGAAGGATGGAAGGCTGAGTCAACCTTGAGCCGGTGAGATTTGAACCGCCGAACTGCAGCTAGCAGTCAGCTGAAGTAGCCTGCAGTGCTGCACTCTAACCACTGCGCCACCTCGGCTCTTTTAATTTATGAATTTATACCCAGGTAGGGAATGGGAATAAAAGGAACATAAGCATTTAAAAGTGACACTTACGCTTTTGGACTTTTTTTTTCTCATTCAACCAAAGTTCAGAAAAAAAAGCATTTTCGTAACATTTCTGTTTTCTATAATAGAAATTGGTTCAATAACTAATAGTTACATCACAGTGGAAATGCATTGGAAAAGACAAAAGGTTTTACGCCATAGAAATATCTGAGCAGTGACCCCCCCCCCACTCATCGGCTTTCAATCTGGGCCACATCATTCCATAATTGAGAATTTGACATATTACAGAAAGATGTTGTAATGTCTTGTACAGGTGCTATGACAAAACAGAAACAAAAGCAGAAGAAATCCATTTTTTCAAAAATTTTCCTCATAGTTGTTCAATAAATCTTAAGAGTTAATGAGAAAGAATAACCACGGGGGTATCTCATATTCAGCTGTACTGACAGCAAGGGAATAAAAAGCCAGAGCAAGGATACTGAACATTTCAAAGACTGAGGAGGCCGATCAATATTTTTGGAATGTCAACTGTATTTCTTATTCAATGGCAAAACGTTTTCAAGAGAATCACCATAGGAATATCAGAAACTTATCACACTAGCAATACATCCTATTTAAGCAAAATATAATTAGTATCTTGATATTGCCAACATTATCTAACATGCAGTCTAGAACATAAGGATTATATAGGGTTTGATAGCCTTTTGGCTAACATCAACTGTTTTTTGTATATTTTCTCCTCTCTCTCTCTCTTTTTTTTAATGCCACATAAAATCTAGGGGTTGTTTTAGGAATCCATCCCATTCCTAGCAACATTCAAACACCCAGACATTCCATATTGTTTCTTCCATCCTGGGAAATGGTCCTCCTTTAATGATCATTCAGATGGTTTTTAAATTGTACTTCTTTCTTTGTGTCCTCTGAGTGTCTGGCTAGCTTTCAGAGGACTTGAATTTTGTTTACAGTAGATGAACAGATGGGCTGGAAAACAAACTGCTAGGGGGAACTCCATCAGTTCCAAAACGGTGTATATTCTTTGCTGATGAATAGACCAATGGTCATTTGGTCAGGTTGGTCAGCAAGTATTTTAATATTCCCTTTACTACAGGAGCATAGCATTATGAATGTTGGAACAGCAAAGAAGACATAAACATCTAAATGCTAATCCAATTGCATTTTATACCACTTTAGCATCTCTTAGATCAGGGGTGTCAAACTCGATTTCATTGAGGGCCGCATCAGGGTTGTGTTTGGGGGGGCATGTCAGGGGCGTGGCCATGGTGGGTGTGGCTGGGGTGGGCATGGCCATGGTGGGCGTGACACGGGACTTGTGAGGGGGCACCTGTGGTGGCTAAGTGCTAAGGCAGGACTTCCCTGAGACCCTCACTCACTCTCATTATGTTCTCCTTCCTTCCTTCCTTCCTTCCTTCCTTCCTTCCTTCCTCTTCATTTTCCTTCCGTCTTCATTCTAATTTCTTCTTCCTTCCCCTCTTTCCTTATTTTTCCTTCCTTGCTCTCTTCCCATCTTTTCTTCTTTTTGTCTTTCCTCTTTCCCATTCTCCTTTCCTGTCCCTTCTTGCATGCTCAAATATTTGTTTTGATAGCCCTCTGCCAGCCAAAACTTTTCCTTCCACACTGGATCCTGCATTCAGCAAGTCAAGCAGCAATCCATTTTTTGTCATGATAGCAATGGGAGGGAGAGTCAATTGTTACTTGTCAATTGTTAGAGTCAAAGCACTTGGGCTTTGTAGGAGGTTTATTTTTGCTTTGAGAAATTTAGATGGATTTTGAGAAGGTCTACATTGCACTGAATTTCAGGAGCAAAGTAAAGTTGAATTGACAGTGGAGGAGGGGCAAAGAGATAAACTGACAGCCTTTCAACACAGAGCCTGGAGGGATTTTGGTGGACTTTGAGGCATTTGATCATGTGATCTGTTCAAGGCTGGAATAGCATTGGTTTCTGGAACATCAGATTGCCATGAACCACAAGCCTTTATAGCTCCTAGTTCTCCCTTTCACAAGCCAGCCTTTCTCCCTCACTGCAACCTGCAAGGTTGTGCTGAAAAACCTAAAACAAAAGCCCCAGGACAGTAAAGGAGTTTAGCTAAGGGCCATTTCTCTCTCTCTCTCTCTCTCTCCCAGGACAGTAAAGGAGTTTAGCTAAGGGCCATTTCTCTCTCTCTCTCTCTCTCTCTCTCTCTCTCTCTCTCTCTCTCACACACACACACACACACACACACACACACACAGTGTGACACACAAAAGGGGATCACATGTGCAGTGTTTTGTGCAGCCTCCTTTCTAACAGCCATTTTTCTTCCCAGAGGCACACTACATGGCAAAATTCAAAGTGTGATTTTTCAAAGGACATCTGCATTTTGATTGGTCCAAAAATGCTCACAGATGAGAACTCAGTGCATCCCCCTCCCCTCCCCCAGCTCACCTAAACTACTTCTGCCCTGCTTTCATCAGCAATAGAGGAGGGTGGTTTTGGGGCAGGGGTGGGTTCCAACTTACCTCGCTGCCAGTTTGCTCCCTCCCGTGCCGCGTGGGCATGCCTCATGGGTGCGCACGTGCTTTGCGCGCGCGAGCATACGCAGTAACAAAAAATCCGGGGGGAAAAAACAAAGCCGAAAAAAAGATGGCGACCGCATGCACAGTGCCGGAAGTCGGCTTCTGTGCATGCTCAGAAGGGAAAAAAATTCAAAAAAAAATTTAAAAAAAATAAAAAAAAACAGATGGCGGCCCCCACGGACTGGCACTGACCGATCCGGTTTGGTGATGTCATTGTGACATCACCAGCAGGCTGCTACCAGTTCAGGAGAACCGGTCCGAACTGGGAGGAACCCACCCCTGGTTTGGGGGCAACCCTCCTCCATTGCAGTTTGGACTCTTCCAAGAACCCCTGAAAGGGGGGGGGAGAAAGCTGGCTGTCTCCCCTTGGTGGGCGACTTCTTCAGAAACTCCTCCTCCCTGCCCCCTTCCCTCCGCCCCTCTCAGCCCAGAGCAGCCACTTACAGTAGTTCGGCTTGGAAAGCTGCGCGGACGCTGGCAAGGTCGGGAGCATTTATAATTTTTAATGATGCTCAGCCGTTGCGCTGGAGGATGAGGACGGCCTCCTGCAGCACTCTGCTGCCTGCCCCTCCCACCCCAACAGCCCCAGTAATGGGAAGGGCGGGGAGCAGGCTCGCTGGAGGACGAGGTTTGAGGGAGGGAGCCGAGCATGCAGGGGCTGCAGCGTGGCATTGACCGGCTGGGCTGCCTCACCGTAACCCCACAATCTATCTTTGCCCACAGCCACTGCGGCTGAGACGGAGCAGGCAGCTGCCCAGGCATCTGGCGGGCCTGATCGCATGCCTCCACATGCTGCTTGGAGCATCAGCCCTGCGGTCACGGGCTTTGGACCCACTTGCGCTGCACGGACTGTGGACTCCAGGCTGCCTCTTGGGCATGGGAGCTCCCTGCCTTTCCCATTTGCTGGGGCTTTCACAAGTAGGGCAGTGGACATAAGACTCATCCCGCATGTGCAGCGCAGTTAGAAGATGAAGTTGGATGGCTCCACCCCCACCCCGCCACCTGCCTCCCCTTGCCTCGTGGCAGCAGCACTGGCAGCAGATGAAGGTAGAGGCATGGGGGGAAGCACACAATCCAGCCCACCAGATGCGCTGGGTGGCTGCCCAGCCGCCTGCCCCATCCCAGCCGCGGTGGCCATGGACAAGCAAAGACATACTGTGGAATGGAGCATGCAGGTGGGCGGGCGCCCCGCACTTCCAACAGGCCAGATAATGTGCCTCCTCCCCTATGCCTCTGCCTGCTGCTTAGGGCCAGCCTGGTAGTCACAGCGCCCCAGACCCAGCATGTTGCAGAGCCCCTCAACTAGCGGGCTGCTGCCTGACACCATCTGCCCCCGCATGCTCACTACCTCCTATGCGCTCTCCAGGGGGAGCATCCAGGAGGGGTGGCCAGTCCCTCACTGTCTCTGGGGCGGGCTTGCAGGCCAATTCTCGTTCCTTCCCTCAAACAATAAGACTGGTGCATGCAAACGAGCAGCGAATCTGGGACACGGATGGTGTTGTTTCCTGCACCTGGCCTTAGATCCGACCCATGGGGCTGCCCTGCCACTTCGGCCCCACCCCCTGTGCATGAGCCCAGGGGGCAGGGCTGGGGCGGCCCCTCACAGGCTCCAGGGCAGCCCTGCGGATCTAAGGCTGGCCGTGTTCCAGCCTGGATGGCTGCCAGCAGGTTGTAAATCGGCGCCCAGTCAGCCTGGGCCGGGCCGAAGCACTGTGGGCTGGTCCTTCCCTGCTTCCAGGGCAGCTCCACAGGCCGGATCTAACCACCTCGTGGGCCAGATTCGGCCTGTGGGCCTTGAGTTTGACACCCCTGTTTTAGATAATAATGGGATGACTCATCATCTGAAATATTTTTCATTACTATATGTCCTGCCCTTTGGATACACTGGACTAAGTTCCATAATCCAAGGTCAACAAGGTTGTTGACAATTAAATTATGGAAGAGATCCAACATATACACTATGAAACCATTTGGGAAAGCTGGTGTATTCAAAATAAAAGGACTTAAAATCCTCAAGAAAGGACATTCGTGTATGTTGAATGCTAGGGGCTGATCCTCATGCAGCTTCAGATAGTGCTGAGTGATGCTCTCATGCTAAATATCCTCACTATCATTTGTGAATCACTCTGACAGTATTTTTTGGCTGCCACTGATTGTCACAGGTAGGCCTAAGCATTCTTCTTTCTCTAAGCTGAATAATGTTTAGAGTACATATCATCACTCCAACTAATGTTCATCCATATGGTAAAGAATCAAACCACAAATGATTTGGGAAGAGGCAGAACTGGTAGCTTATTGGAAATGAAGTCAGTACTGCTCTAAGGAACCAGGATTTTTATGAAATGGCAAAATCTTGGAGTTAGAGTGAGCATTCCTATTACTGTTGCAACCACTTGCCTTCCCTTTAAAGTTAATTGGCTCAATTTTCAAACACCAGTAAGCATAATCTCCTACATCAGTGTATAATATTTCTGTTAAGATCATTCATTCGTGCAATTAGGAGTACAATGCTGACACAGTTCAACACTAACACTTTGTCTGAATTTGTACAAAAGATGTTTAAGTTTTGATGTAATCTGATTATTTAAACAAAAAGGACATTAAAACTGATGGATCGAGCCCATACTTTGTAAAGTAAGACTTCAGCTTGCAAAGCAAGACTATATCAATAATAATATAGAAATTAAGTCAATGAAAGACTACATGTTGCTATGTTAATTTGCATGCAAAATGGTAGAACATTTGGTGTTTCCCTGAAAAATGTCACTGTTAACAGTTTCATGACATTTAACAGCTATTAAAAGATTACCATGAAACTAAACCAAACTTGGAAATGTAGCCAGAAACAAAAGAAATTAGAACTATTAAAAATAAATAAACTCTGATTTGACAGACCCTTTAATTCATTTAAAAAAGAAAAAGATCAAATAGTAGAAAAGAACTATCAAGGAGGCATCTTTGTTATCAAAGCAATTGTGTGCAGGATTGTGTACTCTTATTTTAGCAGTAAGTCTCAAAAAAGCAAAAATGAGATCATCTTTAAGAATCCATCTCCTTGGAAACAGTAGTTGGTAGAAAGAAACTGATTATAAGTGGAGGAGTTCTTGGTGTAAAGAGAATAAAACTGCCTACCAATCAGTGGTGGGTTCCTACTGGTTTGGCCCGGTTCCGGCGAACTGATAGCAGCGGCGGCGGGAGGCTCCGCCCACCCAGCAGAATGTCATCATGGAGCTTCTGCGCAGAAGCATCATGCATGCGTGAAGCACGCTCCCATTCCCAAACCGGTAGCAAAGGTAAGTGAAACCCACCACTGCTACCAATACAAGTTGTTAATTTTTCGTGTGATACATGTGAAACAACCTTACTTTGCTAAAATATTTATTTCAACTTCACAAGGGAGGTTTCTTGAGGAAAACCTTCTCATGTGTTTATCCTATTTCTATTTTTCTCCATGCCATTGTGAGTAGAAGAATGCCTCCATTTGTAAAATCTACAAGAGCTTATATGAAAAGAATACATCAGAATGGGAAGATTTCTAGCCACTTAAGCACTCTGTGTAAGGAATACTGGAATAACATACCTGCATGACAATAAGAAGGTCAAAAACTAAGATGAAGGAAGCCAGGAAAGCTCTCGAAACTTCATCACTTGGCAGAAATCCACGATTCAACTTGTCCCAGCTTATCCAGTCTGTTGTGATGATCAGCACAACCATTGAGGTCAAAGTAAATAAAACTGTCCTAAAAAGAAAAATTAAAAATTAAATTAGGATTACTAATTACTAATTACTTTATAGCTATCTCCAAAACAATTTGAAAATAACAACATCATTTTCTTTGTTATACTTAAAATACCATTGCATGGATATTTTTGTAAATCAATCTTCTACAACTAGATTTGTTCTATATGTGCTGGGCTACAACTCTATCATTCCTAGGCAGGTCCCCAAACTACCATTGATGAAATTTGCTGCTGCTACAAATAAATTCCAACGAGCCTGTCAAAAAACTGAGCAATGAGTGGAAGTTAGCAATAGTGACTAGATGAATACTGTAGGGGTGACCTTTCCCCTCCCTTTCTCTCCCATCCCAGACCATCCAATACCACTGGGAGCACGTGGGACAAACAATTGTATTGAGGAAGATTGCATGTGGATTTATTCTTCATGAGTCACAAATGGGGTGTCTATCTAAGAATGGGATAGTGATTATAAATCTTTGAATTCATTGGAAAGGAATGCTGGTATGTATATGAATGGGTCTACCACCTTCTTGCATTCAGAGAAGGTCCATTCTTAAGTTTAAAATGTCATAGATTTGATAGAGTTATTCATGTTTGGGCTGCAAACATTCAAAACAATGAGAGGTCCCTTCGCTTGCTTGTGAAAGTATGCATATGGATCATTGTGGGTGTGTTCATTGATATGACCTGAAGTATGTGTATGTGCATTCTCTCTCTCTCCTCTTCTACTCAGTTTCTGACTGCTGCCTTTGTTTTTACTCACAACTGGAATGACAATTCTAACTGTCAGACTGTGAAAATACTGTCCTAGCCTTAACCAGCTCAAATCTTAAATAGCTGATATACTGATTAGAAATATTTCAGACAGTGGAAATGCATATAATAATTCTGGATGTCTATGCACATGTGTTATTATAGGGAAGATAAATGCATAGGCAGATGCATAAATAGCAAGTAAGCAAATCAATATTTGCCACAGTTTCCAATTGGAGTTCTCATACTGTTCCCAAGCACTTTTTTACTCTCAATTCCTTCTTTCTTTTCTGTGAGTGAGCATAGAAAGATAAAGTACTGAAACCAATCTTTTGTATTTCCAGTTATGCCCGATACTCATTATTCTTAAAGATCAATGTACCTAAGAATCTATAAAAGTTGACAGATCAGCATACATTGACGAAGCAGAAGTATGCATATCCATATCTAAGGAATATTTTTCTAATATTTTCAAGAATCAAAAAGGAAAAAAAGAATCATCAGATAAAACAATATTCAACATACTGCCTACATGTCATAAGGCAGGTTTTGATTGTAGCTGGTGTTATGAGTAGGTTCTTGCCTAATACATTTACAACCCTTTTTCAGATTTTTATTTCTTTTTCAACAGCTGAACACATGGGGACACTGGGAGCAGCACTGTTTATGGGTTCATTTCAGAGAGTGTGAGTACTACAGTATGCATATATGCTTATTCTTCTTCTTTTTTTTTAACTGTACAGAGCTTATATGTGCTAAAAGCTCTGATCATCCAGGATTGTGATATTATAACTTCTACAAAAGGAGGGTGTAACATTGCTGGAAATTCATCAGTACAAAATCAGTCACAACATCTTTTATTTTCAGTAATAAACTGAAAATGTTCTCTAAAAATCTGGAGAATCTCCATCTTGTTACTAGTATAGGTTTTTAAATTTAAATACTAAAACAAGTGAAACTATAAGTAAGTAGATGTTGCAATAGAAAATAGAGTGAATCTTTTAACTGAGTCCATAATAACACCAACATGTCAAACATTTAATATATAGCAATCACTTTTTTCTATTTTTTTTTCTAAATTTAATTCTCTTCTGCTAGCCTACTGCTTAAAATGCTATTTCAAAGGCTTCTCCTATGGGAATTATTTTTGTTCATGTTGGGAAGCTGCTGTTGACTTTCAATTTATCTTATTCTTCTGTGATTGCTATGGGGATATGAAATATTGATTTATAATTTTCTTACTAATCATATATCCTGGAAGAATGTTTGATTGATATTTGACACTTCTACTTAAAAATAGTAACATGGATGTGATTGAGTCTGAATTTTAGAAGTCATCACATTGTGCAAGACAATTATCTCTGCTGATGAATGACACAAAACTTTTTTTAATTGAATATAATACTTTGTATTTTATCTTCCTGTACAGTGCATAATTTTATATTGATAATATTTGTATGTCTATATTATAAGGGGTTTGGTTGTAACATCTGTGTTTGATGTTTATGGTTGCTAGCTTGGATTTATGACCACAATAAAGAAAGAAAGAAAATCTGAAATGTTGCTGTTTAATGTCAGGAAGAATTTCTCTGTGCACTGCTCAGTCTAAATATTATGTTCACATATCTTGGAAAAGGATGTTTAAATTTTATTTTGAAGCAAGGGATGAAGTTTTATCACTTGTAAAATTAAGCAGTGGATATACTATACTGGGAGGAATTAGCTACACACAAATAATTAAACAGGACGTAGTTAGTATAGTGCTAACTTGTGCTTGTGAAGAGGGACCTCTTTGAAGTTTTTTGGCCTTGATTCTCTGTCAGTTTGGTTATAGTTCAGTTTGGTTAATTTTAATTCTATGTTTTCATTAGTTTATGGACTTTTACTTTTATACTTATTTGTTGTTGCATATCTTTTCTTGTATAGTTTAGGAGTCAATTAATGTGATAAATAAATAAGTCTTGTCAGTTCCTAAGAGAAAACTTGCTTCATTTTTAATAAAGGATATATCAACACTTGGTCATGTCCAAGGTGTTATTTTAAATACATATGGTTGTTGTGTTGGTTTGTCTTACCATCAATATTTGCTGGTTTGGCTGTTAACTTGTGAACTAATTTCACTGCACTTGAATGAGTCGAACTGATAACCATCAGTTATGTTTTGTTGTTCTGTTTTTATGTTTGTATTTAACAGGTTCTCCCAGGCACCTCTTGCAAATTCCCTAAATCCATTTTAAATTTTATATCAATTGAGCTGTTTCATGCACTTGACCGAGTGAATTACAGCTCATGAAAACTCGTGTTTTTAATTAAATTTCTTAATCTGCTACCAGATTCTTTTTGTTACTTGGAATCTAAACAACTGTTGTGGCTTGCCCAAGTCCCGCGCAGCTGTTCATGGATCCGGAAGACCAAGAACCGACCATGGGGTGGCAAGAGCAGTCTGTATCTCCGGCACCTGAGTCCGAGACAGAGGAGGACGCAGGGCCAGAGGACGATACTCAATCAGGGCCTTCTGCACCTCCCCAGCAGGAGTTAAGTGACTCCAGTGAAGAGGAGGAGCCTCTGATTGATGCTAGGGCATGCAGGGCAGCTAGCCGGCAAGAGTGGCTTTGTAGAAGGAGGTCTCCTCACAGGTAAACCTGCAGGCAGAGCGGCCACGCCCTAAGACTATATAAGGTTGAATCACAATGGAAACTGTTGCTGGAAACAAAGAATGTATTTTACCTCTCT
>QLTV01000580.1:50922-76762 GCA_003457575.1 Thermophis baileyi
GCTTTGGGGAACACCGCTGTTAACAGAGCTGCCTTGGGGAACATCGCTGTTGATAGAGCTGTTCCTATTTTGACCACTTGTTTTCTATTTGACAGGAATGCAGTTATCCATCTGTGCAGGGGTCCAGAAATGCCATAAGATTTTAGTTTTAGAAGTAGTTTGTCGTGTACCACTGAGTCAAAGGCTTTGCAGAAGTCTATGTAAATTGCGTCTATTGCTTTGCCCTGGTCGAGTTGTGTAGTCCATATGTTTTTACAATGTAGAAGTTGTAGATTGCAGGATAAATTTTTCCTGAAACCAAATTGTTTGTGAGAGAGTAGGTTGTTTGTCTCTAAGTGGAGGGTAATGGATTGGTTAATGATTGATTCCATGACTTTTCTCTCCCCTTAGAAGAGATTGGCATATCAGCAGGCTCTCATATTGTGGTAGGACTATTGTGCTGTTCTGCTCACACACACACCTGTGGTTTAGTGGGTTTATTAATATTCCCCAGCAACTCCCATCACCAAAAACCCAGAACTATCCCAATTAAGTCCAGCCACAAGCAGACCAGTGCTAGTCCACAGAGCAATGGCCAATGAGTCCACAAGGCACTTGAAAGTTTCCCAATCAAAATAAACCCACCAGGCAAAATTAAATACACAATACAAGAGGTTTCATGAGGCAACAAAAGTCCAGAGTTCACAAGGCACAATCCAAGTCCAGGCAGTGTTAATCCAAAGCAAGGCAAGAATCACAACCAGAAAACACACAGCTAGGAAATGAACACATTGTTCCCAGCATCACCTCCTTTTTTTTTCACAGTATAAGTTTTTTATTTTTTTGTTTTTATACATCTCATTGCGTGAGTGGTTCGATTCCTGGGTGTCATACAGTTCAATACAAATCAACATAACAATATTATTTCTAATAATTACATTTCATTTTCATTTTTAAATTTACTAACACATAACTTCTGTAATCCACTTTTAATTCTAAACCTTCTCATAATTCTGTCATACATTATTTAATCTTAATATCTATTTTTTCTATTTTCCCCCTCTTAGTTCTACTTCCTATTTTAGCTCTTTTCCCCCCTTCCCCTATCATTCTACTATTCAAAGACGTGATCTTTCCTTTTTTTTATCATTCAATATTTCATTATGCACTTCTAACATCAGTCATAATCTTTCCAGTATTTAATGTTTATCCATTCATATTCATATTTTCCAATCCTTCAATCCTTATAGTGTTATATAAATATATACTCATGTTTTATTAAAATGTATCCTTTTCTACTATTAATACCCTTGTTTACATTGAAATATATTCTTTCTTTATCTATTCTCAAATTACTTATTCCTAGTTTTCACTGTTAATCACATTTTTATACATATTTAATAATATCCTTGTACAAATTCTATTTATCTAATTTACAAACTAATTTTCCAATCTAAATAGTTCTAATAATAGTATACATTACATTGCTACATTACTAATATATATTCAAAAATAATTTTTCTGTTACACCACATACAAAGCAATTATCCAACTTATATAATCTTAATATTCATACACATTAAAAAGCTTTCATAAAATATTTCGCCTTTTCCTTCCCCTTTATCCCACATCTTTCACCCAAATCCAAGCTTTTAATCTTCTTTTTTTGGGTTGCCTCCCATATATTTCTTTTAGGTTTTTTATTTCATCTACTTTTAGTTCTGCATTTGAACTATGTCCTCTAGCTTTCTCTCCTTTCATCCTTTTTCCCCACTGTCTAGTTCTGTAACTACCTGTTCTGGCCCCTTTTTCTCCTCTCAAGCGGTCTTCCTGTTTCTCCCGTTTCATTTTCACATCTTTTAAAGTATTTTCCTCCTGTTCTAATCCCTTATTCACCATCAATTTTACTAGTATCTTCTTGTTGTTTTTGTTATTGTCTTCTTCATATTGATTTCCCAGTTCTGCTGTCTCCACTGCTCTTTCTGGAACTTCTGTTCCTTCCTCATTGTCCTGATCTTTACTTGTCATTCCTTGTATTATTTTTTCCAATTTTTGATCTATACGATCCATACAACCAGACATTTCCATCATCTCCTTGTGTTGTTCTTTTATAAAATCCTTAATGTTTTGGTACATCAATTCCATTTCATTATCTCCACTTGCTTCTATTTTACAGTCAATCCAGTTCAAGAAAAGAAATCAGGGGATTCTCCACTCCTCTTCTAATCACTTTTATTTACTCAACAATGTTCAGATATCACTTGATTAAAAATCTTGTTATTGTATTGATCTCCAGTGACTTTAAAGTAAATATTTATAATCCAGTAAATACAAAAAGTCCCAAAGTTGCACAATTTTCCTTTTGACAGCAGGTGGTGCTCAAGCTTCAATTTGGTACTGCCTCTCCACGTAATACTAAAAGTCCAATTTTAATTATTTCAAAATTATAAATCCAATAGGAGGGCAGGGTTAACAGTAATGAAAAACAAGTTCCAGATCAAATTCCAGTATTTTTTTTAAATACCTTTTCAATACCACGTCTTCCTTTTGAGAGTTCAATTTTCTTTTCTTTGTTTTTCCCCCAAAAAAGTTCTCTACTTAAATATTCTGATTTTCTTAATGTGCTTTTTTCGCTGCTAGCAAATAGCTCCAATATGCTTCCCCCTTGAATTTCTTGGGGTCGTTTTCAGTGAAAAATGTTCTTTTACCCAGTTCACAAGCCACTCACTTTTTTCTCTCCTGCTCAGTCTTAGGTGTTCAGGCTGTCTTTCGGCTTCATGGCAGCCATTTTTTTTGCTGCCGCTGCTCCTCGTCCTCAGCTGAGGGGGCTTTCCTAGTGAGGGAGGGGAGATGCAGCTCCCCTCTACCTGTTAGGTGGTCCCCCTTTGCTTCACCACCCCTCTGGGGTGGCTATGGTCCTAATTTGGACCCTCTGACCAGGAGAGATCGGAGCCGGCCGCAGTGATCGCGGACCAGGCTTCCGAGTTCGCCGGAAGTACAACCAGAAGTCCCCAGCATCACCTCTTTCTGTCTGCTGTGCTAAATAGCCAGCTTCTGGTGCAGCCCATCAAGAAGGGTGAGGCTTTCTCCTCACAAGTAATCTGGCTTACCTTCTCTGCTCCTGCCTTTTCTCTTCCCTACGCGTTCTCAGATCAGGTGCAGAAGACAGTTCTTCTTCCTCATCACTGATCTGCTGCAGTTGCATGCTTTCTTCACCTGACGCCTCAGGGCTGTCCTGCTGCAGCTGTGCTTGAGACAAATCCCTCTGAGACAGCTGCTTGGTGCTATTGACCAACTCCGCTCCAGACATGCCTGGAACTGGTTCATCCTCCTCTGAGCTGACATCTGGAGAGGTATCTGGGGAAGCGTCCAGGGGAGTCATCAAGAATGGAATGGAATGGAATGGAGAGTAAGAAGGGACCTTGGAGGTCTTCTAGTCCAACTCCCTGTTTAGGCAGGAAACCCTATATCACGGGTGTCAAACTCGCCACATCACGTTGCCGTCACGTGATGTTTCATGACGTTTTTCCCCTTCGCAGAGCTGGGGTGGGTGTGGCCTGCACATGATGCATCCGGCCTGCGGGCCGCCAGTTTGACACCCCTGCCCTATACCATTTCAGACAAATGGTTATCCAATCTCTTCTTAAAAACTTCCAGTGTTGGAGCATTCACAACTTCTGGAGGCAAGTTGTTCCACTGATTAATTGTTCTAACTGTCAGGAAATTTCTCCTTAGTTCTAGGTTACTTCTCTCCTTGATTAGTTTCCACCCATTGCTTCTTGTTCTGCCCTCAGGTGCTTTGGAGAATAGCTTGACTCCCTGTTCTTTGTGGCAGCCCCTGAGATATTGGAACACTGCTATCATGGGTTCCCCCAGTCCTTCTTTTCATTAAACTAGACATACCCAATTCCAGCAGCCGTTCTTTATATGTTTTAGCTTCCAGTCCCCTAATCATCTTTGTTGCTCTTCTCTGCACTCTTTCTAGAGTCTCCACATCTTTTTTACATCGTGGTGACCAAAACTGGATGCAGTATTCCAAGTGTGGCCTTACCAAGGCATTATAAATATACTATGTGCATCCACCTATAGCCTAAGACAAGACTGGGACTGGCCATTACTTGAGCTGCAAAAGTATTTAATACTTTCCAATTCCTTAACAATTCCCAGAAAAAGATCCTGCAAAACTGGGAAACTACATGATAATGTATAGAATGTAAGTCCTCAACTTACAACAGGTCATTTAGTGACTGTTCAAAGTTACAACACTAAAAAAAGTGACATGACCATTTTTCACACACATGACTATTGCAGCATCCCCATGGTCACGTGATGTACATTCGGATGGTTGACAACTGACTCACATTTATGATGGCTAAAGTGTCCCAGAGTCATGTGATCCCCCTCTGCGACCCCCTGACAAGCAGTCAATGGGGAAACCAGATTCATTTAACAACTGTATTACTAATTTAAGAACTGCAGTGATTCACTTAACAAATGTGGTGACAAAAGTCGTAAAATGGGGCAAAACTCATTTAACAAATTTCTCACTTAGCAACATAAATTTTGTGCTCAATTGTGGTCCTACGTTGAGGACTACCTCTATTTATTATTGTCTGGATTGCTTCCACAGTCAAAGGTTGGGGGAAAAATCATTTTTCCTGTGGGAGGTAGACTATACCTGTCCATGGAGGTTCTATCAAAGATTGTCAAATTTTACTTACTCCTCCCCCCTTTTCCACCCTTATCAGATGCCATGTTAGGGGACAAAAATGTAAATGACACATTTAGGATTTTAAAAGATAAAGCACATCGAGGAAGCAATAGGATAGCTGAGAAGACAAATGATTGCCTCCCCCTCCCCCACTCCACCAAGTCTGGTAGAGTAAAAATAATTTATACAAAACTTTTGCTTTCAGAAAACTAAAACAGCCCCCAAAGCATAAAACAGGAGGAAAATTGCCATAACACTTTCCTGAAAAAGTAAACAGGGGCTTCTCCCCTGATGTAACTTATGCTGGGGAGACATTGTTGCTAGCAACTGCCTAGGGCTGCCAGCAATTCTCCATCCTGGGGTGCATGCCAAAAGCGCGGGGGCGCCCATCCCACGCTCCCCGCGCTCCCCCTGCCCCCCGCGCATGTGCGCGTGACCCCCCGTGCTCCCCTCGCCCCCGTGCATGCACGTGCAAACCCCCGCGTGCGCCCCGCCCTCTCCGTGCATGTGCGTGCATGTCCCGCATGCGCCCTGCCCCCCACGCATGCGCGGCAGAGACCTGAAAACCAGCTGGCCAGTGGGAGGCACGTGCGCATGCGCAGTGGAGCTGAGCTGGGGCAACGGCTCACGTGCCCGCAGAGAGGGCTCTGTGTGCCACCTGTGGCATACGTGCCATAGGTTCGCCATCACGGGCCTAGGTGGTGCCAGCAATTTTCTTTGGCAATATATACAGAAGTGGCTTGCCAATGCCTCTCTCCTAGGGCTGAGGAGAAAAAAGTGACCAGCCCAAAATCACCCAGCCAGCCCTCATGGCAAAAGCAGGATTTGAACTTACAGTTCTCCAGCTCCGTAGCCTGTGGCCCTAACCACTGGACCAAATTGGTTCTCTATAAAGGTTTCCCTTCCCCTCCTTGGCTCCAAGGAAAAGGAAAACAATTGAGCACACACATTAAGCAGCAACTAATCACCACTTTTGCAGTAGCAAGGAGTCACAAAGACACATGCTTTATCTGATGTTAAATAAAACTTCATAGGATTGTTCCTTTGACTAGAATGCCCTCAAATGCATTATTAAGGATGAATCCAGAATAAAATGCAAAGGAAAATCACTGAAGTTTGATACACACATACACAAAACAGAACAATAGAGTTCGAAGGGACCTTAGAGGTCTTCTAGTCCAACCCCCTGTTGAAGCAGGAAACTATCAATTCCAGACAAATGGTTGTCCAATTTCTTCTTAAAACCTCCAGTAATGAAGCACCACAGCTTCTGGAGACAAATCATCCCACTGATTAATTGTTCTCACAGTCAGTAAATCCTCCTTAGTTCTAGGTTTGTTCTCTCCTTGATAAATTTCCAGCTATTGCTTATTGTTCTGTCTT
Organism: Thermophis baileyi; assembly: GCA_003457575.1. Classification (NCBI taxonomy): domain Eukaryota; kingdom Metazoa; phylum Chordata; class Lepidosauria; order Squamata; family Dipsadidae; genus Thermophis; species Thermophis baileyi. Next base: position 56,996 of record QLTV01000580.1, read on the forward strand.
TAAGCACTTTTAAGAATAGGTTGACTACTCTTCTTTGTGGCAGCCCTTTAGATATTGGGACACTGTTACCACTTCTACTTTTTATTAAGCTAAACATACCCAATTCCTTAGTTACAAAGTTGTAACTAAGCAGAAAAAAAATGGTTAAAAGGAACAGAAAAACCGCACCCCCATTTCCTGCATTTCTTGCTTTTCCAAGGCAGAAGTTCTTGGATAAAAGAAGAAGTAACCAACTAAAAAAATGTTTAAAAGGATTGCTCAGAAATTTCACCCCCCCTTCTCTACTCAGCATACTTTAACAAAATAGTTATCTCTCTCCCACATCTTCAAATACATTTTTCTTCCCTTATCCTGCTCCTTTCCTTGAGCAGAGTCCCTTTTACCAATCCTATTTCCCATTTCTTATCGATCTCTGAAGTCGCTTTTGGTGCTTTTACCCTTTTTCCATTTTCCATATGCCTTCAGCATCGCGTCTCGGGGCGTCCCCTGGATTGACCACAATAATCACCTCCTCTGAGGTTAGATTTCTCCTGCTATCCATTCAGCACCAACCCACCCACTCTCCAGGGGTTTTGGATGTTTAGGCACGGACCCTTGGCTGCACCTCCTTCGCCCCCAGCCACCTGCCTCAGCCCATTCACAGCCAGCTTTCCTCTTCCGCTTGCCCTCCCCTGGCCATTCTCCATGGCCAATGGGCCCCTGGCCCTTCGCCTTTGCCCATTCTCCCAGAAACCGTTTGACCCAGGCCTTGGGCTGCAGGGGACAAATAGCCCCCAGCCAATCGGGTGGCAGGCAGAAGCAATGGTGCTGTGGGGGCAGTGTGCAATGCAAGATATATATTTTTTAAAGTACTGCGGCTGCTCCGCAAGTTTTGGGGCATTGCAGATCTGTCACCAGGAGTGGAGGGAGGGGTAGTGGTGGCGGGAATAGCAGCTGTCGAGGCCACTTGGGGGGAAGACAGGCGAGAGTGTGTTGGGAGGCACCAGGGTGGGAGGGAGGGGCACCTCAAGGGGGCTTCACAAAGACACCTAGGTTCGCAACTCAGTCAGCTCCAACAAAAGGGGAGCAGGAGCAAGGCTGGTGCAGCTTCTGGCATTGTGGAGGGGCAGCACAGGTGAGTGGCAAGGCCAGCGCTGCTTCTGGCATTGCGGAGAAGGCTGGGGGAGGTCGTGCAGGTGAGTGGCAAGGCTGGTGCTGCTTCTGCATTTGCAGGGGGGCTGGGGACAGCGCGGCAGGTGAATGGAGGTTACCCCAGCAATGCCAGAAGCACCATCGGCCTTGTTTGTTTTTCTGCAATAGCACCGCCGCTACCGCTACGTCGCTGGCATCGGACTGAATTATGAATTGCTGTTCTGGGTTGGGATGTTGCAGAATAGGTTCTTGGGCAAAGAGCCGCTTCAGCTTTTCAAACGCTTTTTGGCATTCCATCGTCCACCCAATAGGCTGGTTAGGCTTTGGCTTTGTTGGCGATGGACCTGTCTTTAGCAGTTCGGTTAGTGGCAGTGCCACCTCTGCAAAAGCCGGGATAAATTGTCGATAGAAGTTCGCAAAGCCCAAGAAACTTTGTAGTTGCCTGCGGGTGCGTGGGGGTTGCCAATCTAGCACCGCTTTCACTTTTCCTGGGTCCATCTCTATCTCTTCGCTGGAAATGCGATATCCCAGGTAGTCCAGTGCGGTTTTGTGGAATTCGCATTTAGACAGCTTTGCGTACAGCTTGGCAGCCAGAAGTTTTTCTAGGACTTGCCGCACTAGTTTCACGTGTTCCTCTAGGGTCTAGCTGAAGATGAGAATGTCATCCAAATAAATGAGTACTCCCTTGTACAGGTGCGGATGGAGTACTTCATTTATAAATTGCATAAAGACCACAGGGGCCCCTTGCAGTCCAAATGGCATGACCCTGAATTGGAAGCTCCCCAGAGGGCAGTTAAAGGCGGTCTTCCACTCATCTCCCTCCCTGATACGTATGCGGTAATACGCTTCTCTCAAATCCAGCTTCCTGAACACCTTGCCTTTGGCTAGGTGGTTCAACAAGTCCTTCATCAGAGGGAGGGGGTACGTGTTTTGGACGCACACGGCGTTGATCCCACGAAAGTCCACGCACAGCCTGACCCCCCCATCTTTCTTCTCTTTGAAGAGCACTGGGGCTGCCACTTGCGATTTTGCCGGCTGGATAAATCCCCGTTCCAGATTGGCATCGATGTATCTCCTTAGCTCCTCCATTTCCTTAGGGGTCATTGAGTACATCTTTGGTTTTGGGAGCGTCGCCCCCGGCACAAACTCTATTGCGCAATCAGTAGGTCAGTGAGGGGGGAGATAGTTGCAATCTTCCTCACTGAAGACCCCTTCTAGGTCCCTGTATTCCATCGGCACCTGCTAGATGCCTGGGAGTTTAGCCTCGACCCCAGGGGCTGCTGGCTGGGGGCGGTCTGGCCTGAGGGGTTTGGCTTCCTTCAGGCGGTTCTTAGGTAATTTTGGGGGTAGTGGCCCGATGCCCATGGTTAACTTTCGGTAACCGTCTTCCCACTTTATGGTGGGAGTCCACTTGTCTAGCCACGCAAGTCCCAGTATGATTGTCTCAGGCATTTTCGGGGCGACGATGAATCTGATGAACTCATGGTGGCGCCCTATTTGCAATTCTATCAATTCGGTGACATGCGTGGCGGGGGACCCCCCAATTAGCATCCCATCCACTTGTTGAAACCGGATGGAGTTGGTCAAGGCCCTAGTGCGGATCCCCAACTGTTCCACAACAGACTTGCTAATTAAGCATCGTGAGCAGCCCGTGTCCACGATTGCATCTACCTCTCCTTCCCCCGTCTTGGGCACTATAAGTTTGGCTCTGATGGCAAAGGGGCGGACGGCTTCACTTATCATCGGGTCGTCCTCTGCCCCACCATCTTCGACCTGGACGGGTCCGTCGTTTATGGCTGGATTCCCCTCTCCCTTTGGGGTCTGGGGTGGAGCCTCTGCAACCTGCTGGATGAATTTTCCCGCTTCCCGTCTCTCGTGCTGTCTCTGGCCTTGCCCTGTTGAGAGGGGTTGCTCTGCTTCTGCAGCTGCTAGAGAGGTCTCTTTTAACTGGAGGGACTTTCCTCCCAGCACTTTTCTCTGTGGGAGTTTTAATCCCTTAAGCCCCGGCTGGTTACGCCGAGGCTGGTGGCCTCTAGTCCCTTTCTCCCTAGCTGGGATGGAGGAAAAGTTGTCCAGTGAAGGGGGGAGATCCTCCTCTCCCTCATGCCCATCGGCAGGAGGGGGGCTCGCTTCAGGAGGAAGTGGGGAGTTCTCTCTAACCCATGCCTTCTTCCGCGAGCTCAGAGCGGTCGCGGTAGCGAGGGGGGAAAAGGGAGGCTCAGCTATCGATTCCGGCCCTTCCAGATCAGCCTTGCCCCTGCCCCCTAGGCAAGGGTCCCTCTCATTTTCTTCCTGTCTAGCCATCGGTCGGGCAGTGTAGCCCCACGGTCAGCCCGGAACCCCTCGACCGAGATGGCCCCGCGGTTGACAGGGCACGGCTTGCCGACGGAGAGGTCGGGTCGGCCCTAGCTGGAACAGCGTTCCGGGTGTGGAGACCGGTGGGGAACTGACTTCTTCGCCAACCCGTGTGTGCCTTACTGGTCCCACCTGAACAGGCGATGGTAGTGGCTGGGGGGCGAAAGCTACAGTTGGGGCTAACCAAACTCCGGCCGTTCCATTACTCCACTCTGGAATTGCGGCCTCCGGTGGTTGCGGTGGAGGAGGGGGAAGGAAAGCCCGCAAGGGGTAACCCCCTCCATTGCTCCAGTGCTCCTCCATTCTCTCCGAGCACCGGCCATGCAGCACTGCCCCCGAGGGGTTTTTCCCAGCCGCGGGTCCCCAGACTATTCCATTCGCACAATCCGGGATCTGGCAGGGGGGGCGATTGCGGGGTCCCAACCCACAGAGAATCAAACAAACCATACCTCGTGGCCTGAGCCCTGCTGGCCACCGCCAAATCCATTGGTTGGAATTGCACACCAACGCCGTGGATTTCCCTGTGCACGGTCGGAAGGGTCCCCATGCTCCCAGGCAATGCTGTCCCCAGGACCTGGGGCAGGGTTGACTTACTCAGGGAGGATAAGCGCCAAGCCTCTCTCCAGGCAGCCATGGCGTCCGGTTCCCTCTGTGGTAGTCTTTCGGCTGGGTCCGGATCGTTGGGCGCTGGCTGCACGCGTCTCAGCCAAGCGCCCCCATCTCCAGATCTGGCCCACCTTTCCTGAGTTTTCACATCGCCCATGGCTGGGTCGACGTTGGGGCTCAGGACCCCGAACAGCGCCCCGAAGCTTCGGGGTAGCTGGGTTGTTTTTTAAGCGAGATTCGGGTTAATGTCAGGGTTCCAAATAGCATCCAAAACTAAATCAGAATCCAAGGCAAAGTATTCCTCAAAGTTCCAATTTATTAACAGAGCCATGTTGGTACATCTGGGTGAAACCCGAATCTGAAGTCCTCCGGGTTTCACCACCCAGTTGAAAGTTCAAGCCCTTGCCCCCACACCCACAAATCCATCATGTTGTCCAATCTTCAATTGCCATGCTGGCAGAGTCCACCCATCTCCTTCTGTGCAGGTGCAGAGGTGCAGAGACAAAGGATGACCTTGGCTTCTTAGAAAGAATTTATTATGGCTGCATGCCAGCAACTTCAAACAATCCCCCCTCCCATTCTCCCACAATAGAAAATGCATACTCAAGCATTTTGTGGAGAGATAGACCTTCTCCCCCAACTGGAATGGCCGTTGGGGAGCTCAATGTTTGTCTGCCTGTTTCTTATAGGTTTGTGCTGCTTTAGCTAGTGCCTTCTTGACATTCTCCCAGGTTGCTTTCAGTGTCGACATCCAATCGGTCCAGCTGACTGAGGAGGGGGGCTCCCTTGGGTACTCCGGCATTGGGACAAAGTCCATGCCACTCACTACCTTGAACGGGGTTCGTCCCGTGGTACTGTGAACAGCATTATTGTATGCGACCTCAGCGAAAGACAGAAGGTCCGCCCAATTGGACTGCTGATAGTTGACATAGCATCTCAGGTACTGCTCTACCATGGCGTTCAGTCTCTCTGCCCCCCCCCATTGGTACTCAGATGAAAAGCTGAGCTAAGGCCTTGGGATGACCCAGTGGACTGCAGGAACTCCCTCCAGAACTTTTCCCAGGCTGCCCATCGTCGCTCTGTGTCCGTGAGCTTACGGGAGGTGTAGGAGCAGGGTTGTAGGTTTCCTTGGCTATTTCTTTGAAGTAGCACTGCTCCCACTGCCACGTCGCTGGCATCTGCCTGGATGACAAAGGGTTGTTCGGGGTCGGGGTGTTTTAACACTGGTTCTTTCGCAAACAGTTCTTTCAGTGTTTCAAATGCCTTTTGACAAGTCAGGTCCCACTGTAGGGGCTGTCCCGGCTGGGGTTTCGTTCCTGGGCTCCCCGTTTTTAGGAGGTCCATCATGGGTTTGGCAATCTTCGCAAAGGAGGTGATGAATTGCCTGTAGAAGTTTGCAAACGCTAGAAAACTTTGTAGCTGTCTGCGGGTGTGAGGGGGTTGCCAGCCTAGGATGGCTTGTACTTTGGCTGGGTCCATCTCTATTCCCTCACTCGACACACGGTAGCCCAGGTAGTCTAGCCATGTGCGGTGGAATTCACATTTTCATAGCTTGATGTACAGGTTGGCTGTCAAGAGTGTTTGTAGTACCTGGCGGACCAGGGGGATGTGGTCATTCATGGTCTCGGTGTAGATGAGGATATTGTTCAGGTAGACCAGGACCCCCTTGTAGAGGTGCTCATGCAGCACCTCGTTTATTAGTTGCATGAAAACCACTGGGGCCCCTTGCAGGCCGAAAGGCATTACTTTGAATTGGAAGCTCCCTAGGGGGCAGTTGAATGCTTCTTCCATTCGTCCCTTTCCCTGATGCGGACTCGGTAGTATGCTCCTCTAAGGTCTAACTTGGTAAAGACCTTTCCCTTGGCCAAGTGAGATAGCATGTCCTTCATGAGGGGGAGGGGGTATAGGTTGTGTATGCACACACAGTTTATCCCTCTGAAATCAACGCATAATCTCATAGTTCCATCATTTTTTTCTTTGAATAGGACTGGCGCTGCGACCCGCGGCTTGGCTGGTTCAATGAACCCCCTTGCTAGGTTTTTGTCTATGTATTCGCACATCTCTTGCATTTCCCGGGGTGTCTTAGTGTACAGTTTAGGTTTGGGTAGTTTTGCCCCGGGGATGATCTCGATGGCGCAGTCTGTCTCACAGTGGGGAGGCAGGACGTTGCACTCGGCCTCGCTGAATACTCCCACAAGGTCTTGATATTCCCTCGGAATCTGAACAGCCTCTCAGGTTGTGTCGGATGTGGCTGCCAGTTGTTCTGGTGGGCTCTTTTGGGGGGTTTCCTGCATGGGCGGTGTTTCTGCATGCTGGTGTGGAAGGGGTTGGGGGCCCCTTGCTATTCTCAGTCTGCGGGTGCCCCCTTCCCACCAGATGGTCGGTCCCCACTTGTCTAGCCAGGAGAGTCCCAGTATGACTGTGTCTGTCATTTTTGGAGCTATGACGAATCGAATTACTGCCCAGTGGTTTGCTAGCTCCAGCTTCATGGGTTCGGTTAGGTGGGTGGCATAGGCTCCAACAACTAGGGACCCATTGACCTGTTCGAACCGGATCGGGTGGGCCAGCCTCTTAGCTCTGAGCCCCAGTTTCAGGACCGTGGCTAGGTTGATCAGGCATCTAGTGCAGCCCGAGTCTACTAGGGCCTGAAAATCCCCCTGGGTGCCTGTTTTTGAGGCCATCAGGCATATTGGGAAAACAAAAGGGTGAATTGGTTCACTCACCATTGGGTCGTTTTCGCCCTCGTCCTCGCTGTCGTAGGGTTCCGGCGACTGGTCGTCGTTGCCTGGGGGCCCTCCCCCTTCGACTGGGTGGGGAGGCACCTCTGTAGCCTGGAGGGCCTTCTAGGACGTATTGGTGGCACGCTTGGGGCCTCGTTCCGGTCTTGCCCTGGGTGGCGGCTCTGGCCTTGGCTTTGGGGCCGGGGTTGCGCATGCTGATGCCATGTGGCCCATCCCCCCGCATCTGTAACATTTCAGCTGACGTCGTGGGAGAGCTGGCCTTGGGGCTGACTGTGGTGCTGTGGTTCTCTGTCGGCTGGGTGGTGCCTGGTCTGGTTGACCTCTCTCTCTGGTGTCCGGTGGCTTTCTCATGTCGTTGGCTCGCAGCCCGCTGTCGACTTTTATGGCCACTCGGAACCACTCGGAGAGTCTGTTCGGGATGTCCCGGTAAGCAGTTACTTGGGTGATTTGCTTGTCTAGGCTTCTTCTGAAAAAATGCACCAACAGCCACTCTGGTAATCTGGTTGACCTCTCTCTCTGGTGTCCGGTGGCTTTCTCATGTCGTTGGCTCGCAGCCCGCTGTCGACTTTTATGGCCACTCGGAACCACTCGGAGAGTCTGTTCGGGATGTCCCGGTAAGCACTTACCTGGGCAATTTGCTTGTCTAGGCTTATTCTGAACAAATGCACCAACAGACGCTCTGGTAAGGGAGGTAGCCTTCCGATGACTGTCCTAAGTTCCCGGATGTGTTCTTTGATGGGTCGGCCCCTTTGCATTAGGTTTCTGAGATCATTTTCCGCATACAGGTCCTCCTCCGCCTCCTCAAATCTGGCCTCTAGCAGCTGTAGGAAGTCATCTACGTCTTGCAGCTGAGGGGCTCTCCTCTTATGGAGGGCTGCTAGCTATTCCCTTGCCTCTCCCTCTAGCCCCTCTGTGATGGCATTCATTATAGCTCTGGGGGATGGTTAGAGGTGTCCATAGCGTTCTAGGTGGACATCAACTGAGTCAAGGAATAAGGCTAGTTGGTCTGAGTCTCCATCAAATTTTCCCCTGAAGCGGGCTGGTTCGTTTAGTACTGCTCCTCCCTCCTCCTGTTGGCCCCTGTAGGCATGCGCTCACTGCGGCTGGCCCTCTTCCTCAGCTCTGTTTCGGAGAGAGGGAGGTGGTTGTCTGCCCTGGGTGGCCTGCCTACTACGTGGGAGGGGTACTGGCTTCAGTCCTGGTCTCTTTCTCCTTCTGACGTGTGAAGAGGGGGGGGGGCTGTGTTCTTGTGTGCGTCTCCTCCCTCCAAAAGGATCAGCTGTCCCTCCCCTCTCTTTTGGCTGAAGAGTTCACGCCCGGCTGCACGTCGTCTTGACCCTGTTTTTCCCCTTCTCATTGGCCATATCATAAATCACATTGTCCAATTAATCATGTTGGTGGGTTGTGACCTCCACACCCCTCCTTCTGACTCCAGTAGCCTAGGACACAATCAGTAAAAGAAACATTTATGGAATGCATTTACAGTTAGGGTGGTTAGCCCTCCTCCAGCTTTCCCCCCCTTCTCTTCATGGCAACTTAATATGGCATATAAATTTTATAAATAATAATAAAATAATAACTTGAAATCTTTGTGAAGCCCCCTTGAGGCGCCCTCCTTCCCTTCCTGGTGCCTCCCAACACACTCTCGCTTGTCTGCCCCCCAAGTGTCCTCGGCGGCTGCTACTCCCACCATCACTCCCCCTCCCTCCAGTCCTGGTGAAAGATCTGCAATGCCCCAAAACTTGCAGAGCAGCCGCAGTACTTTAAAAAAAAATATCTTGCATCGCACATGTCAACTCGCAAAGCATCCCTGGCCTGCTCTCAAGTTGCCATAGGCAGGGGGATGGGAAAACCGAAGAAGCAACACAGCAGCCAAAGACAGAAGTACATTCCAGACATATCTTTCTCAAGGCTGTATCCCAGGGTTACCCCACAGCAGCCGGAGGGGAGGGATCGCTACAGCCCGTGAAATTGCTCCATTGGTGAATGTGATTGATGACACACCCTGGGGGGAGGGGGGAAACAGGGTCATGATTAGGGCCGTAAATTACGTGGGGTCAGAGTTGGCTTCATTTGGGTACATGCCAACATGGAGCTGCTAATAAATGACTGGATTTCTTTTGAAGCTTGGCTCGAGGCTCATGATTTAATTAGGGGATCCGTCGGAACCCTGACAGCAAGCCAACTCTCTCAAAACTAATCACAATTACCAGGATTCCTGGGTCCCGAGCTCTCCAGTCGATCCCCGACATCTGGGGTGCGTGGAGAGAAACTCAGGCATCCATGGCAGAGGGCGGTCTATCCGAAGAGAGCCTGCTCCAGGCAACCCAGAGAGAGGCAGAACGTGCTTCCAACCAGGAACTTCCAGGACCCAGCAGCCTAATCTCGGCCGGAGTGCAGCCCTCCCTCACCATCAAAGCCGAGACACCTGCCCCAGCGACCAAAGAAAAAAGGGATGAGTATTGGTGGAAAAAAATCCCTAAAGCAGCTGAGGTCGAGTTCCCCCACCCTAATTCCCAGAAAGGGGGAAGGCCCCTGACCGAGCTGGGAAGAGTGGATTGGATGTGGGACTGGGCACAGGCCAGGCTCCCAAAGCCCCTAATGGAATCCCTGGGGAGATCCATAGAGTAGCTGAGGGAGGAATTTGACTGGACCACCCTTCATGATGAGGGGCTGTCATGCCACCCAAAAGAGAGGGAAGTTGCAGCTGAGCCCTTTGAAGTGAGGAGACGCAGATGGGAACGCAGCCCCCCTTCTCCACCCACTAGAAGGAGAAGGAGCCCAAGGTTGCAGCCAGTGCCTCCTCCACGCAGCAGGCAAGCTGCCCAGGGCAGACAGCCCCTCCCCTCTCTACGAAGCAGAGCTGAGGACGACGGCCAGCCACATCACGCGCAGGCTTACAGGGGCCGACATGAGTAGGGAGGAGCAGTGCTGAACGAACCGCCCCACTTCAGGGGAAAATTTGATGGGGACTCAGATCAGCTGGCTCTATTTCTTGACTTGGCTGAGATCCACCTAGAGTGCTACGCACACCTCTACCCATCCCACAGAGCCATGGTGAATACCATTGCCGAGGGGCTAGAGGGAGAAGCAAGGGAATGGCTAGCAGCCCTCCACAAGAGGAGGGCCCCCCAACTGCAAGACATAGACGACTTCCTACGACAGCTAGAGGCCAGATTTGAGGAGGCGGAGGAGGATCCGTACGTGGAAGATGAGCTCAGAAACCTAAAGCAGAGGGGGCGACCCATTAAGGAATACATCCATGAGTTCAGGAGAGCCATGGGGAAGCTAACCCCTTTGCCGGAGCGGCTGTTAGTTCATTTTTTCAGAACAAGCCTGGACAAGCAAATTGCCCAGGTAACCGCCTATCGGGACATACCAAACCGACTCTCTGAGTGGTTCCAAGTAGCCATAAAAGTCTATGGCGGATTGCGCGCCAATGACATGAGAAAGCAACCAAAGAGAGAGGTCAACCAGACCAGAGACCACCCAGCCGATGGGGAGCCATAGCACCACAGCCAGCCCCAAAACCAACCCTCCCACGAAGCCCGCTGAAATGCTACAGATGCGGGGGGATAGGCCACATGGCATCAGCTTGCGCAACCCCAGCCCCAAAACCAAAGCCAGAGCCACCACCCAGGGCACGACCGGAACAAGGCCCCAGGCGTGCCACCAACACGTCCCGAAAAGCCCTCCAGGCTGCAGAGGTCCCTCCCCACCCAGCCAAAGGGGGGGGGGGAACCCCAGCCAATGACGACCAGTCACCAGATTCCTACAACAGCGAGGACGAGGATGAAAACGACCCAATGGTGAGTGAACCGGTCCACCCTTTCGTTTTCCCAATACGCCTCACAGCCCCAAAAACAGGAACCCAAGGGACTTTCCAAGCCCTAATAGACTCAGGCTGCACTAGATGCTTGATCAACCTAACCACGGTCCTGAAACTGGAGATTAGAGCAAAAAGACTGGCCCACCCGATCAGGTTCGAACAGGTCGATGGGTCCCTATTGGGGGGACCCTATGCCACCCACCTGACCGAACCAGTGAAACTAGAGCTAGCAAATCACTGGGAAGCGATTCGATTCATAATAGCCCCCAAAATGACAGACACAGTCATACTGGGACTTTCCTGGCTAGACAAGTGGGGCCCAACCATCTGGTGGCAAGGGGGCAGCCAAAGGCTGAGGTTAGCAAGGGGACCCCAACCCCCTCCACACCAGCAAATAGAAGCACCGCCCACGCAGGGAACCCTCCCAAAGGGCCCACCAGAACAACTGGCAGCCACCTCCGACAAAAGCCCAGAGGCCGAACAGATCCCGAGAGAATATCAGGACCTCGCGGAAGTATTCAGCGAGGCTGAGTGTGACGTCCTACCTCCCCACCGTGAGACAGACTGCGCCATCGAAATCATCCCCGGGGCAAAACTACCCAAACTGTACGCCATGACGCCCCGGGAAATGCAAGAAATGCGAAATTACATAGACAAAAACCTAGCAAGAGGGTTCATCGAGCCAGCCAAGCCACGGATCGCAGCCCCAGTCCTGTTCAAAGAAAAAAAAAAGACGGAACTATGAGATTATGCGTTGACTTTAGAGCAGTGGTTCCCAACGTGGGGCCCACGCCCCACAGGGGGGGCAATTTGATTTTTAATGGGGGCAATTGATACCTTGTTTAAACAAAGTTAATGGCCTTTTAGGCTTCCTCCGTGTGAGTAGGAGTTCACTTTTTGAATAGTAAGAATTATATGTCACAAGGCGGGGGGGGGGGGGACATCAGGATTTTAGAGATGCTTAGGTGGGGGAGGGCCAAAAAAAGGTTGGGAACCACTGGGATAGGGTCTCCTATTTGTCATCTACACTGAGACCATGGAGGACCACATACCCCTAGTCCGCCAGGTACTGGAAAAACATCTGGCGGCAAACATGTACCTCAAGCTGTCAAAATGCGAATTTCACCGCGCACGGCTAGACTACCTGGGCTACCGAGTGTCAAATGAGGGCATAGAGATGGACCCAGCCAAAGTACAAGCCGTCCTTGGCTGGCAACCCCCTCGCACCCGCAGACAGCTACAAAGCTTCCTAGGGTTAGCAAATTTCTACAGGCAATTCATCCCCTCCTTCGTGAAGATTGCCAAACCCATGATGGACCTCTTAAAGACAGGGGGTCCAGGGACGAAACCCCGCCCGGGACAACCCCTACATTGGGACCTAAACTGCCAAAAGGCATTTGAAACATTGAAAGAACTGTTTGCAAAGGAACCGGTGCTGAAGCATCCTGACCCCGAACAACCCTTCATTATCCAAGCAGACGCCAGCGATGTGGCAGTGGGAGCAGTGCTACTCCAAAGAAATAGCCAAGGAAACCTACAGCCCTGCGCCTACACCTCCCGCAAGCTCATGGACACAGAGAGGCGATGGGCCGCATCGGAAAAAGAAGCTTTCGCGGTGAGATTGGCACTGCTAACCTGGCGCCACCTGCTGGAAGAAGGGCAGAGACCATTCGAAGTCTGGACTGGACCTTAGGACCCTGCGAAAACTATCGCCTAAACAAGTCCGCTGGGCTCAATATTTCAACTGGTTCGACTTCATGCTAAAGCACATCCCAGGGGGGAGGAACTTTCTAGCTGACACCCTCTCCCGCATGCCCCAGTACAAATGTGAACGAGAGGTAGTAGTAGACGCCATCGTCCCCCCTACCCAAACAGCCACCCAAGTGACCACCAGACAACAACGCTGTGACCGGCAAGACCAACCCGCAAACGATCTAACCACGAAACTCAAAACCAAACTGCTAGCAGACCCCTGGTTGTGGGACAACCAACACATCTTGACAAAAAGAGATGACCTAGCATGGAAGGGGACAAAACTCTACGTCCCAGAATCCCCACGCACCCTAATCCTCCAGAGGAGCCACGACGTTAAACCGGCAGGCCACTTCGCGTTCCTAAAGACTTTACACTTAGCACGGAGGCAATTCTGGTGGCCCGGCATAAAGAAAGACATGGACAGTTATCTGAAAAGTTAGTTATGTGAAAAGTTGCACCATCTGCCCCACCATGAAGAAACGACCAGGAAACCCCCCCCCCCCCCAAGACTGCTGCAACCGGTAGCAGAACCAACAAGACCTTGGGAGGAAATTGCAATGGACTTTATAGTGGAGTTGCCAAAAAGTGGCAGGAACACGGTGATCTGGACTGTAATAGACTTATTCTCCATGCTCTGATCGACGGGGGAGTCCAGGATGGATGGGTCACTTCTAGTCTTCTAGCTCTATGACTGTATTGAATAACTGAAGACACGCCTCCCTGGTACCGGTCTCCAGTTTTTTCAATGCAGTCTCAGCTCTTGGACGCAATTTCTTTAGTTCCTGAGTTGGAGCTACTGTAGTTGGTGTGTATTTTTTGTCTTTTTCCCCTGGTGAGAACTCTTGGATTCTCCTTTTCTCCCCTCGATCAGAACCTGCTGAGAAAGAAGCAAGAGGGGCCTCTATCGGCACTTGTCGTTCAAAGGACTTTTCAATCCAGCCCTTTGCCATCAGCTGCTAGCTAAGGCCAGGGCCACAGCCAAGTTGGGCAAGGACTCCGGGTTTCAGGAGCTGGCATCTGAGGCTGAGGGCCAGGAGGACTATTTATTCACTGAATGTATCACGTCTCTGGATTGCATTCCCATTCCGGGAATGTTTCTGGACCTTATTAAGAAACAATGGTCCAACCCAGCCCTGGCTTTCCGTCCCAGCAACCAGGAGGGCTCCCTGTTCTGTGTGGAATTGGCCCTTGAGCAGCTAGTGCAGGTGCCTAGGGTGGACTCCCCAGTAGCGGCTCTGGCTTCGTCTTCCGTCCTTCCGCCTGATGCGGAGGATGTCCTTAAGGCAGACAAGAAGAAGGAGGAGATGGCTCTGCGTAGGGCCCACCTGGCTGATTCTTGGGCCATCAAGGCGACGACGGCTGCTTCCTTTTTCACTAGGGCTTCCGTCCGTTGGCTTTGCCAGCTGCAAGGCAGGGTCTCCCCTGAGGACCTTAGGGCCCATCAGGATCTGAGCAGGGGTGGGTTCCTCCCGAACCGGTAGCGAGCTGCTGGTGACGTCACAATGGTGTCATTGACCCGCTTTGGTCGGTGCCGGTCCGTGAGCGCCACCATTTTTTCCCGAGGATTTTTGGTGAATTTTTGAAGTTTTGTGCCATTTGTGCTCTGCTGCTGCTTCGGAAATGGCCCTCCCGCCCACCCCCAGGTGTATGCTGACCTTTATTCTTCGCCCGAAGCACAGCTGATCAGCTCCTCAGCTGTGTTTCGGGCCGATTATAGTGACTGAGCATGCGCGGAAGCAGAATTGCACCGGGGGAACGCACACGCACGCGCACAACGTCGCGATGCACACCGGTGGCGAAGGTAAGTGGAACCCACCCCTGAGCCATGCCCACAGAGTGGTAGTAGAAATTTTTGGAACCCACCCCTGGATCTGAGTAAGATCATTGCAGCAGCAGAATATACAGCGGATGCGTCTCTGGAGGCCACAAAATTTTCGTCTAGAGCCATGGCAGCGTCAGTGACGGCCCGCTGCCTTCTGTGGCTCAGTCACTGGCGGATGGATGCCAAAAACAAATGGAAACTTGCGTCCGCCCCCTTTCAGGGTGACAGTCTGTTTGGCCCGTCCTTGGATCCCCTTTTAGTTGAGACTAGGGACAAGAGGAAGGTGCTTCCCTCGCAGGGTCGCCGGGCAGATTTCCGTCCGTCACCGTATTTCGGGCAGCCCTCCTTCAGGCAGGGGGGAGCCGAGGCAGGCTTTCCCCGTCAACAGAGGCCCTTTTTCCTGAGATCTGATTATCAGCCTGCAAGACCCGCCTTCGGTGGCAGAGGCAGACAGCAGTCCCAGAACAAACGTCCTTCACGTGGATCGTCCTTCCGACCCTTCAAGTGGCAAAAGTGACTGCCAGTCTCTCCCTCCCATAGGGGGTTGTCTCGGCCTCTTTTATCTGCAATGGGAGGGGACCACGTCGGACGCCTGGGTCAAGGAGACCATAAGGTACAGCCTGTCTCTGGAGTTCCTTTCTCCTCCTCCAAGTTTCTTCCTTTGCTGCCCCGTGTCCAAGGACCCATCCAGACGTCTTCTTATGGAGGAGGCCATCGAGCATCTATTGGACATCCAGGCAATCCAGCCGGTGCCTCAGGATCAACGGGGGCTGGGATTTTACTCCCACCTTTTTGTCATCCCAAAGTCCTCAGGAGGGTGGAGGGCGATCTTAAATCTCAGGGGGCTCAACAGGTACCTGGTTTATCGCAGGTTCAAGATGCATTCCCTTTCCTCCATCCTCCAGGGAATCAGGGAGGGAGATTTCCTAGCCTCCGTGGACCTTACAGAAGCTTACCTTCATGTACCTATACGGCCAGGACACAGGCAGTTCCTGAGATTTTGTTACGCCGGGCGCCATTTTCAATATACCGCCCTCCCATTTGGTCTGGCTTCAGCCCCCCGTACTTTCACCAAGGTTATGGCGGCCCTGGCAGCGTACCTCAGGACGCTTCCCATAAGGATTCAGTGCTACCTGGACGACCTGCTCATCCAGGCGGCCTCTCCGGCTGCCGCGGAAAAGGACCTGGCGACGACTATTCAGGTCCTTTGGGACCATGGCTTCTCAGTAAATTTGGCCAAATGCCATCTGGTTCCCTCCACCAGACTTGTGCACCTGGGAGCCCTAATAGACTCCGTCTCCAGCCAGGTCTTCCTTTCCCAGGAGCGGCTGGACAGCATCAGGGCCCTTTCAGGCCGCGTCCGGAGGGACAGGTCTGCCCCTCTAGCCATGCTGTCCCAACTCCTGGGGAAGATGATCTCCTGTCTGGACATTGTGCCCTGGGCACAGTTTCACACACGTCCCCTGCAATGGTTCCTTCTTCCCTACCAGAAGGGGGGTCAGGGCACTTCTCAGTTGAGGGTCCAGGTGCCGCCCAGGGTTCTTCGCTCCCTGCATTGGTGGGGGTCAAGCGCCCTCTCCAAGGGTTGCTTCTTCAGGGACCAGGACAGGTTGACGATCACGTCAGATGCCAGCCTGCTAGGATGGGGGGCCCACTTTGGGACGAGGGTCGCCCAGGGCAGGTGGTCTCCACAGGAGCTCCAACACAATATCAATTGGCTGGAGCTCAGGGCGGCCCGGCTGGCCCTTATGGCCTTCCAGCAGGACATCCGGGGTTGCCATGTCCTTCTCCTGACAGACAATGTGTCCACAAAGGCCCACATAAACCGGCAGGGGGGAACTCGGTCCTTCCTGCTCATGGAGGAATCGGAGGCCCTGTGCAATTGGGCGGAGGCCAATCTGATGTCACTCAAAGCAGACCACATTGCAGGGGTAACGAACGTCCAGGCGGACTGGCTGAGCAGGGCCATGATAGACCAGTCAGAGTGGCGCCTGTTGCCCAGACTGTTCTCGGAATTGTCGAACCGGTTTTCTCATCCGGCCCTGGACCTGTTTGCCTCCCCGGCGAACTCACAGCTTCCTCACTTCTTCTCCCGGTTCCCTGCTCGGGGGGCGGAGGGGGTGGATGCCCTTCATTGCCCCTGGCCCAAGGAGCTGCTGTACGCATTCCCTCCCCTTCCCCTCATCCCAGCGGTGATCAGGAAGGTCCTGTTGGAGAAGGCAGAGATCATTCTGGTAGCGCCCTACTGGCCCAGGAGACCATGGTTCGCCAACCTCGTGGGTCTGTCAGTCGCCCGCCCTTGGCAGATTCCCCCAGAGAAGGTCGCTCTGTCCCAAGGGCCCGTCTTCCATCCAGAGCCGCAGTGGTTCCAACTCACCGTGTGGAGGTTGAGTGGCAGAGGCTGAGGGGAGAGAACCTTTCTCTGGAGGTCATTCGGATCATCCAGGCGGCGAGGCGGCCGTCCACGATCCGTATTTACGAGGCGACCTGGCATTCCTTCTCAACCTGGTGTGCCGGGCGTCATCGGGATCCGGTTTCGGCATCGGTGGCGGATGTCTTGGACTTCCTCCACCAGGGCCTGGTTCAGGGTCTTTCCCCCAACACTTTGAGACGCCAGGTGGCGGCGTTGGGTTCAGTCCTGCAGATTTCCCCTCTGGGCTCCCTAGCTAGTCACCCCAGGGTGCGTTCTTTCCTCAGAGGGGCCTCCAACCTTAGGCCACCTGTGGTCCACAGGTTCCCCTCTTGGGATCTATCTAAGGTTCTACAGGCCCTCACCCTTTCTCCCTTCGAGCCACTTAGGGAGGCCAGCCTTCGTTTCCTCTCATGCAAGGTGGTTTTCCTGGTGGCTATCACATCAGCAAGGAGGATCTCAGAGTTGGCGGCACTGTTGGTCCGTAGGGACCTTTGTGTTTTTCATTCTAACAGGGTGCTCCTGCGGCTGGATCCCGCCTTTCTTCCCAAGATCAACTCCTGGTTTCACCGAGCTCAGGAGTTGATCTTGCCTGACTTCTGTCCAAAGCCTAGTCACCCCTTGGAACTCTCCACGTCTACATCTGTAGGACCTCCTCTTTCCGGAAGTCAGAATCCCTGTTTGTTTCTTTCTTGCCGTCAACCCTGGGCCAAAAGGTAACACCTTCCACGGTGGGTAGGTGGCTGAGAACCTGTATAGCAGCGGTTCTCAACCTGTGGGTCGCGACCCCTTTGGGGGTCGAACGACCATTTCACAGGGGTCGCCGCGCACGTTAGCCCGCCATCTTGGTGCCACTGTCACTTGCAGGCGTGAAATGCTCCCGGTTCGGCCGTGCCTGCGGGTCGCCGGACAGCCGGTAGCGACAGAAGCGGGAGACTTCGCCCACCCGCCTGGACGCCACCATTTGGGTTCTTTTACCCTCTGCGCATGCGCAAGGCCCGGGGGGGGGGGGGGGGGGGGGGGGGGACGCGGGGGGGGGGGGCCGCCCCGGGGGGGGGGTCGGGGGGGGGGTCGCAGCATTAGAAAGGTTGAGAACCACTGCTGTATAGCCAAGGCCTACGAGCTACAGTCGCTCCTGGTGCCTAGGGGCATCACGGCCCACTCGACTAGGAGTGCGGCCACTACCGCGGCCTGGTCTTCTCAGGCATCAGTAGAGGAGATCTGCCGGGCGGCGACCTGGTCATCCCCATCTCCATTTATCAGACATTACTGTCTCAATCTTTATGCCTCGTCTGAGGCTGCCTTTGGCAGGAGGGTCCTCCAACGGGTTTTCGTGGAGGCAGAGGTTCCGGACCAGACCGTTTCCCGCCCTTGAGACTGCCAAACTGCTTTGGTATGTCCCATCCTGGACTCCCCCGTCGATCAGAGCATGGAGAATGGACGTTGGTTCTTACCTGACACGTCCCTTCTCATGCGGATTGACGGGGGAGTCCAGCCCTGCCCAGTGTATGGTCTGGTGTCTTTCCCGGGTGGTAGTGGCGGTTGTTTTGTTTGTTGTTGTGGATTTTTTTCTGGTTCAAGAGTTCTCTTTAGTATATGTTCAGTACCACTTGGTTCGCTTCGACTTCATTGTCAACTGGAGACCGGTACCAGGGAGGCGTGTCTTCAGTTATTCAATACAGTCATAGAGCTAGAAGACTAGAGGTGACCCATCCATCCTGGACTCCCCCGTCGATCCGCATGAGAAGGGATGTGTCAGGTAAGAACCAACGTCCATTCTCCAAGCAGGCACACTTCATACCCTTCAGCGGACTACCCTCAGCCCAACAGCTGGCCAAACTGTTCCTGAAGCACATCTACCGCCTGCATGGAGTGCCACGGAGAATTATCTCAGACAGAGGGGTCCAGTTCACGGCTAAGTTCTGGAGGGAGTTCCTGCGGTCCATTGGGTCATCCCAAGGCCTTAGCTCGGCTTTTCATCCGAGTACAAATGGGGGGGGGTAGAGAGACTGAACGCCATGGTAGAACAGTACCTGAGGTGTTACGTGAACTATCAGCAGTCCAATTGGGTGGACCTCCTGCCTTTCACTGAAGTCGTGTATAATAATGCTGTTCACAGTAGCACGGGGCTAACTCCGTTCAAAGTAGTGAGCGGCATGGACTTCGTCCCAATGCCTGAATATCCAAGGGATCCCCCCTCCTCAGTCAGCTTGACTGACTGGATGTCAACGCTGAAAGCAACCTGGGAGAATGTCAAGAAAGCGCTAGCTAAAGCGGCGCAAACCTATAAGAAACAGGCAGACAAACACTGAGCCCCACAACGGCCATTCTAGTTGGGGGAGAAAGTTTACCTTTCCACAAAATACTTGAGATTAAAACTCTCCAGCAAGAAACTGCGGAGGGACCATTTATGGGACCATTCTCCATAGTAAAGATCATCAACCCAGTTATGGTGCAATTAAAATTTCCCTGACTGCTAGGGAAGATACACCCGGTATTCCTTTTTTTTTTTTTAAATTTTTTTTTAACACACTCCACATATACATCAATACATATACCATAAACCATATCAAACTTTACATAGTTATACATTACTATCCAATAAACAATTAACAGACATCCTAATCTTGCACCTTTTATAGTCTTGCTGCCTGTCTGTTTTCCCATAATACCTCATGTCACTCCCCTCCCTCTCCCTCCCTCTCTTTCGTCTACCTTCTTTCTCCTTCTCTCTCTTCTATACCTCCCTCTACTCCTTCCTCCCCTTTCCGCCTTCTAGCCTCCTTGTCAGGGTTCCAAATAGCATCTAAACCTAAATCAGAGTCCAATGCAAAGTATTGCTCAAAGTTCCAATTTATTAATAGAGCCATGTTGGCACAGCTGTGAGAAACCCGAATCTGATGCTACAAGGGTTTCTCCACCCAATTGAAAGATCAAGCCCCTTGTCCCCACACCCACAAGTTCATCACATTGGCCAGTCGTCTTCTGCCAACGTGTCCGTTACTCCCATCAGCTTCCGGGCAGGTGCTGGACAAAGGATGACCTTGAGAATCTAAAGGAATTTGTTATGGCTACATTTCTACATCCCTCATGCAATAGCCCCTCCCAAGTTCCCATA
>QLTV01000580.1:104962-122377 GCA_003457575.1 Thermophis baileyi
AAGCCAGTCAGAGGTGGTATTTACCGGTTCTACGAACAACTCAAAATTTCCGCTATCGGTTCTCCAGAACTGGTCAGAACCTGCTAAAACCCACC
Source organism: Thermophis baileyi (assembly GCA_003457575.1). Taxonomy (NCBI): domain Eukaryota; kingdom Metazoa; phylum Chordata; class Lepidosauria; order Squamata; family Dipsadidae; genus Thermophis; species Thermophis baileyi. Next base: position 105,058 of record QLTV01000580.1, read on the forward strand.
TCTGCTCTAGTTCCCTCTTCTACCTTTTGGGTGACAAGGTTGTCATCTAGGTTGGTCAGGAACCTGTTTGATCTCCCACTTGTTGCAGAGTTTGTCTCCCAGTTGATGTCAGGGTAGTTAAAATCTCCCATTACTACTGTGATGTGTTTCCTACATACATTTGTTAACTGATTAGCAAAAAGTTCATCTATTTCTTCTGCTTGATTGAGTGACCTATAAGCATACACCTATGGCAATGTCATTCTTTTTCCCTTTTTTTCCAGTCAAGTTTTTTTTATTTATATATAAATATTTTGAATACAGTGTATTGTCCGGGCATATCATTTTACCAAAAAAGCAACAAATATAGCAATAATTATAATAATATTATACCAGCGGGCCACAACAGCAAAGTTCCTGCAACTTCAATCCCCTCTATCACTTCTTCTCTGTTAATAAGAATAATGTGCAGTATAGCTGTCCCTCTAGTTCAGTGGTGGGATTCAAACTTTTTTACTACCGGTTCTGTGGGCGTGGCTTCCTATTAATTATATTAGCATATTTATAATTATAGACAACATTCATATTTTACTTAATCATAACAATACTCATCTAACTTCTACCTCTTATCTCTAACCATTGATAAAACCTAGTCCACGGTGAATAGTACTCTGTATATCTTTTATTTACAATGTCAATCTATCCATCTCTGCACAGCCCTATATTTTCCGGATTATATTTTCATCTGGTGGGGTGTTCTCATTTTAGAATGTCTCAGGAGTCTTAATGGGGGCCCCTAGTTCCCTCTTCTACCTTTTGGGTGACAAGGTTGTCATCTAGGTTGGTCAGGAACCTGTTTGATCTCCCACTTGTTGCAGAGTTTGTCTCCCAGTTGATGTCAGGGTAGTTAAAATCTCCCATTACTATTGCGATGTGTCAGGTTGCATTTCCAACATTTGGCGGACATGCTGTTAGACATTTTTGTTAGTCTTGCTGGTGGCAAATGCCACCTATAAAACATTTTATAGAGATTTTCTTTATAATTGGTTGCCATTGTCAACTTATAATTTTATAAGTATTTTGAATACAGTGTATTGTCCAAGCATAATATTTCATTTTACGAAAAAGAAAAAATAACACATATACTAATAGTAATAATAATAATACAACAGAATAATTCTAACCATATTTATAATTTCTGTCCCTAATAACATCTTATCAAGTATTGTTGGTTCTTTATAAAAACCCCATGTTTTCGCATCTTTCTTGTATCTCGATTGTATTGGCAAGTGTGGCCACCAAGCTAAATCCACCCCTTGATTTTGTAGTTTTTGTCTGGTTTTAAGTTCCTCATTCTCATTTAAAATGTCTTTATAAGATACAATTTTTTCCAGGTTGACAACATTTGGATGTGTCAATGCTTCCATTGTAGAAAGCCAGACTGGTATTTTCATATAGTTTTGTGATTTAATTTTTTCCCATACTAAAAGTAAAGCATTCCTCACATAGTGTCTATGAAAATATCTGTGTACCGCACTCCTTCCATACCATAGAAAGGAATGCCACCCTAATTGGAGATCATATCCCTCCAATAATAGTAGTCTTCTATGCCTCAAATTTATCCATTCTTTTACCCATGTAAGTACAGATGCCTGATAATATAGCTCCCAATCCGGTAGCCCAAAACTCCCATTCCCTTTGGACTCCTGTAACATTTTCAATTTTATTCTTGCTTTTTTCCCTTGCCAAATGTATTTCAAAATCATTTTATTCAATTCTTCAAAATATTTTTTCTCTAGTTTTATCGGTATTGTTTGAAATAAGAAGAGTAACTTTGGTAGTATGTTCATTTTTATAGTAGCTATTCTCCCTATCATTGAGAGTTGTAAGTTCTTCCATTTCTTCAGGTCCAACTTAATTTGTTGCATTAAGTTTGTATAGTTATCATCTTTGATTGTTACACATCTTGCTATTAAATAGATTCCTAAATATTTCACCTTCTTTACTATCTGGAGGTCTGTCTTCTTTGCCAATTCGTTTCTCTGTTTTTCTGTAAGATTTTTAACTATTATTTTAGTTTTTTCTTTATTTATTTTCAGTCCTGCAACTTCTCCATATTCCTCAATTTTCCCTATCAATCTAGTGCCGGTTTCTAATGGTTCTTCTAATATAAAAACTAAGTCATCTGCAATTGCTTGTAGTTTATACTTTTCTTTTTTTATTTCCATTCCTTTTATTTCTGGATCCTGTCTAATATTTCTAGTTAACACTTCCAATGTTAATATAAATAACAGTGGGGATAATGGACATCCTTGTCTCTTGCCTTTTTTTATATGGAAATTTTCTGTCACATTTCCATTCACAATCACTTTTGCTCTCTGGTTTGTGTAAATTGCCTTAATCATATTTATAAATTTTTCTCCAAAGTCCATACATTTTAATTTTTGCACCATAAATTGCCAATTTACATTGTCAAACGCTTTCTGAGCATCTAAAAAGATCAATGCTAGTTGTTTTTCACCATGTACTTCATAGTACTCCAGTGTATCTAAAATTATTCTCACATTGTTTCTAATTTGTCTTTTCGGTAGAAATCCATTTTGGTCAGAATGTATAAACTCATTCAGAAATTTTTTGTGTTTTTCAGTTATTATAGTGGCAAATATTTTGTAATTTGCACAAGCTCAATGTATCTTGTAAATCTTTATAAATTTCTGCTGGTAAGCCATCTGGACCTGGTGTTTTGTTATTCTTTTGTCTTTTAATCGCCTCTATTAATTCTGCCATTGTTATTCTTTCATTCAATGTATTCTTCACCGTTTCTGACACTTTTGGTAAATTGGCATTTTCCATGTATTGTATTATTTTTTCCTCTGGGATTTTTTCATGGTCATATAACTTCTTATAGAACTCCTGAATTATATTTTTTTTCTTTTCCATTTGACAGTGTAATGTACCTTCCTCATCCTGCTTATCCTTTTCTTCTCTTTCTCCTTCTTCAGTTTATAAGCTAGCCACCTTCCAGGTTTGTTAGCATTTTCAATTTTTTTTTGTTTTGCTCTTTTTATTTGTTGTGCCAATTCTTCTTTTCCCATTATATTTAACTTATGTTTAATTACCTCCATTTGGTTTTTTAAATTCACCTTTTGTGGTTCTTTTTGTAACTCTGCTTCACATCTTTTGTATTCTTCTTCTAGGGTCTTTTGGTATTGTTTCTTTCTCTTATTTTTCTTCGCAATATAGGTTATAGCTAATCCCCTTATGTATGCTTTCGCTGTGTCCCATACATTTTGTAATGAAGTTTCCCCGTTCCTGTTCTCTTTTTTAAAAAATCCCATTTCTTTTTCCATCATCTGTTGGAATTCTGAATCTTTTAGTATAGATTAATTCAAAGTCCATCTCACTCTTGTCTTTTGTCCCTTCCAACTAATTTTTATTGAATTGTGGTCAGCCCATAGATTTGTTTCTATTTCTATCTCTTGCACATTTGTGCTTAATTCCGACGACATCCAGATCATATCTATTCTAGACCAAGATTGATGTCTGTTAGAGTAAAATGTGTATTGGTTTTTCCCTGGGTTCATTTCTCTCCACATATCCTGTATACATAGTTCTTCTGTCATTTTAAAAAAGGTTCTAGGTAGGGTTTTTCTCATTTTTGTTTTGTTTTGCTACTTTTATAATCAAGTTTAGTGTCAACTATTGCATTAAAATCTCCTATGAGACAAATATTTTCATACTCTGTTTCAAGTATCTTCTTATGAAGTTTTTTGTAGAATTCTTTTTGTCCATTATTCGGTGTGTAAATAGCAACTAAAAGTATCTGTTTTTTATTTAATGTCACTTCCACCATCAAGATTCTCCCTTCTTCATCTTTAAAAATTTGATTGGCACTAACTGTTTCTTTAATATATAACACCACCCCTCTTCTCTTTTGTTGCGATAGCGAGGAGAATAGTTCCCCCAATTTAGGATACTCCAATAATTTATTTTGGTGTTTTTTAATATGTACTTCTTGTAGTGAAAATACATATCTAATCTTAGTCTTTGTAGTTTTGTAAATATTTTTTTTCTTTTCATGGGGGAGTTTAGTCCGTTTATATTGACTGATAACATCTTTATTTCTTCTTGTATTGCTTCACTTTTATATAGGTCTTATGCTCCTGGTTGCTCTTATTTCTCTCTGTTCCTTTGTTCTTGCTCCTTTTCGCTCTGCTCGTTCTTTTTTCTCAGCTTCACTTTCATCTTGTTGTGTACACTTTTCTTCTGTAGTTGACACTTCCTGTCCTTTATATTCTATTTAGCAATAGCAATAGCACTTAGACTTATATACCGCTTTACAGTGCTTTACAGCACTCTCTAAGCGGTTCACAGAGTCAGCATATTGCCCCCAACAATCTGGGTTCTCATTTTACCCACCTCAGAAGGATGGAAGGCTGAGTCAACCTTGAGCCGGTGAGATTTGAACCGCTGAACTGCTGAACAGTCAGCTGAAGTAGCCTGCAGTACTGCACTCTAACCACTGCGCCACCTCGGCTCCTATTTCTCCCCTCGCTTCCTGACCCTCTTCCCTATTGAAGTGATGATCATAAAATTCCATTGCTTTGTCCACTGTGTCCAGTCTAAATCTTTTCTCATGCCAGGTAACTAATATTCCTTCAGGTATCAGCCATCTAAAGTTTACACTGTATTTAATCAACATTGTAGTCAAAAACTGGTATTGTTTCCTTAGATCTCTTACTCTCCTAGGGACCTGTTTCAAGATTACCAGTTGTTTCTCCTTGTGTTGTAATGGTTCGTCTCTTGCCTTGCTAAGTATTTCGTCTGCTATCAATTTTTTCATAAGTCTCACATGTACTTCTCTTGGAAGGTTGTGTCTCCTCACGTAATTTGTGTGTATTCTAAAAATTTCATCAATCTCTGCCTCCATCTCCTGCTTATCAATCCCTAGCGCCTTTGCCAACAACTCTTTCATTATGTCTGGTAGGTCTTTCCCTTTCTTCTCTACTATAGTCTGAAATCTGAGATAGTGGGCTGCCTTTTCTGTTTCCAACATTATCATGGTATTTTCTAGTTCTTTATTTGCTTGTGATAGTCTATAATTTGTGTCATCAACTTTTTTCTCTGTTTGTTCTGATTTCTCCTCTAATTTCTGAATCCTTTGCTCATTTTTTGTTATCATTTGCTGAAAGTTCTCAAATTTTTCATCCATATTTTGAATTTTTTTCTTTCATCTCTCCCATATCATTTCTCACTTCCCCTATATCTTTCTTTACCTCATTATGATTTTTTGTCATGGCCTCCTGCAGTGACTGAAACGTCACCTGCATTTCCCTTTGGAATGTATTTGATTTCTCCAGCTGTAGCATACTCTCTATTGACCTCTGATTGGATGGACTTGAGGAAGCCGATGATGGTGTGGAAGATGCCTTCTTCCCTATTTTAGTTAAATTTGAGGTGCTTGTCATCTCGACTGCTAATATTTATCCCTTCCTTCTCTTCTCTTCTTTCCCCTATTTGTAAACTAACAGCGGTTAGGCCCACCCGCCCTACTAACAGCCAAAGGCTATCAGCCAAGGCTAACCACAAAACAGCACCCCAACACTTAAATATCCCACGTATCAAATAAAAAGAAAAACCATATCACAAATCCAACTCCCTCCAATTCACTCAATCTTCAGTATCTCAGTATCTCCGTCAATTAAGTTTACAATCCACAAGGCCCGCTGTATCCCCAATCTTTAGTACTCCAATATTCCAGTAGTCCACAAAATCAATCCAATGTCAATCCACACAGGTCATTCTTTATGGAGAGAATCATAGAGTAGAAAAAGAAAAAGGAAGAATATTTATCCTTGGGAATGTCTTTTATACTGTCCTGTCTTCTATCAATTAGTATTTTTTCCCCTTTTATGTTGACCCATATGCATTCTAGTAGGGTTTCATCCTTGGTTTTGTGCATCTCTGTGGAGAGGAAGTGATCTGTTACATATAATGTAACTCCACTTCCTCTTTTGTTAGGTCTGTTTCTTTTAAATAGTTTGTATCCTTCTATCAGTACATTCCAGTCATGAGTTTCATCCCACTAAGTTTTGGTAATGGCCACTATATCATACCTACCCTCATGTACTAATAATTGAAGTTCACCCTGTTTGTTCCCTAAACTTTGAGCATTAGTATATAGCAGTGATGGCTAACCTTTTTGGTGCCGAGTGCCCAAAGCGTGCATGCGCGAACCCCCAAAATGCAATGCGAGCACCCCCTGTGCATATGCCCCACCCCCCTCACCCATTTTTGGCTTCCAGGTTGGTGCAGGAGGCTTTCCAGGCCCAAAATTGGGTGCGGGGGGCACGCGCATGCACACGAACCCCCAAAATGCAATGCGAGTGCCCCCCGCACATGCGCCTCCCCATCGCATGCACGGGTGTGTCTCCCACGTGCACCCCGTCCCACCACGCATGCGTGGCAGAGACCCGAAGACCAGCTGGCCGGTGGGAGGCGCACACGCATGCACAGTGGAGCTGGGTTGGGGCAAAGGCTGGCGTGCCCACAGAGAGGGCTCTGCATGCCACCTGTGGCATGCATGCCATAGGTTCGCCATCACGGATATATAGGCATTTAAGTTATTTGTAGCTGAATCCGGGTATGCTTCCTACATCTCCTACTTTGCATCTGAGTTTTTCTTCTTTCCCTTCACTCCCTGCCTCCTTGTTTGATTGGTGTCTAGTGGTTTTTGCTTGGAATTAGGTCCTAAAGGTTGTAAAGATTAGTCACCCTCCCTTCTCAATTGTAGTTTAAAGCCCTTCTGATAAGATGAGTCAGTCATTTTCCGAATACATTCTTCCCGGTTCTTGTGAGGTGTAGAACATCACTTGCCAGAAGCCCTTCATGTAGGTAATGCAGACCATGGTCTAGGAATCTGAAGTTCTCTTGACGGCACAAATTCTTAAGCCAGTGGTTCGATTCTAAAATTCTTTGTTCTCTCATTGGATGTTGGCCTTTTGTTGGAAGTATAGATGAAAACACCACTTGTAACATATTTTGCAAGTCACAACAATGTCAGTCTCTTTTTCCATGACCTGGTTATTTTTTTCACTAGTTTGTTTAAAAAGTTAACATATTAATTTTTTTATAATTTAAAAATTTTAAAGTTTACAAAAATTCTAAGCCCTCTACTCCCTGCCTTGAAAATTCATCCCTATCTTCCCTGTTATGAATTGCTCCTTACTTATCTCTTTCCTCCCTACTTTCTTGTCCTTCTCCTACTTGGCCTTATTCTCCCTACCTTATTGTCCTGCTGGAGTCCTCCCTGTCTTCCTGCCTTTTGCCTGTCTGGTCACTGCTGGGGTCCTTGGCTCGGGATCGCTGCTTCTCAGCTGGTTCTCCATCTTTGCTGCCTCTTGTCGCCTCTCACCAAGTACTTGTTCAATGCTTCTCATTGCCTCTTGCCTCTCACCGCCTCTTGCCTCTCACCACTTCTCCTCTTGCCTCTCACCACTTCTCAGCTGGCCAGGTTGCCTGGTTGCCATGCTCATCTATGTCTGTTTCTGCCTTGGCTGCTTTGTTGGGACCTCGGCTGCTGGGCTGTGACCACCGCTGCTTGGTTGCTGGGCTGGGACCTTGGCTGCTGGGCTGCTCTTGCCTCTCACCTCATGCCTCTTGCCTGCTGGGCTGGGATCTTGGCTGCTGGGCTTGCTGCTGGGCTGCTCTCACCTCTCGTCTCACGCCTCTCACTGCCTCTTGCCTTGCTGCTGGGTTGGGACCTCGGCTGCTGGGCTGGGATCAGGCTGCCGGTCTGGGACTGCAGGATCTTGACACTGCCGGGACCTCGGACTACTGGGCCAGGTGGAATAGGGTTGTTGGGCTGGGACCTTGGCTGCCGGGGTACCGTTTTGGGCCAGGTTTCCTCACCTCCACTTTGGGTCTGCTGGGCTCAATAGGCTGCTGTTTTGGGCCAGGTTACCGCTCCACTACTCCTCTGCTTTGGGCTACCTGGCTTGCAGACTGATGCCGGGCTAGGTTGCTCACTCTGGGTCTGCCGGGCTGGGTCACTGGGTCTTCGGGCCTCTCGGGGTGGGCAGCTGCTTGGTGTGCGGCCGATACCACGTTACACCTTTGTCTTTGTTGTTCCTCCTTCTCCTTTCTCCTTTCACCTTTCTCCTCTTTACCTCTCCTTTTCTCTTCTCCTATTTTCTTTCTTTCTCTATGTTTCTATTCCTTCCTCTCCTCCTCCTGTTCTTTCCTAGTTTAATAACGATCTTGTTTCCCACAATGTAGTACTGCCTCCTCTGTTGTTGCGATCTTGATACATAATGCTTCAGTCAGTGTCAGTTGTAACTGAATATCTCAACGCTTTACCACCACCACCACCCAGCTGTCCTGTTGAAAAGCTGACAAATCCATTTTCTGAGTGCCTAACACCTCCACAAAACAAAAAAGAAGGCACTCTAGCTCAAAACTCATTCAAACGAAGGGAATACCAAGCTGATTGACGTAACACAACCTCTTTATAATCTCCCAGATGTTACTCTCATAGGGGATATTTCCTCACAACTGGACTCTAAAGAACAGACCAGCGAATCTATAGTCACACTTCCTCTGGCTTCCCCCCATGTGGATCCAGATCCTATTCATCTAATGATTGCTCCATCCACAACTGGCTATTCCTCCTTGCAAGTGAACCCCTTTCAAAGGAGCTCTGAACATGGTCAACCCACTGACTTCTATCTCCAATCTGGATTTTCCTGTTCTGCTCAAGAAATGCCTCCCATGGAATTGCCCCAGACCCAGGATACTGGCCACCCTAAGTGGCATCAGGAGGCCTGGTCTCCATCCTCTTCCTCAGCCCCCAACCCACATATCCCAAGTGATGTTTTGTCTGAACATTTATCCAGTGAAAGCACCTTGAAAGAACCAGCAAATTGACAATTACATTCTACTAATGATCTTGACGTCATGTCTTGGAACATAGCCGGGTGGGCCTCAAATAAAGCAGACCCAGATTTTTTAGGATTCCTGTCTGAATTGTATATAGTCTTTTTGCAGCAGACATGGATGCTAGGGGAATTCTCAATCCCTAATTATTTTTCCCTGCACACCCTAGCCTCAGAGGTGGGAGACCTGGGGGGGAGGGGGCTCGGTCTGTTTACAGCTTCCAATTTATGTGTCCAAATTGTAAAACAACCACTTCAGTTTGAAAATACCCTATCAGCCTTCTTAGTCTTTGACCATTTCTCCTTACTTTGTATTAACTTTTATCTGCCTCCTCAATAGTCTCAGCTACAGGCAACCCAAACCTGGAATCAGGTTGATACCTTCCTTAACAACTGCCTGAATGAGTTTCCCGGTGCACATATTCTAATAGGTGGGGCTTTCAATGCAAGAGCAGGTTGCAATGATGAAGCCCTTTATGAACGCTTCAATTCCTGTCCCCCTGAAGAAGCAATTGTACTACCATTTCTGTCTAGATCCTTCAGAGATACAAAACATAACCTACCATACCTGGCTTTAGGCTGGTACAGCCAGTGGTGAAATCTAATTTTTTTTGCCACCGGTTCTGTGGGTGTGGCTTGGTGGGCGTGGCTTGGTGGGGGGGTCATGTGACCGGGTGGGCATGGCCAACTTGACGTCACTCACGTCACTCACTGTTAGAGCCAGGAGCTGCACATTCTGAAGCACATTCTGCCCTTCTGAAGCCCCCAACGCTTTGAGTTTCCCTCCGCCATCTGGCTTGACTGCCCAAGCGAACCTCGGAGCCTTCTCTTGCCCCGCTCTCCATCCTGGAAGGCCGCACATCCCCCCCACAAATCCTCCGTACAAACCGCCCACCTCATTTCTGCAAAGGCAGAGCCCCCCCCCCCGCCGCAGGGTGATCCAAACAGGGGAGGGGGATGCTGTAGAAAAGGCTGCCTTCCACCCGTGCCTCCCGTGCTGGCTCCATGGGGCATGGGGCTCCGAAGCAGCCCACTGGCTTCCCACCCGGCCACCTGCCTGCTCTCTTTGACCGCCGGCGCCACTCTGGGAACTCGGCTTGTGGAGTCCGGCGCTCCGGGGGAAGGAGGCTCAGCCGTGGCGCCGCTTCCTGCCGGCGAAGAAGCAGAGCGAGAGGGGCGGAAGCCGCCAGCAGGATGGCAGCCCCCCGCACGGGGAGAGGGCCAGGTCAGGCCCGGCTGCGCCACCGCGGAGCTTTCCCTTCGGCCTGGGCGGCGGCGCTTACCCGGGCGGGCCAGTGCGAGTAGCCCTTCATCTTCGCCAGGTCGCCCCACTTGTAGTCGCGCAGCCGGTGGAGCGGGACATGGTGCGGGCAGAGAGGCCGATGCAGCTCCCGCTGAGGCCGCCCTGGCCGAGTGATCGCCATGCCTCCCCAGCAACAGGCGCGCTGGGGCCGCCTTGCCTGCCTTCGCCACCTCCGGGCGCTGCGCGTGGAAGGGGCCGCCGCTGCCTCTCTCACCACCCTCTCTCCCCGCCTGGCTGCAGACATCCGCCTGCCCGAAGCAACCTCCCAAAGCAACCCCGCAGCCGTTCGCTTTCGTTTCGCGGCGGGAGAAGGAAGAAAGGCTACCCGCAATGGCCGACCTGGGTAAGTGCCACCGCCCAGCCCGAAGGGAAAGCTCCGCGGTGGCGCGGCCAGGCCTGCCCTGGCCCTCTCCCCACGCGGGGGGCTGCCCCTCTTTGCCGACAGGAAGCGGTGCCATGGCGGAGCCTCCTTCACCCACAGCGCCGGACTCCACAAGCTGAGTTCCTGGAGTGGCGCCGGCAGTCAAAGAGAGCAGGCAGGTGGCCGAATGTGAAACCAGTGGGCTTCTTCGGAGCCCCAAGCCCCGCGGAGCCGGCACGGGTGGAAGGCGGCCTTTTCTACAGCATCCCCCTCCCTTCTTTGGATCGCCCTGCAGGGGGGCTCTGCCTTTGCAGAAACAGGGCGGGCGCATGTGCAGCAGCCCCGGGACGTCCGCTTGCCCTCCTGGAGCACCGCCGCTGCCGCCCCACCCCCTCAGCGTCTGCATTTCCACCAAGGGCCACCAGCCCACACACTGGCCGGGACAGGCTGGACGCCGACCTCGGAAGGTAAGCGGGTGTGGGGGACCGCCGGGAAGGTCGCATGGAAGTCCGCCAAGCATGGCAGGGCTGCGGGGAAGGGAGTAGGTTGCTACCTCCCTTCCCCGCCACCCCAACATGCTTGCCTGCCTTCCACGTGGCCTTCCGCTTGCCTGCCTTTGCAAGCTGGCCACGGGGACACCGGGAAGGCCGCAGGGAAGGCAGGAAAGCATGTTGGGGCTGCAGGGCACGGGGAATGGAGTAGGGAAGGCAGGCTGGGACGGTGGGGGGGCAGGGGCAGCTAGGTAGGCCGCGACTTCGCAGGCTTACCTGGCAGGCAGATCAGGGATGCAGCGCTTCAGACAGGCAAGCTGCAGAGCAGAGACTGGGTGGGGCAGGGCAAGCGAGCGGCGACTGGGGGACCGGTTTGGGGGCGTGGCCAGCCAGCCATCGCTACCGGTTCGGCGAACCAGGCCACATGTCCGCTAACGGTTCTCCCGAGCTGGTCCGAACCGGTAGCATTTCACCCCTGGGTACAGCTCATAAATAGGCTTAATCTACAAATGCTAAATGGCTCCATCCAAAACAATTACCCCAGGCAATATACATTTGTGGTCGGCTCACAAATTGTCTACTATAGATTACTTAATAATTTCCAGAGATCTGGGTCATTGTCTTCAACATGTTGGCATAGTCTCCAGGTCTGAAAGTGACCGCCTCCCCTTAATTTTCATTTGCAATACTAGGCAAGGCCAAACTAGGAACCAAGTAATGCCTGATGGGAGGCGGCTCTTATAGAGTCACATGGAATGGCACCCTCAAAGACAGGATAGCCCAATGGTTTCAATCAGAGGAAGAAATTATATATTCTTCAACCCTCTGCAACTTAGGGGCATACCCAGACTCAACTGACTCACCTGATAGTAGAATGCTTGATGTATATCACAATCTCATAGATAAGCTCCAATCTTTTGTAATAAAGGCAAAAGGCAATCCAATCAGGAAGGGTCAACACTGTAAGAAAATGTTGTGCCGGAATCGAGGTATGGCTTGGTAAAAATACACCAAAAGACCACAGATTGCCTTTTTAGATAAGCGTTTATTCAGCTGAACAAAGATGGGCCCCTCTAACAGAGAGGAAGCACCGAACACACACAGATTCTCATTTTTATACTTTTCTTACACTCCACCCAGCTCAGCTGGCACACAAGAGATACAAGAATCACCCAGAAAGTCTGGCACTCATTAGATAAGGTATCAAGATGTTCTTAGCACATTTACTTGCTCTATGTTGTCCCTTTCATCTAACTTGCGAGGGAATATGAACCCATGCTGGGGCTCCAAATGTATGCAAATAACTAAGATCTGGTTTCCTCTCGTTCCATTGAGTAGATGGTAATTCACCAGTTGTTGAATTAACTACGTTATTAAGAATATGGTTAGCACACATTATTGCTTCACCCCAAAGTTTCTGTGGTAAACCAGAATCTGAAATCATAGTTCTAGCCATAGCCTGTAATGTTTGTTCTCTACGCTCAATATACACATTATGTTGAGGTCTGTAAGGAGCAGAACGTTTATGTTCAATTCCAACCTTTAATAACATTGCCTCAAAATTCTTATTAGTAAATTCAGTACCATTATCAGTAACTAAACTACGAACTTTTTGTTTTTTCTTTCTCTCAACAAACCTGAGCCAGTTTGAAAAATGTTGATATGTTTCTGTTTTTGTTTTCATCAAATAACAAAAACCATATCTTGTATAATGGTCAATTATGCTCAATATATAACATGCTCCACCTAAACTAGGTTTTTTAGGACCAATTAAATCTACAAATACAACCTCCAATGGTTCAGTAGTTTTAAATCCATTAAACCTATTAGCTGATGTTACTTTGCTTTTCTCCTGGTTACAAGCATTACAATTTAAATATTTTGCACAAGGTTTTAATTTAATGCCATTAGATAATTCTACAGTTTTCTTGAGCATTTTAAAATTTATATGACCCATACGTCTATGGAGTAAATGAATACATTCATCATGAGGTTTTGTATTATCATAAACTGAGTTAGCCTTAATTAATGGTTTATCATGGATAAGAAACAAACCATTTTCTAACCCTGCAGTAACACTTTTACCATGTTTCTCAATTAAACATTTTTCTTCCTGAAAAGTTACAACAAACCCTGCTTTTACTAATTCCCTTACAGATAGCAAGTTGAACATCAATTTAGGCATATACAACATTGATAAACGCTCATTCAGAAATGAACAATATACAGTACCCTCTCCAGCTGCTTTCATTTTCCATCCGTTTGCTAATGATACATGCTGGTTACTAGTTGTCATATTAACAAACTTCCCTTTATTATTAGTTATACATTGTGTTGCATCACTATCAACTACCCATATATCATGGTGTACATTTGTATTTGTNTCTAAGCGGTTCACAGAGTCAGCATATTGCCCCCAACAATCTGGGTCCTCATTTTACCCACCTCAGAAGGATGGAAGGCTGAGTCAACCTTGAGCCGGTGAGATTTGAACCGCCGAACTGCAGCTAGCAGTCAGCTTGAAGTAGCCTGCAGTACTGCACTCTAACCACTGTGCCACCTCAGCACATAATCATCATAAGAGTCATCCAAAGAAGACAGAATGATATAAACTTGATGCAATTCAGAAAATATTAGCTCTTTTTCATGTAGCTCTTGTAAAGTCATTTTCATAAACTCCAAATGAGCTAACATATCGCCACCTTTAAGAAGACGAGCTCTAAACAGTTTACGTGTAAAGTGTATATGTGCACCCACACTATCACGAACATAGTCTCTTCAAAATGTCCCAACACTTGGCAGCAGATTCTTCACCACGAATATGGACTAGCTGCCTATCACTAAGTGTCAGTCCAATAATACTTAGAGCTTTTTCATTATCCCAATTAAAGCCATCTATTTTCTTCTTATCTTCATCATTAGATGAATCCCAAGCTGTTACATCTGGTTTAAACATAGAGTCTCTTCAAAATGTCCCAACACTTGGCAGCAGATTCTTCACCACGAATATGGACTAGCTGCCTATCACTAAGTGTCAGTCCAATAATACTTAGAGCTTTTCCATTATCCCAATTATCCCAATTAAAGCCATCTATTTTCTTCTCATCTTCATCATTAGACGAATCCCAAGCTGTTACATCTGGTGGATTATTTACTACAGTCCATAAGCCTTCTTTACGCAGAAGTAGGCTGCACTTCATAGACCAGGAAACATAGTTTGTTCCATCCAGCCGGGTTATCATGGATATGCTTGTTAACTGTTCCTGTGCCATCATTAATTTCACAATAAACCACAAGCTTTAACAGTCTGAATATGAAACTTAATAATCACACTTCTCTCAATATCTCTCTGAGTATCTCTCTGGGCCCATAACCAGTGTTAAGGTATGTGCAAAGGAATCCTAATTATGAAAAGTGTTAAGGTATGTGCAAAGTAATCCTTGAGTAACAAGGATAAGCACAGTGAAACGTGATATTGGAGTAGATATGAGTAGCTATTCAGTAACACAGAGATACATTAAAGTGCAAACAGGTTTTACTTGAAGAAATAGCACAGTCAATAAACAGTCCAAGTCATACACGGTTAAATCAGTCAATAGTTAACAAAATCTTCTTACTGGCTTGTCTTTGTCAATTACAGTAACAAAGCTATCAATACATACATACACACAGTATAGCCGAATATCACACACAGTGCAGCAGAATATGGTAGAGTGAGAGTCAGAGAGAGTAAGCTATGATCTCTAGCTCCCTCTTATGGCAAACTGCAACAAACACAGCCAATCACATTTTAGCAGTTAATTAAAGCTACAATACATCAATACAGTACAAACATTCATTGTGAGTTTATATATTGCCAACCCAACTGTGTGGACAGAGTCCTAACATGGTTCAGTGCAGAGGTGGGTTCTTACTGGTTCTATCCGTTTCTTTAGAACCGTTAGTAACTCGGCGATGACGTCACGGAGCCGGTTCTGTCGGTGTCTCCATGGGCACCGCCATCTTGGATTTTGCTTCTGCGCATGCGCAGAAGCTATTTTTTGATTGCTGCGGGCATGCACGCACGGCACGACCCTGAGCGAACCGGCAGCAAAAGGATCCACAACCCACCCCTGGTTCAGTGGCAAACGTGGCCGGGGCACCCCCAGCAATGGACCCATCAAGTTAGAAGAACGAGGGGGCGGAGCCAGCTGCCGAGCTGACTGGTGTGTGTGAAACGGAGCTCCGTGTAACACAGCCACTTTCAGGCGTTCGATAAGCTCCATCGGAGCCGTAGATCCCTTGGAGGGGGATCGGAAGAAAGGGGCGTTCTGGAAATCGATTTTTGGACAGCGGTCGAGGTTGGTATGACAGGAAAACCCCGGTGAGATTGGACGGGAAAGAAGATGGCCAGCAATGGCGGTTGCATAGAGCTGACAGCTGGACAAAACTGGCACTAAATTAGCGGAACAACGGAGTGACTAATCCTGGAGAAATTGGATTCCGACAATACTGAGTGAGCTTTGTTTTTGTGAGGACAACATCTTGGAGCTGAGCCCAGGTGGTGGATTACGAAAGAGAAGGGGCCATCGAGAAAAAGAGGGAGGAAAGTTTTTCCCCTCTTTGCGTTTGTAGCAGCGAGTGAAAGTGAAGGCAAAACATAGGAGATCGAATGACAGAAAGAGTGATTATCTGTAGCAATAAAGGTGAGATCGGGGTTGAACTCCAGAAAGAAACATTATAAAGTAGACTGTTGTAATAACTTTGACAATTTAATAACTTAAAAGTTAATTAAAAAGAGCTGACTAATTGTGGAAGACGGCATTTTGAACTGACATACCATATTTTACTATGCAATAGAAGAGACAAGAGAGACACCTACTGGTCAAAAGAAGATTGACAGCTGCATAAAGTGACATTTGTGACAATACTGATAAGTAACTTTTGGACGGATTAAATGACTATTTGAAAGAAATTGGAAAAGATTTGAAAATATTCAGAAAAATATAGATATAGGTATATACACTAATCAATTGTTATAAGAAAGAATAACCACCCGGGAGGGGGTAATCTATAAAAAAGAATAAGAATATTAACAATAATTATTTAATGGAATAATTATAAATGTAGATTTATTTGTTTAAGTTGTTAAAGTGATAGATTTTGGTATTGTTTCTTTTTCTTTTCATTTACCTTATTCCTTTTGTGATCATAAAATTATAGTAAGACATAGATATAGTGAATTAAGAATATAAGAAATCTCCTTTAGATATTGTTGTACTAGTATTATCAACTTAATAGCCTCTAAGATAAAAGGGGGGGAGGAAGAGACAATAACAATAATGTCTACATCAGCTATTTCTAGTCCTTCTGGTCAGAGATCGGTAGAGGACATGATGACAAAAGAAAGATCTAATTCATTTAAAGATCTACAGGCCATGTTGCAACAAATGCAAGATGTAATGGCAAAAAATCATGAGGACTTAAAAAGGGAAATAGGAGAAGTACGTAGCGATACAGGAGAACTTAAAGAAAGAATAAATCAATGGATGGAAAATTTGAAACCTTTCAACACCAAATTCTAAAGAACGAACAAAAATTGCAGGAGATGGAAGAAAGGATGGGGAAAGAGGAAAAGAGAGTGGATGAAATGAATGAGCAGTTGATGCAAGCAAACAGAGAACTCGAGACAACTGTTATCCTTTTAGAGTCCGAGAAAGCGGCCCATTACCTGCGCTTTCAAAACTTAAAAGAAGAAAAAGGAGAAGACCTGCCCGAGATGATGGCAGAAATACTGGCGAAGGCTTTAGGTATCAGAAAAGAAGAGATGTTAATTGAAATAGATGAAATCTGCCGAATACACACTAACTATGCTAGACGACACAACCTGCCGAAAGAAGTGCATATAAGATTTGTTAAAAAATCAATCAGGGATGAAATTCTTCATAGAACAAGAGATGATCCCATAGAATACAGAGGAAGACAATTGGTAGTATTAAAACAGGTTCCGAGGAGGGTGAGAGAGTTAAGGAAACCATATCAATTTTTGACCTCTAAATTGATCAGGCATAATGTTAATTTTAGATGGCTAACACCAGAAGGGATGATGATTTCATGGCAAGATAAAAGAGTAAGAATAGACACCGTCGAGAAGGCAGAGAAATTTTATCATAAGAATTATAGTAACGAGGAAGAGACAGAGGAGAGAGAAACAAGAAAGGAAGGAGAAATAAGAGCCACTTCTACTCTTATCATCTTGTAAGTGAGTTATTTT
>QLTV01000580.1:125060-158549 GCA_003457575.1 Thermophis baileyi
TAGAAATGACACCAGAATTTTTCTTACTAGGAATGATTCATGAAAAATATGAAAAAGGACAGATATATTTAATCCTACACATAACAACTGCAGCAAGATTGATATATGCACAATTTTGGAAGAATGAGAAAACCCCAACCGAAGAAGAAATAATAGAGAAAATATTGACATGTGCAGAAATGGATAGACTATCATTGGAATTGAAGGACAAGGGTGAGACAGAATATTACGCAATATGGGATAAATTTTATCAGTGGAAAGAAAGAAAAAACGGTCGAAAAAAATAGAGAGTAAAAACAGAGAAAAGGGAAATTAAAAGAGAGTTCGGATATAAATAAACAATGACGAGGGGTATATATGTGAGATAAAAAAAAAGTAAGATATATTGAGCAATAATGTTATTTATTGTTATGTAAATAGTGTATAAAGAAATGACCAAATAGGATGGTCACAAAGTGTCCAATGTTTTTAATGTTTGTTTAATGTTTGTTTGTGTAAATAAAAGAATTTAATAAAAAATTAAAAAAAAATAAAAAAGTTGGAAGAACGAGACTGGTGTTTTTAGTGGCCTTAGTTGAATGCCCAGTTCCCCGACCAGAGTCGGGCTTATTAGGCTTCTTGTGCACTCCGAATCAAGCAATGCTTTAAGTCTCACTTTTCTCCCCGTTAATGGAATTAACAGTTCTATAGGGGTTGAAGGGGTTCGACAACCCCACTTACCAAAGGGTCTTCGTAGTCGCTCTCTGACTGATCGGGTTCCTCCACCAGAGGGGTCGGAGTTCCTCGCACCGTAATTAATTCCGGCGGGAACTCAACGACCGCATGGGACTTTAGGGCGGTGTCTCTGGAATGCGGTGGTGGCTTTGAGGGTTTCCCTCCAACCTGCTTCTCTCCCGGGTGGGCATCCTCGCACGGCACTCGGCTGTGCGGTGGCCTTCCTTCCCGCAATTGAAGCAGGCAGCTGAGCGAGGCAGGGCAGAGCGAGGTTTGGTTCCCTCCCTTCTCCCTTCCGGTGGGGATCTCTTCCAGGAGTGGCTTGCGCGGTACTGGTTTCGAGTTTGGTCGATTTCAGCTTCCTCAGCCAAGACACACCAGCTGTGCAGGTGGACTGGGGTTCCACGGGCAATGCAGGCATTGTACAGGTCATCGTTTAAGCCATCTTTGAACCAACTCACGAGTATTTCCTCTGGCCAATCTACGTGGCAAGTCAGGTCACGAAACTCTTTGATGTACTTGGTGACTGGACGGCGCCCCTGTCTGATGTGACTTATGTGGTCTCTAGTCTTGTGGTCAGCTAGGGGGTCCTCAAATCTCCGTCTCAGGGCTGTCATGAAGCAGTTGAAGTTGCAGAGCTCCGGTGCATCTGCATTATGGAGGCTCACCATCCAACGTGCAGCTGGTCCTTCTAGAGCCAGTGTGACAACCCTGACTTTGGCACCTTCTGTAGGGAGGTCCCTCCCATACTCCTGCATGTAGGTCAGTACGTGTGCAAGGAAAAATCCCAGTTGCTGAGGATTCCCGTCGAATTTGACGCCAAGAGGGGGCACCTTCCGTTCTAAGGGTGGAAGCCTCCTCCCGTTGAGTCGCAGGCCTTGCTTTGCATCGAGATGTCTCCTGGGTGGATCTTCCATGGTGGCAATGGGTTTGCCAGTAGCCCCTGCGATTTCAGTAGATGCCCTGGGGTTGGGGATCCCCTTCGTTCATCGATAGCCTCCTTTTGCACTCCTACCTCGCCCGCAGCGCAAGCCAGGGTGCCCTGGATCCACATGCCATGGATGGCCTCCCTCATGAAGTTCATGGCTTCCCTCAGGAGTTGGTTGGACCGGTCTGGAGCTTCTTCCAGTTCGTCGTCGTCGTAGAGGTCTTCCATCTCCTGCTTTCAGCCGGGTCGGCAGCTCCCACGGGTGAGGGTGACATCCTTGGTCCTGCCGCCCCAGCCTTCCTTCTTCCCAACGCCTATGGACCACCTCGGCTTGGCAGCAGTGCTTGAGGCAATGTTCCCCTCCATTGAGGGCCTGTTGTGACCCAGCACAGCAAGCCCCCAGGAAATGACACACACACACTGTTTGCAAAAACAAAGAAGACTTTACCACTAATAATGCAGCTTAGTAGTAAGTTTGTTACAGGTTTTTCACCGTAGTTCTTGTTGAAAATCACAGAACACTTTGGCCAGGATTCCAAATACAAAAATGCAAACAGGTCATTAAGTCCAGAATTATCCTCACTTACTGGAGTTGGCCAAGAGCCCGGACTGGAGTTATTCCAACTGAGATAACCAAAGGTCTGCCAGCAGCCAGGAACATAATTGCGTTGTCTCCAGCAAGAGTTTCCGCTTTGATGAAACCTTAAATAGTCTTAGGGCGTGGCCCATAGCCACTCTTGCCGGATAGCTGACCTGCGTGCCCTAGCATCAATCAGAGGCTCCTCCTCTCCACTTGAGTCACTCAACTCCTGCTGGGGAGGTGCAGAAGGCCCTGGTTGATTATCGTCCTCTGGCCCTGCGTCCTCCTCGGTCTCGGACTCAGGTGCCGGAGATACAGAATGATATTGCCACCCCATGGTCGGTTCTTGGTCTTCCGGATCCATGAGCAGCTGCGCGGGACTCGGGCAAGCCACAACAGGGCCTCCTCTGCTTGGGTTTTGGGGGGGGCTCTCCCCCAGCATTCAGCCTCTTCGTGGTTGCTGCCCTGGGCAGACATGGTGTCCCCACGGTAGGGCTGTTACCTCTCCAGGTTGACCAGTTTGCAGTTCCTGCCTAATGTAAGGTCTTGCCTCTCCAATCTTCCCAAGAAAGCAGGACTCTTGAAACTGAAGTTGTTCCAAAAGGAGCTTTTATTGAAAGGCTTGTGATAGCAAGAGGTCTAGGCAGGAACTAAATTTTCCCACTTGAAAAATAGCAATTTAAAGCAGTGCAAACAAAACCCCTCCCACAGTACAGCAATGCAGGAAACGGAAACTCACAGCACAGCAATGCAGGAAACAAAAACAGAAACTTCATATAGAGATCTCTCCAAGCAGGAAATAGAAACAGAAACTTCAGATAGAGATCCCTCCAATCCTCCCCCCTCCCACCAGAATGCCAGCATCCCAATAGAAATATATGGGACCTGACAAGTGTACTGTCTGGGTCGATTCGTTTACATCTTAAGTTCCTAATTTCTCTCTCTGTTGTCCAACCATTGATAAAATAAGTCCCAAGTTCGAAAGTATTCTGTGTCTTCTTTTTCTTTTATCTTCAATGTTAATCTATTTCTGCACAGTCCAATATTTTTTTAATTATATCTTCTTCCATAGGTGTTTCCTCGCTTTTCCAATGTTGTGCAAATACAATTCTTGCCGCTGTAAAAACATGTAATATCAAATATACATTCTCTTTATCATATTTTTCTGGTATTATGCCTAACAAAAATAGTTCTGCTTAAAATCTATATGCTGTCTTAACATTTTTTTCTAACCACATATGCATTTTCACCCAATTTTTTTTTTGCTTTTGGGAACATCCACCACAGATGGTAATATGTGCCCGGTTTCTGATTACATTTCCAACATTTGGTGGACATATTTTTAAACATTTTTGCTAGTCTTGCCAGTGGTAAGTGCCTATAAAACATTTTATACTAATTTTCTTTATAAGTGGTTGCCATCGTCAGTTTATAGTTTCTTTCCCAGAGTTTTTGCCAGTTATCTAGTTCGATATTATATCCAAATTTTTTTGCCCATATTATCATTGTGTCTTTCACCTGTTCATCTTCCATTTTTAGGCTTAGTAAAAAGTTATATAATCTCTTAATTAACTTTTCATCTACTGTTAACAGTATTTTGTCAAATGTTGTTTGCTCTTTATAAAAGCCATATATCTTGACATCTTTATTGTACCTCAATTGTATTTGCATTTGTGGCCACCACGATAAATCAACACCCTGTTCTTGTAGTTCGTTTGGTTTTTAGTTTCCCTTCCGTATTTAAAATATCTTTATATGTTAAAAATTTTTCAAAGTTTACTAGATTAGGGTGAACAAATGCTTCCATTGTTGAAAAACATCCTGGTATATTTTAGCTTTTACTTTTTCCCATACTAAAAATGGTGCATTTCTTACATAGTAATTTTGGAAATATCTATGAATTTTATTCTTACCATACCATAAAAAAGCATGCCATCCTAGTTGCAAATCATGACCTTCTAAATACAATAATCTTTTGTGTCTAAGGGTTATCCATTTCACCCACGTTAATACACATGCTCCCAATCTGGTAGTCCAAAACCTCCATTGTTTTTAGAGTCTTGCAGCATTTTCAATCTAATTCTGGCTTTCTTCCCTTGCCAAATAAATTTCAAAATTATTGTATTTAGCTCATAAAAAAAAAATCTCTATTTTTATAGGAATCGTTTGAAATAGGAAAAGTAATTTTGGTAAGACATTCATTTTTATAGTCACTATTCTTCCTAACATTGATAATTGCAATTTTTTCCATTTTCCAAGTCTAGTTTTATTTGACTTAATATAGCTTAATATAGTTATCTTCTTTTATTGTTGCGCATCTTGCTGTTAGATATATTCCCAAATATTTAACTTTCTTAACTATCTGAAGATCTCTTTTTTGCCAGTGCATTTTTTTGTTTATCTGTAAGATTTTTAACTATTATTTTAGTTTTTTCTTTATTTATTTTCAATCTTGCTACTTCCCCATATTCTTCTATTCTTTTCATTAATTTGGGACCAGTTTCCAATGGTTCTTCTAATATGAATATCAAGTCGTCTGCAAATGCTTGTAATTTATATTTTTCCTTCTTTATTTCCATACCTTTTATTTCTAAGTCTTGTCTAATATTTCTGTTTAGCACTTCCAATGTTAATATAAATAATAATGGGGATAGTGGACATCCTTGTCTTGTGCCTTTTTTGATATTAAAGTTTTCTGTAAAGTCCCCATTAACTATTACTTTGGCTATTTGTCCATAATATATTGTCTTAATCATTTTTATAAATTTCTCTCCAAAGTCCATACAGTCTAACTGTTGCACCATAAATTGCCAATTTACGTTATCAAATGCTTTTTGTGCATCTAAGAAGATCAGTGCCATTTGTTTTTCTGAATGTACTTCATAGTATTCCAAAGTATCTAAGATAAAACTTACATTGTTTTTTATTTGTCTTTTTTGGTAGAAATCCATTCTGATCTGGATGAATAAATTCATTTAAAAATCTTTTTAGTCTCTCTGCCATTATTGATGCAAATATTTTATAGTCCGCATTCAATAGTGATATTGGTCTATAATTCTTGACCTGTGTCAGATCTGAATCTTCTTTTGGAATTAGGGTAATGTTTGCTTCTGTCCAGGTTTTTGGTATTTTGGCCTCTAACATTACCTCATTACAAACATCTAACATTGTGGTGGCCCGCCAGCTGCCAGCAGAGCTGGCGGCAGACTCGGACGATGAGGAGGTTGGGGAGGAACTTGGGCCAGTTCTGGAGTCTGGGGAAGGCTCCGATGGATGCTCTGCGTCTGACACAGAGATAGAGCCAGGGCCATCCGACATTTCCAAGCCACTGGAGAGGCAGCTGCCTTTGGAGGCTGATATGAGTGAGGAGGAAGAACAGCTGGGGCCTGTTCCAGATGCACGTATGCGCAGAGCAGTTAGGAGAGGTGAACAACGGAGGACAAGGAGTCAACTTGGGAAGCAAAGCACATGTGGATGCTGAATGGCCCCTCCCTGGCTGGGGAATAAATAGAAGGAAAGGGGAGTGGTTGTCGTAGGAGAAAACAGTTCATATTTCTGAAGATTTTGCTCATTGCGTTTCGTGCCACAAAGACTGCTTGCCAGAACTTAATTTGCAGCCTTTCGGCTGGGAGCTCACGGCCTTGCAATTATCGCAAGGAACTGATAAGGTCTGTTACTGCAGTTAACTCCTTGAAGGACTATTGCCTGGACTTTTCGGTGGGTGAATGCAATTAATTCACAAGAGGTAAATAAAGAGGGGTTTTTCGTGACAAGGAGTCTGTTTCTTGCTTCTGCTAAGGCTGGGTCAGAACAAACATTGACATGCTTAATGTATCTTGTAAGTATTTGTAAACCTCTGCTGGTAGTCCATCTGGTCCTGGGGTCTTATTATTTTTTTGCCTTTTTATCGCCTCTGTCAATTCCATCATTGTTATTTTTTCATTTAACATATATTTAATGTTCTCAGGCACTTTTGGTAGCTTAGCTCTTTCCAGATATTATATTATCTTTTCCTCCGAAGTTTTTTCTATATCATATAATTTTTCATAAAATTCTTCAATTATTTTTTTTTAATCTCATTTTGAAACTGTATACATCCTTTCTCATCTTGTAATTTGCTTATCAGTTTCTTCTTTCTTTTTTCAATTTATAGGCTAACCATCTTCCCGGTTTGTTGGCATTTTCAAAAAAGTTCTGTTTTGCTCTTTTGATTTGTTGAGCCAATTCTTCCTTTTCTATTAAATTCAATTTATGTTTTATTATTTCCATTTGATTTTTAAGAGTTTTCTTTTGTGGAGCTCTTTGTAGTTCTAGCTCAAGTTTTTTAAAATCTTCTCTTAAAGTCATTTGATATTGGGTTTTTTTTCTTATTCTTTCTCGCTATGTAAGTTATAGCTAGTCCCCTATTATATGCTTTGGCTGTATCCCATACGTTTTGCAGTGATGTCTCTTCTTTCTTCTTTTCTTTTTTTAAAATATCAATTTCTTTTGCTATTGTTTATGTAAATTCTTTCTCTTTTAGTATAGATTGATTCAATGTCCATCTCAATTTTTTCTTTACTCCTTTCCAGCTTAATTTTATCGGGTTATGGTCAGCCCAAATATTAGTTTCTATCTCAATCTCCTGTAAATTTGTTCTTAATTCAGGTGACATCCATATCATATCAATTCTGGACCATGATTTATGTCTGTTTGAATAAAATGTATATTGATTTTTTGGGGGGTTCATTTCTCTCCATACATCCTGTATACAAGTTTCTTCTATCATTTTTAAAAAAAAGTCTTAGGAAGTATCTTTCTTTCCTTTTTTCCTATCTTACTGCTCCTATAGTCTAGTTTTGCATCTACAATTGCGTTAAAATCTTCTACTAAGCAAATATTTTGATATTCCATTTCCAATATCTTATTATGTAGTTTTTGGTAAAATTCATCTTCCTTATTATTTGGCGCATATATTGCTACCATCAGTATCTGTTTTTGGTTCATCACTATTTCCACGATTAAGATCCTTCCTTCTTCATCTGCATAAATTTGTTTAGAGTTTATTGTTTCCTTAATATATAAAGCTACCCCTTTTTTCTTTTGTTGCACTGATGAAAAATATATTTTCCCAATTTTTGGACATTCCGATAGTTTACAATGCTGTTTTTTTTATATGGGTTTCTTGAAGGCAAATTATATCTATTTTCAATTTTTGTAATCGTGTAAAAAAAAATCCTTTTGTGGGGGGGAATTCAATCTGTTTATGTTCATTGACAGCATTCCACTTTCCTCCTCCGTCTCTTTTACTTATATATAGGTTTCCTTGCTCCTTCTTGATCTGCCTTTTCTGTTTCTCCCTCTTCTCATTGTGTATTTCTCTCGTCTATTGTTAGTTCCTCCTGTCTTTTATATTCCACTTTTTCTCTTGCGTCTTTCCCCTCAGGCGTAGTTATAAAGCTATCATAAAATTCTGTTGCCTTATCTATAAAATCCAGTCTGTATCTTTTACCATCCCAATTGACTAAAATTCCCTCTGGGAACAGCCATCTGAAATTTACTTCTCTTTCAATTAGTTTAGTAGTCAAAAATTGATATTGCTTCTGTGAGTCTCTTACCCTCCTAGGGATCTGTTTCAGAACCACAATCTCTTTTCCTCTATATTGTAATGGGTCATCTCTTACCCTTCTCAATATTTCATCTCTTATTGATTTTTTCACAAATCTCACATGTACCTTCCTAGGGAGCTTGTGTCTTCTTGCATAGCTTGAATTGATTCTGAATATTTCATCTATCTCTTCCCCCCCCCATCTCTTGTTTCCCTATCTCTAGGGCACCCGCTAATCAATTCCGGGAGATCTTTTTTATCTTCATATATGTTCTGAAATCTTAAAAAATGTGCTGCTTTTTCCATCTCTAGAGCTATGACTGTATCCTCCAGACTTCTATTTGCTTGTATCACTCTTTGATTTATTTCTTCCATCTTTTGTTCTGCTTCTTCTGATTTGTCCTCTATTTTCTGTATTCTTTGTTCATTTTTTATCATTTGCTGAAAATTTTCTAGTCTCGCATCCATATTGTGGATCTGTTAGTAGTATGTAGTACATATCATTTTTAGCATATGGTTTAGCCCCTTTGTGATGTCACATCCGCCCCCCCCCANNNCTCCACCCCCCGCCTTACCCACAACCCCTTTTTACCAGAAGTAGTGTGACTTCATCACCCCCCCTTTATGCCCCACAATCCCTTTCATCGGAAGTTGCGTAACACTGTCCTGGTTCTCCCCCGGTAGTACTGCAGCAGCATGGCAAGTGGCCCACCATCGGAACCACACGGTGTTTTAACCCGGAAGTCTTGTGATGGCAGGCGCGCTGCTTCAACCTGCCCCACAATACCTAGCATACGGAAGTACAGTGCTGTATTAAGTATTCATCATGGTGCGTTCTCATTGGCCTATATTTGCAGGGGTTGCGATTGGTAGCAGCCACCTATGACGTTGCACAGGGGAGCGTTCTCATTGGCGCATATTTGCAGGGGTGGCGATTGGTCGCAGCCGCCTATGACATTGCATTTTTGCCTCAGAGCTTCTCCCCATTGGCCAAATCAAAAGAATGTCAGTTAGAGCACGAAGAGTCCTAATACAATAAATAAATAAAATAAACAGCGGTGTATCCGATCGGGCGGTGGGCGGCTTGAGCTGCGGAGAAGCCTTTTCTTTGTTCTCGGATGTTTTTACTTTGCAGAGATGTAAAAAATAAAATACTATTTTTTTCAAAGAAACCCTTTTTGTATGCGAGTTTTTCTTTTTCCGAAACGGGTGGGTCATGGGTAGTGCTAAAAGACTGGAAAAATAAAATTAAGAGAAAAATAATAATAATAAAAATGTGGGGGTTATGCGCATGCATGCTTATGACAATAGGCCACAGGACAGGTTGGGGCATGTCCCAGGGGGTTAGCGTGTGGGCATGCGCTGTATATGCTTGCTAGAGAGCATGTGTGTGACACGCATGATCGCACGTGTGACAAGCGTGTTTAGGGCATGTTCTGGCCTGTCCCAGGCATGGCCTGCTGTTCACGGCCTGATAAAGAGGTCCTCTGCAGAACGGTGACAATTCAGCCGCTTAAAGCGTAGACCGCGTTTAATAATAACATGGGCCCTTACGAAGGAAATAATAAAATGGTTGTAGACCCTTCTACAGAATGGCCCTAGTCAAGGCCTATTTTGAAAGATTGCCAAAAAATATGTTGTACTATGTTTGATGAAGACTTACATTACTTCAGGCCTATTTTGTTTGGATGTCATCTATTGTGTTGTAACGTACGGGATGCGGTACAACGTGAAGATGTGGCCGATCTCAACAGTTCTTAACTGACGGGTTGGGAAATGACTAAGAGATGCTCTTTATCGTCGGTCCAAGGAACAGGCCTGAGTAAGTAAAACCTGGTTATATATTCAAATGTGTAATTCAGGATAACACTGTTATCACCATGATAGGTAATGAATTAATATATTTTTCCCAGGCTCTGTTCCGGGATATAGCCATAACAATAGGTCCTCCTCAATAACAAACATATTAACCGATGAAGAGTATGCAGAGGGGTGCATAGGTAAATGAAACTAAATTGTCTTTTTAGTACACCTATTGATGATAATTTTATAAAATAAATGGAGAAAGAGTTGCTGTTAGCTTTAGTAATGGGCTATTTTTTTATATTTAACCAGAAATGGTTCCTGGATATAAACATGACAAGAGTCTGGTTTTTTTAAGAAGCACCTCAAGCGAGGAAGAATCTACAGGTGACAGCGGAGATTGTCGGTGCCCTATGAAGTCTATTACCAACATGTTTACTGCTGATGTTAATGACGATATTAATGATGCTGTTCTGAAGAGTTATGATTATCCCTTTTGTCTACCAGGGGAAGTTAAAAGAGACATTTCAAATGAAGATAATGTTGCTGAAGGATGTGCATGTGGTAGTGTTGATTGTATTTGTGTGTTGACTACAGATGTTGAAGATGATGATGATGACTATTATGATACTAATGATGAAGGTTATTATTCTGCTGGTGAAGTTTGTGTGAACATACTCTAAATTACAAATAAAAGGTTTGTGCTAAAGAGCAAAGTGTGTTTATTGTACGGTGCGAACGGTGCAGAATGAAGTATTAAAATATTCTAAAAGAACTGTATTATACACCTGAATGTACTATGGTGGTGTAAATTCCCTATTTAAGGCTGGGCGAAAGCGCATTAAAAACTTAACCTTGAAGCATGTCAAGACATAGCTTTCCGGACAAGATACCTATACTCTTCATAAACCTGCAAGAATAAATTTTCCTAGGAATGCAACAATAGTTTCTTGCATAGACTGTTAATGGCAAGCAGATCTCATGGATTTATCAGGATTTGACTCTGAAAACAACGGCGTGAAATTTATTTTAACAGTGATCGAAATACTATCCAAATATGCCTGGGCTGTCTGTTTATTTGATAAGTCGGGACGGGGGGGTTGCCGATGCCTTCCAGAGCATCTTCCAATCAGGAAGGGCCCCCAGAAATTTACAGTCAGATGCCAGAAAAGAATTCTTAAATAAACCTCTGAAGACGCTTTTGGCATGTTATGGCATACATCATTTTGTCACACATAGTGAAACTAAAGCAACGGTTATAGAGAGGTTTAATCGAACTCTGAAAAATAAACTCTGGAGATATTTTACAGCTAAAAATACTCACCGGTATGTAGATGTTTTACCATCTCTCATGCAGGGTTACAATAGCTCTTACCATCGCAGTATCCGGACAGCTCCCAATATGGTGAAACGATCTAACGAAAAAGACGTGTGGCTACGACTATATGGAAAAAGTTTAAAAGCGGTCAGAAAGTTAAAAAACTTTAAGGTGGGTGAGCACGTTAGGATATCCAGACTAAAGGGTAAGTTTGAAAAGGGGTATCATCAAACCTTTACAGACGAAATATTTATTGTCAAAGAATGGGTTCTGAGGGGAGAAAGGGCTGTATATAGATTAATGGATGTCGCCGGACAGCCGGTAGCCACGGAAGCGGGAGACTTTGCCCACCCGCCCGGACGACACCATTTGGGTTCTTTTACCCTCTGCACATGCGCAAAGCATTCTGCGCATGCGCAGAGGGTAGAAGAACCCAAATGGCGGCGTCCGGGCTACCAGCTGACGGCGACCCGCAGGCACGGCCGAACCAGGACCTTTTTACCCCTGCAGTGACGGTGGCACCAAGATGGCGGGCTAACACGTGCGGCGACCCCTGTGAAATGGTCGTTCGACCCCCAAAGGGGTCGCGACCCACAGGTTGAGAACCGCTGCTGTACAGGGTACTTTTTACCCAGAAGTGCTGCAAAAGATTCCTAGCGACCAAGAATGTGTCTACAGAATTGAAAAAATAGTCCGGAAAAGAGGGAGGGGAAAACAAAGAGAATTCCTAGTTAAATGGTCTGGCTGGCCGGAGAAGTTCAACAGTTGGATTAAGGAGGCCAAAGTGTGTCACCTTTGACATGGCTGGATTTTATATTACACTGCCCAGCAACACATCGGCGGCAGCATTTCCTAACAACAAAAGTTCCAACTTTACTATTCGATTAGCAAAAGTGTTGGAGCTTCCGGGGTCATGGGAAGTAGGGCTGGTTGAGTTACAATACCCGCACACTTGGAATAGAATAAATACAAAGGAATATTTTGAAATCGCTAATGAGAGAAAAAAATGGCATTTTTTTTTAAAAGCCAGTCACTATGCAACCATCCAGCAAGTGATAGAAAATATGAACAAGGTTATGGCAGAGTCCGAAGAACCCCCAGAAGTGATCGTGAAGTATGATGCAATCGGACAGAAAATCAGACTTAAAGGCGAGGGACCCTACAGCATTCTAGTCACTGAAGGACTTGGCACTATATTAGGATTACAACCACATGTTCGTGCCAAAAAAAGCAACTTTGCAGCGGACATTACAGGAGGATTCAACACGTTGTATATTTATACAGATATTGTATGTCCGCAGATAGTGGGTGACCTCTATGTGCCGTTACTATGATGTTTACCCATGCAGGGTAAGGACAACGAAATAATCACAACAACCTATGAGCAACCACATTATGTATCCATCAACAAACACTATATTGAAATGATTACTGTAGAAATCAAAACGGATCAGAATGAAAACATAGCTTTTAACCACGGTAAGGTAGTTGTTAAGCTTCATTTCAGGCCTCAGAAAAGTGAAGGATGGTTGTGATAAAGAAGTGTGGGAG
The DNA here is from genome assembly GCA_003457575.1 of Thermophis baileyi. Taxonomy (NCBI): domain Eukaryota; kingdom Metazoa; phylum Chordata; class Lepidosauria; order Squamata; family Dipsadidae; genus Thermophis; species Thermophis baileyi. The sequence continues at coordinate 137,542 of QLTV01000580.1, forward strand.
TCCTCAAGCCTATGTAGACTACTACAGGGCACAGGCAGGAAACGGTCTACCAGGTTTCCGAGGACCACCTGTTACGTATGGTACGGGTATAGGGGGCCTGTTCCGGGGACTTTTTCAAAAAGCGATGCCGAGGAGAGGACTAGAAATCATTAAACCTCACGTGAAAGCTGCTGCTAATAACATTGCCAGAGATGTGTCAGGCCGGCTTGTATCACGTGTTGTTTGGGGTGGGCAGGAGGGATCTGGTATGGCAGTGATCAGGAAGAAACCTTCTGTTGGCCCACCTATGCCTCCTAAAAAGAGGAGGCTTGTTAAAAAACCACACCATACAAAGAGGAAACGTACACAAGGAAGGAAGCGCGGTGACAAACAGAATATCTTCTAAGATAAAATGGCTTTTATCCACGAGGCTTCAGAGGAATGTGTAAAATCGGAGCTAGATCTTTTTCAATTGGCACCTACGCAAACCAGCATTGAAAACTGCACGTACATCAAGATCCCCCCTTTATCAGCGCTGACACCCAATGCACCCTTGGAATTTTTTATAAAAGGACACGGCGATCATTACACGGATTTAAACAATACTCTGCTGTATGTGAGCTGCAAGGTTGTGAAGGCTGACGGCATGGATATCGATGATGGTGCAAGAGTGAGCCTTGTCAACTACCCCATAGCGTTGCTGTTCAACCAGGTGGATGTTACATTAGGCGACCGTGTGATTACAGAGTCACCACTGCTATGCATACAGAGCCCTTATTGAACTTATTCTGAACTATGGCGGAGATGCCTTGGGTACCCAGTTTTCAGCTGGTGGTTTTTACAAGGATGACGCATCGCTAATGGAAAACACCTTGCTGATGCTACGTGTGTTGTCTTGAAATGCGCTCTTTCTAGGCGTATACCCCAGTGATTTGTTACACAAGAGAAAAATCTCCAAGAGGCCTTTCGGGTTAATTGTAAATACCCACACCCATAGTCTACCCGGTGAACACTGGTTGGCGCTCTACTTTCCAACTCACAGCAATGGTGAATTTTTTGACTCCTACGGAAGAGCTCCAGACGACTCTGACTTCCCCATTGGCATCGTGAGGTTTTTAGAACTGCAAGCTAAGAAGTACACATATCAAACTCTTCAACTGCAGCATCCCCTGGCAATAACCTGTGGACAGCACTGCTTATTTTATCTAGTTAAATGCTTTAAAGGGTTACCTTACGAAGATGTTTTAAAGCTATACTCTGAAAAAGATGTCAAAAATGATCAAATGGTGAAGCAGTTTGTAGTAAATATGAAGCCTGGAAGAAGGCCCGGAATGTGCTACAGTTACCAATGTATGCAAACATGTATGGTACATTATAAAATAAACACAAAACGTTAAAAGCATTGCATGTTTTACAGTGTTTTATTTGTTCACAATTGGAGCCAGTCACCAAAATTTAGAACACTTTTAGGATCTGACATAGATCTGACATAGGCGCAGACATAGCAGAGGGTGATTTAGTAGAACTTACAACCTTAAGACTACCTGCCTCTTTCAGCTTTTCCAGTTGCTCTTTAACAGAGTTAGAACCTAGCAATACCATTGGAACGTTCATCTCTGCCATAGCTGACATAAACTCATTCCATCCCTTAGGATAATATTTCGCAGTACGCGATCAGTGTTGAGAAACTCCTTTGACCAGGTCTACAATGTTAGTCCCAGGAACCGTTGTACCCTTGTATAAAATGGTGCCGTAATCATCCCACCCCAAAATGTCTTGATTCTGTTTCATTTTGTTCAACAAAAGATAAGCATTTTTCTTGTATCACGTGCTCACCCCCTCTAATACCTCCTGCGTTGTTGGATCCGGCGGCAAGAGCTGTGGTGCAGGATCTGGTACAACAGGGGTTTGTTTAAACGCTTCTGGAGGTTGAATAAGATTCAGAACGCCCTTCTCAGAGTCATTTTGTCTGGTCAACCTTAGAAATCTCTGCAGCACTGAGTTGTACAGTTTTATCTTGTCATCCTCACTTAGATCCGATCTCTGAAGAATGGTCCTCATGTCATCGTCCAAACTGCTAACAGCAGTAGTGCCTATAGTAGGCACCCGACCTTGTAGCTGCTCCATCTGATGCCTCGATACCAAATACATTTTCTCTGCATGCTCCATGTTTACCGGACTAATAGATTAGTCAGCAATGGTATAGCAGCCCCTAGTAATGGGCCTATAAAACCACCTGACTGAAGAATAACTTGTTTCTTCTTTTTCAGGGAGAGCTTACTATCGCTCAGCTTTTTAATACAGTCTTTCTTTCTCTTTAAATTTCGATATTGTGAAGGCTTCAGAGGTAGGTTACCTTTTAAAGTGTTCAGAGCTATTTCAGCTATGGCCCCCACCAGGTCATTATTAGCATTACATAAGATGGCCTTTCTCTGTTTTGGACCGGCCTTTACTAAGATTTTTAATAACCTCCAATTTCTGTGCACCCTCTCGGACATCCTGGATGAACTGTGCTCCATCCAGATACAACGGTTACTTTTTACCCTTCTTTTTTATAGTGTAAACTACCGGCCATTCAGGCGGATAGAGGCCAGTTCTCAGCCTAAAGTTTTCTGCAGTAGCGGCAGCCAGATCAACTAAAAGATAGCCGTGGGGTTTGCTAGTGGCATCTTGGAATACTTCTAAAAAGTACCGCATGTTAGATGGGTACATTTGTTGTGCCAGTGTGACTACTTGCATCTGGTCACGGGGGCATCGGAATAACACCAAATATTTTGCATTTAGAGTTATTGTTCTCATTTTCTTACCTTGAAAAAACAGGTTTTGAAGTATGAGAATAATGCTAAGGTTTTTGTGATGGACATACTGTGTAAAAGCTTTCTCTATTTGCTCGCTGTCACCGGCGGTTGCCATGAGATCATCTACCACCGCTAAATTGGTTTGATTCGGCGGAAACAAGTCAGTATCTTCAAAAGAGTCAGGAAGACCCTCCATAAACTTAATATTAGGAAATTTATTAAGCAATTCTTTGTACAGAGGTTGCCAACAGTTATAAAACCATATAATGTTTTGAGGCATTTCAGATAATACATGCTCACCGTGTTCTAACATTTGTTTTATAAAATAAGATTTTCCTGAATTGGAAGGACCGCTTATAATACATGAGAAAGGATGTACAAACTGCGCACTGCTTTTCATCATACTTAATAGCCGTAAGGTAGCGTATAATAACCCTCTGTTTTGAGCACCCTTTTATTATAGACAACTTTTCGAGTTTTTCTGAGCACCCGTGTTTCCAGAGCCCACTTATTCTTAATCCTAACAATTCCCAGCTGCTGTACCCTGATCTCTTTCTTTTCCTCATCCGCTGTTAGGCAATACTCATCAATCAGATCTTTCAGGCTTTCAAAGTTAACCTTAACACAGTTGGTGTGATGACCCAGGGCGTGGCACGAAGGCAACAGGGGTGGGTTCCTCCCGGTTCGTACTGGGTCGCCCGAACCGGTAGTGAGGCGCTGGTGACGTCATGATGGCGTCGTGGACCCGCCTTGGTCGGTGCCGGTCCGTGGGTGCCGCCATTTTTTTCCGGAAATTTACATTTTGGGCTGTTTTGTGCTCTGCTGCTGCTTTGGAAAGGGCCCTCCCACCCGCCCCCGGGTTAAGGCTGTCCCTTATTCTTCGCCCGAAGCACAGCTGATCAGCCCCTCAGCTGTGTTTCGGGCAGATTATAGTCACTGAGCATGCGCGGACCCAGAATTGCACCGGGGAGCGCGCACGCGCGTAACCCTAAGCCACGCCCCCAGCATCACTCCAGCAGGGCAAGATAATGAGTCCCAGAAGCGAAGATTTCACAGCAATAATTCCAGCAAGACATGATAAGCACACAGAAGTACGACAATAATTCAAGCAGGAGGAATGCCAGGAATGCAACTCTTCACACTAGATGAATTCAGCATTTGTTCCCGACAAACGCCCCTCCCAACTGCCTCTCCTTTAAACTCCATCCCCAGGTGTGCCTTGTGAAGGGAATCAGGGCCCTTTCCTTCCTCGTAAGCCACGCAACCCGCCTTGCTCTCTTCTGCGTTCTTCCCTGCGCACCCTAGGATGAGGAGGGGGTGGGCCTTGGTCTTCATCTGAACCCACTCTCCCTTGTTCTACCTCTCCCCTGCTCTGCCCAGCCTGACTTTGCCCTTCCCCAGTTTCCTCCACAGCCAACGGAGCCACTCTCCCGCTCTCTGTCAGCTGTTCGTCTTCCATCTCAGATTCAGACTCCAATGGGGGCATGACAGTTGGTGCTATTTAACGTTATACCCTTCACCTTTAACACAGTAGCGCCATTTGACAAAGCATACCCATAGGTTTTTGGACCAACTGCCACAAACTCGGTGACTGAAGTATTTGGAGGAATCTCACTTGTCAGCTGTCCTAAATAATTGCCTAATGCCGGGGACCACGCCCCCTCTCTGCTAATAAAAATGACAGAATCGGTATCATGATAGAGACATCTTTCCCCCAAGCGATCCAATAATCTGTATAATTCTAACCGTGCATAAGCGGTCGTAAAACTGGCAATGAACACATTTGTACACGTTGACTTAGTAGGCTGATTTTTGGCTGTTTTCCACGTTACAACGGCTGCTTCATCATCCACAAATGCACAGGAGGACACTTCGTAATAGGGAACAAAAAGATACTTAAATAATTCCTCAGGCTCTGTCACCACCGATGTAGTCAGCTGATTGATACTCTGGCTGAATTTACCCCACAAAGAATTTCAAAACAGCTTAGCAATCTGCCTTTTAGCAGGATTGACTTCAATATGTTCCCTGCGTAAGCGGACCCCCTCCTTCTTTTCATAATCCCGAACATAACACTCTTTATCTTCCTCTGTTTTGCACCAATCGGGATAACCACTCGCCTCCTGTTTTTGACGGAGATGCATGTTAATATAGCCTGAAAACAAGGTTTTTGTCTTCCTTTCAAAATGCCAAACTTCATAGATCTCTGCAATTCTGTAGCCCTTCTCCACAGCGACATTCAGCTCTACAGTGCACCACGTGCCGGTTAGGGCTCTTTCTTCATCATTGTGGAGGCACTCCGTGACTTGTTGTTTTTCTGTACAGGTTGCACACAAACTAAACATTAATTTTCCCCCTGACTTATGCGGCAGTACCGGAAAATAGAGTCCCCTCGGCGTGTACACTTTAACTTTAGCAAATCCAAAATACTGCCTTATATTTTATATCCCCAAAGTTTTGGTATATGATTTCTGGGTGGCCTATTGGATACATCTTGTTCTTGTTCACAAAGGGATATAAACTTGTAAAATCATAATATAAGATTTGTTCTCCCGGCTTTGGTTTATAGTACAAACATGTGGCATTTGTTCTACCCCCCCAAAAAAGCATCTCTGGGATTCAAGGGAGTTGGGAGATTACTATCTGTTAGGAACTGTTTCAAAGTCTCATCGTTCTTCAACATATCGTTCCATTCATGTTCCCAGATGCTGCGTACTACCTACCCTACACTCTTATTTATTTATTTATTTATTTTATAAAATTTATATGCCGCCCAACTCCCGAAGGACTCTGGGCGGCTTACATCATAAAAAAATAAAACATATAAAAGCAATTAAAAAAAAATCTATATTTAAAATAAAACATTCACACAACCATGCATGGGCCAATCAGGGCAACTATTGGCCCCAGGCCTGCCGGAAAAGCCAGGTCTTAACGGCTTTACGGAAGGCCAGTAAGGTGGGGGTAGTACGGATCTCGGGGGGAAGCCGGTTCCACAGAGTCGGAGTGGCTACAGAGAAGGCCCTACCACGCGGTCCCGCCAGCCGGCAACTGGTCCTGAGCCATGTAGGGCTTTAAAGGTAACAACCAACACCTTGAATTGTGACCGGAGCGCAATCGGCAACCAGTGCAGCTCGCGAAGGATGGCACTTGTGTGGGTGTACCTTGGCACACCCACGACTGCTCGCGCAGCTGCATTCTGGACCAGTTGTAGTCTCTGGACACTCTTCAAGGGTAGCCCCATGTAGAGCGCATTGCAATAGTCAAGCCGTGAGGTGATAAGGGCATGAGTGACCGTGAGCAGAGCCTCCTGATCTAAATAGGGCCGCAATTGGTGCACAAGACGTACCTGTGCAAAGGTCCCCCTGGCCACTGCTGTCAGGTGTTGATCTAATCTCTTCAGGTATTCTTCCCTCGTCCTAGTGCGTGAGTGCAACAAACCGTAGGTTGAATCAAGCAGCATGTTGAAGTCCTGAGACTTGTAGCATATAGGGCATCCATGAAAAAAAACAGCCATAAAATTCAAACGCTGTGAGGACCCCGTTTATGACAGCAAATCCATCAAAAAAGTAAATACCTACTTGTTTTTCACCGTCTTGCAGAGCATGTTGGATGTTGATTCTCTCAGTATGTTCTATATACATCAACCATTGTATAGAGGTTCTAAATAAATAAAAAAGACATATCAAATATCTTTCACTGTTTAATGAATACAAACATACCTATTTACCAATTCTTATACATTTTAATTAACCTTGTATGCCACGGGATGTGGACGGCTGGGGTTCAATTTCCTGTCCTTGTACATCCCGTGCATTGCATGGTGGGGCCTGCTGTGGTTCAATACTCTGTCGAACTCGTTGTGAACAAGTAGGCCTTGGTACTTCTGCAGAGAACTGTTCACTGTCTCTATCTGTAGGTGCACAAATAATTAACGGTTAGGATTCTTACTTATTATAGTACAAAGATCATATTGAACACCGCCTGGAAATTCATAATTGCTGGTTTTTCTAAAACCTGTATGTGAATAACAGATCTCACCTTGCATTTCCATTTCTTCCGATCCATGTGTTGCGGATAGCCACTGTTCCATTTCTGGCTGCGGTTCCTCCACAGGCACATGTGACGTGCTTGCTTGCGGGTTCCCACCCAATTGAACACGTTGTGAAGCACTGCACCTTGGGAATTTGGCATGCATCTGACCATTCCACCATTCTGAAAGGAATGTACAGCAATGAGGTACTGGGTTCTCACGTTTATTACAATAAATAATACTGAACATAGCATGACACATAATCCCATCCACACATATTATTGTTTAGTGACAGACCTTTATTACAAGCCCTAACACATTACATCTTTTATACAATAGTTATGTCTGCAAAATAAATACCATACCTTCTAATTCACTTTTTTGTGTCCCTCGTAATGGTGCTTCACCGTGACCCCTGTTATATGCATCCCATTGAGAGTCCATGGGCATTGTAAACGCTGTAAACACATCATCATCATCCCAATCTGAAAGAAACACCAAATCATATAGGTATCCTTCTTGCTACAGAAAATGTAGAGAAGTACATAACATACTAAAAACATACTAAAAACATATAGCTTGAAACCGGAGGTACCCCCTTACGCATTAATTTTTGATGATAGCCCTTCATTGCGTTCCCTAACAAGCAATGCCCTATATACAATAGTTATGTCTGCAAATTAAATAACCTACCTTCTAATTCCCTCTCTGTTGGCCCTCGTAATGGGGTTGCATTGCAACCCCTGTTATATAAATGCCATTGCGAATCTGTGGGCATTGTAAATGCTGCAAAGAGTTCATCTTCCTCACAATCTGAAAGAAAAATTAAATCATACTGATATCTGTATTGCTACACAAATGGACTACCCGTCCCTCTAATATTTGCACTGTAAAAGGAAAAAGAATACCTTCACATGCTTTAACACATTGCGAATCTGTTGTCTCATCCTAATAAACACAAAATACGTATATACATATACATATACATATACATATACATATACATATACATATACATATACATATACATATACATATACATATACATATACATATACATATACATATACATATACATATACATATACATATACATATACATATACATATACATATACATATAAAGTTATAGAAACACATTAGTATCTGTCATCCTGAAGAGGTCTTCTTCACTGGTCAGCAGGGCAGAGTGCCTATGGCTAACTGACCACTACCTTCTTATCAGTTTAAAACAGATACTGCCCCAGCACCCCAATGATATTGATGTCACCTTTATTCCAGCAAACATATTGGCTGTCCTGAAGATTTCACATAAAATTTGTTTTCTGCATAACCATGCAACCCATCCTACCCTGACAGCCGTCCAGAAATTCTAAATATCCATTACCAAACAGAAATAACAACAGATTTCAAAGTTCTTCGGTATACATGTTTTATTAGAAATTCACAACCTTTACATTAACATTTTCTTGTAATAAATTTCTGATACATTTTGGCATATCAATCTCTTTACAGAGATAGGAGTCTCATCTCGTATCCTTGTCATTAACACCAGAGGATCCTTCATCTTCTCAATGCTTTGTATACAGTCCCTGATTTCATCCAGTGTATCCCTTGTGAAATATAATTTGTTCATTTTCTCTGAAATATTAATGACCATCCATCCAATTTGTGGTATAGATATTTGAAGGCACAGTCTTTTAACAATGCTAGTTTCATCAATTCCATCCATTTGGTCTTCATTTTGCAGACATCCCATTAAACAATGGTGCACAATCTTTACAACACAACTCTTGACAATTTGCAAAAGGCCCATGTTCTGATGAACATCCAGTTCTGAAAGAAGAAATACCATATATTACATATTCGTTTTCAACTCATAATACTTTTTAATTTTCACAGTCTATATACATTCACCATTTGGTGGTTGACAGAACCGACAATAACAAATCTTAATTGCCAAGTCACGCTTACTCTCAATATTACATTTTTTACAACGTTTCCTAACTCGACGGGCTCTCTTTGCTGGTTCAGGTATCATTTTTACATTTTTCATTTGGCTCTACATTATCACCCTTTTTATTATTTCCTTCGTAAGGGCCCATGTCCGTGATGGCGAACCTATGGCACGCGTGCCACAGCTGGCACACAGAGCCCTCTCTGCGGGCACGTGAGCCATTGCCCAGCTCAGCTCCACCACGCCTCCTGCCGGCCAGCTGATTTTTGGGATGCGTGGGTGGTGGGGCGCATGCAGGAGACGTGCACGCATGTGCAGGGGATCACATGCACATGCGCGGGGGGTCACATGTGCATGCACGGGGTCACATGTGCATGTGCGGGGGTCACATGCGAATGCGCAGGGGCGGGGGAAGTGCAGGGGCGGTGCGCCCCCCGGTGGCCATTTTTGGTGCCAGGAGGCTGCAGGGAGGCCTACTAGGCTGAAAACGGGGTGCAGGGGGGTCGCATGCACATGTGCAGGGGTGGGGGAGCAGATTGGCAGATCGAATCTCACCAGGCTCAAGGTTGACTCAGCCTTCCATCCTTCTGAGGTCGGTAAAATGAGGACCCAGATTGTTGGGGGCAATATGCTGATTCTGTAAACCGCTTAGAGAGGGCTGTAAAGCACTATGAAGCGGTATATAAGTCTAAGTGCTATTGCTATTGCTATTGCTATGTTATTATTAAATGCACTCTATGCTTTAAGCAGCTGAATTGTCACCGTTCTGCAGAGGACATCTTTATCAGGCCGTGAACAGCAGGCCACGCCTGCGACAGGCCAGAACATACCCTAAACATGCTTGTCACACGTGCAATCATGTGTGTCACACACATGCTCTCTAGCAAGCATATACAGTGCATGCCCACACGCTAACCCCCTGGGACATGCCCCAACCTGTCCTGTGGCCTATTGTCATAAGCATGCATGCACATAACCCCCACATTTTTATTATTATTATTTTTCTCTTAATTTTATTTTTCCAGCCTTTTAGCGCTACCCATGACCCACCCGTTTCGGAAAAAGAAAAACTCGCATACAAAAAAGGTTTCTTTGCAAAAAATAGTATTTTATTTTTTACATCTCTGCAAAGTAAAAACATCCGAGAACAAAGAAAAGGCTTCTCCGCAGCTCAAGCTGCCCACCGCCCGATCAGATACGCCACTGTTTATTTTATTTATTTATTTATTTATTTATTTATTTATTTATTTATTTATTTATTTATTGTATTAGGACTCTTCATGCTCTAACTGACATTCTTTTGATTTGGCCAATGGGGAGAAGTTCTGAGGCAAAAATGCAACGTCATAGGCAGATGCGACCAATCGCCACCCCTGCAAATATGCACCAATGAGAATGCTCCCCTGTGCAACATCATAGGCGGCTGCTACCAATCGCAACCCCTGCAAATATAGGCCAATGAGAATGCACCATGATGAATACTTAATACAGCACTGTACTTCCATATGCTAGGTATTGTGGGGCAGGTCGAAGCAGCGCACCTGCCGTTACAAGACTTCCGGGTTAAAACGGCATGCGGTTCTGATGGGCCGCTTGCGGTGCTGCTGCGGTACTACCGGGGGAGAACCGGGACAGTGTTACGCAACTTCTGATGAAAGGGATTGTGGGGCATAAAGGGGTAGGGTTGATGACATCACACTACTTCCGGTAAAAAGGGGTTGTGGGTAAGGCGGGGGTGGAGGGTTATGACAATATAGTCCTCCGAGGTAGGGGGGCCGGATGTGATGTCACAAAGGGGTGGGGCTAAACCATACGCTAAAAACAATATGTACTACATACCGGTACTACTTCTGTTCCTGCATCTCCTCCCAATTGCCTTTCACCTCATTGTGATTTTTTTCTTGTTTCCTCTTTATATGACGTGATTGCTTCTTGGATTGATTGTAGTACAGATTGTATTTCTTTTTGAAAAGCATTGGTTTTTTCTTGTTGCAACATTGCTTCTATTGATCTCTGATTCGATGGGCTGGAAGCTGCAGATGCTGGTGTGGAGGATGGTTTTTTCCCAATTTTAGTTAAATTTGAAGTGCTCATTTTTGTTCCACCCCTCCACTTTTCTCTTATCAACCTGCTATTTCCTTAATATCCCTTGTCCTCTACAACCAATCTTATACTGTAGTTAGTGCAACCATACAATACAATACATTATCATAAACTCTATAGTTAGTCCAGCAATACACCTTTAAAGTTTATCTCTAAATTTGTATCAAGTTTATATGATCTCCAGTATTGAATCCACTAAAAAGGGATAATTCAAAATAAGCAGTTTTTATAATCCGGCTTCATCATTCAATATCTCATCCAAAATATAAATGTTGTTTCACTCATCTTCTTTCACTCCCCAAATTGTTTTGTCAAACGATGATTATAATCCAAAGTGGCCCACAGGACTATAGTCTCCCGAGTATTCAAAAAAAAAAAAACCCACCACAAAAAAAACAAAAAAACCCCCCCCCCCCAAGCAGCTCCACAAGTCAGATGATGTTTATCATCCACAAAGTTCAATAAGTTGCTAAACAATTCACCTGCCACCAAACAAACCAGGAGTGGCCTTGCAGCTGTTCCTTATCTGTCTTCAAGCTTTCCCCAAGTTTGCTCCAGCTTATGCTATACCTCTTTTTTACCACTAGATGTCATTCCAACTCCATCTTCCAGCTCATAACATGAAACTTAATTTAACTTTCTTTCATTAAATTGGTTTTAAAAAATCACCCCGTATCTTTCCAAAGTATTTTTAATTATTTTCTAAGTTGCTGTCTTATTACAATCAACTTCATTGCATTTAATGTTCTTATATTTAGTATTCTGTATTTTCTGCATCTGTCTCTTTAAGCGTTTAGGTTGCCGCTCCCTTTCTTAAAGGAGGGAGTAAAAGTCTCTTCCTTTCACCTCTAGAGACTTTCTTCGCTTTAAAAGTTGTTTTCCCCGGGAAGTGTGGTAGGAAAAGGATAGATCTCACCCAGTACCAGCACACTGTCCACGGATCGTTAATCGTGCTGTCTCTCTTCGGCTGTCAGTAGCTTTGAACAGACCACACAAGTATGGCTGTCCTTTCCTCCGCCGGTCTGGAGAGCTTCCTCGGATCGAGCAGAGAGACGGCCGTCTCCCCACGATCAATGAGGGTCCCCTCCTTTCTTCATCACCCCTTCAGCATGACTTAGACCCCTTGGGGCCCCCTGACGGAGTGAAATCAACCAGGCTTAGCGGAGCCCCGTTTTTTCCCCGACTGTTTTGCCACGACATCAACCGGAAGTCTATTATTGTTATTCTTCATCATCCTTTTGCCTTCTTCGTAAAAAGTTGTCAGCACTGAGATGAACAGGGCTACCAGATGTGGGCTGTGCATTCTGAGTGATCACTAAATGACAGTAAAATGATACACAGACTCTGACTTTTCTCCTATCTGGTCTGAATTGTCAGTTCCAAAACGAATCGCTCTAGTTGCCTTTCAAGATGTGCATTTTAGCACGATTCAGGGAATGCTGAGGTGCATAAAGATGTAACGTCAGAATATCAGCAACATTAAGGTGTATGGCATTCAACTCCCAGAATTCCATGCTAGCTGAGGTATTCTGGGAGTTGAAGTCCACACATGTTAAAGTTGATGAAGGTGAGAAACACTGTCTCAGAGGTTAGACTTTGCTCTCCACAGATGATTCTAGGACAGGCTGTCTATCACTTGACTGCGTTAAGAGACCAATACATGTTAGCTGCTCACATTAAACAAAAATGCACTGGAAAGTTCCTCTTTGTGGAACATTCATGTGGTTACTAAACATTTGCTTTTATTTATACAAAATAAAAAACACATATATTAACAATCTCTCTCTCTCCTTTTTACATAAGCACATACAGCACATACACATAAGCATGAGTTACAACCATTCATTTAACAACCGTTCAAAGTTACAGTGGCACCGAAAAAAGTGACTTACAACCGATTCTTGCACTTATGGCCATCACAGCATCCCCATGGTCATGTGATCAAAATTTAGGTGCTTTGCAACAGGCATGTATTTATGATGGTTGCAGCATGTGGTCACCATCGGTAACCTTCCCAGCTCGCTTTTGACAAGCAAGTTAATGGGGGAAACTGGATTTGCTTCACAACTGCATGACTCACTTAAGAACTGCAGTAATTTGCTTAACAACCGTGGCAAAAAAAGAATGTAAAATCGGACACAATTCACTTAACATCCTTCTTCCTTAGCAACACAAATTCTGGTCCCAATTGCAGTCATAAGTTGAGGACTATCTACATTACAAAAAGAAAGATGCAGCATCGACTGAGGGGTGGGAGCCAGAATTGAGGCTCATTAGCGTGTCTTTTTTGGCAGCAGCACCTCTGACAGGTTGTGCCAGGTTAGTCCTTCAAGATAAAGGCTAGGAGTGGGATAGAGCAGGCTTTAAGATGCTGAGTGATGTTGACGTTAGATCCCATGCCACAGGGATGTGGTAATTTTAAATTACACTTGAAGAGGACCACTGAAAAAGATAAAAAGAGAAGAAAGGGAAAATGTATTGAGGAAAAGAAAACGTGGGGCAGATACAATCTGTCAAGCATTCTACAGCAGTGTTTGTTTGTAAGAGCCGAGGTGGCGCAGTGGTTAGAGTGCAGTACTGCAGGCTACTTCAGCTGACTGTTCAGCAGTTCAGCGGTTCAAATCTCACCGGCTCAAGGTTGACTCAGCCTTCCATCCTTCCGAGGTGGGTAAAATGAGGACCCAGATTGTTGGGGGCAATATGCTGACTCTGTGAACCGCTTAGAGAGTGCTGTAAAGCACTGTAAAGCGGTATATAAGTCTAAGTGCTATTGCTATTGCTATTGTCAACCTTAGCAACTTTAAGATGTGTGTACTTCAACTCCCAGAATTCCTACCAGCTATTCTGGGAGTTGAAGTCCACACAACTTGGTTGCTAAGGTTGACAAACACTGATCTACAGCATTAATTTTTTTTAAAATAAATATCTTTATTAGTTTTTCACATTTTATGTATCACAATCGTTCTTTAAGTAGATCTGCAGCCTTTTATATACATTATTTTTACATTTATACAATTTATACAGTTATCTTACAATATTTCCTAATTCTAAGTCTTCATCCCACATTTCCTCTTCAACTTTCTCTCATCGATCCATTTGTACCACCTTTCCCATATTTCATAGTAGTCTGTGTCTTTTTGTCCTCTCAGTTCTATTGTTAGTTTGTCCATTTCAGCGCAGTCCAATATTTTCTTGATCATCCAATTATTTATGGGAATATTGGAGTTCTCCAAATTTGTTCCCAGTCCGCCAAGTGTATATTATGTCCCACATGTTTCGCCCACGCTATCATTGGTCCTTTCATTATATCTTCCGCCCGATCAAATTGTAACAAATAGTTATAAATTTTGGAAATAATTTTATCTTCTGGGCCCGTTAATAGTTTATCTAATTGTTGATTTTCCATTTCAATTCCAATGTCTTCACTATCTTTTTTGTATCTTGATTGAATTTGAAGGTAGGGCCACCAATCTATAATTATACCTTGTTTTTCCAAATCCTCTCTACTTTTTAATTTTCCGAATCCATCCAAAATATCTTTATAACTGAACATTTTACTTATATCAATTGTATTTGGGTAAATCATCGCCTCCATTGTAGATAGCCAATTAGGAATTTCAAAATAATGCTTTTTCCTTATTTCCTGCCAAGTTTGCATCAGTGAATCTCTAATCGTGTGTCTGTGAAAATATTGTTGTGGTTTATTTTCCTTGTCCCATAAAAATGCATGCCATCCCTTCTGTAGGTCGTGGCCTTCTAATGTCAATATTTGTCTATTTCTCAAGTTGATCCAGTCTCTGAGCCAAACCAGCAGTGCTGCTTTATAGTATAGCCTCCAGTCTGGGAGCCCAAAGCCGCCTCTGCTTCTACTATCTTGCAGATCTATTAACTTAATTCTCGGCTTTTTGCCTTGCCATATAAATTTTGATATGATTTTATTCAAGTCGGTAAAGAAACTTTTGTCCAATTTTATAGGTATAGTTTGAAAAAAGTATAGTAATTTTGGTAAAATATTCATTTTTATGGTTGCTATCCGACCTAATAAAGATAATTGCAAATTCCCCCACCTTTCTAAATCCATTTTTATTTGTTGCACTAACTTTGTATAATTATTTATACAAGAATTGTATTAAATACAGTATGTTAGAGTATTATGAGGCACATCCAGAAAAACAGGTTGCACTTGTTTTCCTGGATGCGCAAAAGGTGTTCAACAATGTAAATTGGCAATATATGATTGGACAAATTAAGAAAATGAAATTCGGAGAAAAATTTGAGCAGATGATAGAAACAAGATACTCTTCCCAGAAAGCCAAGGTAATAATAAATGGGGATACCACTAGAACATTCCAGATAATGAAAGGAGTCCGGCAGGGATGCCCACTGTCACCTCTGCTTTTTATATTGACCCTAGAAATATTGTTGAACAAAATTAGATCCAATTTGAGTATTAAAGGAACCAAAGTCAAAAAAGAGGAGTATAAAATACAGGCGTTTGCCGACGATTTAGTATTCTTTCTGAAAGAACCACAAGAGACAGGGCCAATATTAATTAAGGAAATAGAAAAATATGGAGAGGTGGCAGACCTCAGAATTAATAAACAAAAGACCAAATTACTAGTTAAGAACATGACATCAAATCAGAAAAAAAATCTAGAAGAAGAATTGGGACTACAAAATTACAAAAAAAATTAAATATTTAGGCGTCAATTTGACAGCTAGATGTTCCTCAATTAAAGATGATCTACAGCATTAATAAGAGGCAGGAGAGGTCTCACATTGTCTGCACCCAGAGAAAATGTCAGCAAGGAGAGTTCTGACTTGATTCTGTGACTTTTAGGCAGTTTGTTCCCCTTTTCTAAATTAAAAAAACACTTTTTGCTTAGAGAAAAAGCATGTAACATATTTAATCTAGCATTTTTCCTAATGTACTAAATTTTGATGAGCATTGTAATTTAGTGTCCTATGGAAGGGTATTGTTCTGACCAGGCTCCCAAACACGACAAAACCTCTGTAGTTAAATCAATGATTCCTTTATTAGGAGCACCAGCAGCCCCGGCAAAAAGTCTCTCTCTCTCTCACAGCAGGCTAACAAGTCTGTCCGGCAGGGAGATGAATAGTTGTCTGCCACACCTATTCATCTCCACCCCCTGCCTTTTATCCCCAGAGCTAGGGTGGAGCTTCATTAGCAGCGGTGGCTCTTCCGTCCCAAGGATCGGCCCATAGATTTCCACTGCTCTCCTCTCCTCTGCCTTCTGCGCATCCGTGCGTCAGGCACTGGACCCAGCTGTTCCTCCTCTTCCTCATCAGCCACCTCCAGACCGGGGGGCTGTTGACTCTCCATCTGAGGGCTGATGGACGGCCCAGGCTCCACCTCTGTCTCTATCTCTGACAGCTCCATTCCCTCTTCCCCCTTGGAGCTCTCCAGTTGCCTTGATGCTGGCCCTGACTCCTACGCCGCCTCCTCATCTGATTTGGTTGCTGGAGGGGCTGGCGGCCGACAGGCCACAACAGGTATTCACTCATGAGATTGCTTAGTCAAATGTGATTATGTGAAGTTATGGAGCATCATAAATATACAGGTAGTCCTTGACTTACAACCATTTGTTTAGTGGCTGAAGTTACAACAGCACGGAAAAAAATGACTTATGACTGGTCCTTAGGACCGCTGCAGCATCTCCATGGTCACAAAATTCATGCATTTGGCAACTGGGGTTATCTGATCGCCATTTGCAATCTTCCCAGTTGGCTTCCGACAAGCAAAGTCAATCAGGGATTCATTTAACAACTGCATGATTCACTTTACAACTGTGACAAAAAAGGTCATAAAATTTGGCAGGACTCACTTAAGAACCACCTTGCTTAGCAACAGAAGGCTTGGCCTCAATTGTGGTCATAAATGGAGGACTACCTTTACTAGATCATGGGATAATGTCCATTTATGTATACAGGTAGTCCTTGACTTACGACCACAATGTTGCTAAGTGAAAATTTGTTAAGTGAGTTTTGCCCCATTTACAACTTTGTTTGCCACATTTGTTAAGTTAATCACTGCAGTTGTTAAATTAGTAACATGGTTGTTAAGTGAATCTGGCTTCCCCATTAACTTTGCTTGTCAGAAGGTCGCAAAATATGATCACACGACCCCAGGACACTGCAACTGTCATAAATATGAACCAGTTGCCAAGCATCTGAATGTAAATCACATGACCATGGGGATGCTGCAATGGTCATAAGTGTGAAAAATGGTCATAAGTCACTTTTTTCAGTGCCATTGTAACTTTGAATGGTCATTAAATGAACTGTTGTAAGTTGAGGACTACCTGTAGTAGCTTGCCCTGTCAATCTTGGTGGGGTGTGGCTTCTTCCTTGATAGCTCTTTAATTAGAGTATTAATTCCTCTCTAATTGTTTATCTACTGCTGTTTATCTGCCTGTTGGAGGAGATATCTTTTAAAAATGCAAGGGATGTCCTGGAAGCTTGCCATTCAACCATATCAGCCATAGAAATAAGCCTTATTTATGTACCATTTAAAATATCCAATTGAATGCCTAAGAAGGAAACAGATAAGCTTGAACACATCATTTATCTTCATTGTTTTGTATTTGGCAAGGAAATTTGATCAAAAATGAGGATTATGTTTTCTAGTTATATTCTGCTGCAATCCAGTTCAGTTCACAGTTTTATAACTTGCCCCAACTGGCAAGCTATGGGTTACACTCAACAGAGTAAAAATGCAGAATTAAAACAAAAGAATACTGTACGTGCAATTAATAGAATTCCTCCAGATGGACACCAGAAATCAATCCTAGTTAAAGCATGGTTGAATTGTGTTGTTTTAACAGAGTTATGAAATGCCTGAAAGCGGGAGGCTTCTCAAATTACAGCTATCCTTAATATTTATGTATTATGCATACATGGTGAAAACATAGAGGAAGCGAATACTATAAATGTATGTATGTTTGTAGAGGATGGGAAAATAGGCAAATATCAAGACATGTTAATGCAGTAGAAAGATAGTATGTGGTCCATTGCAAGAAAGGAACAATACTTTCTATGATTTGGAAATGGTACGTGTTGATACGGTCTAAAACTGAATCTGCCTTCGTGGCTGCTCCATGACAGGGTGGGTTCATGTTCACTTTGCAATAAGCTATTATTCCAAGATTTTTTTCACAAATACTATTATGAACTATTACTATTATGATATTTTCAACCTACTGTATGTGAAGTGTGTCTCCTGAGTGAAGAACTTTGTATGTATCTCTAGTAAAGTTCAGTGTGTTGCTTGCAGTCCATATCTCCACTCTCTCAAACAGCATTTGTGAATTTTATATCTGTCTTCTGTGGGATTAGGAACCCATCCAATTAAATGTCATCTACAGATCTGATTCTATCTCTTCATCCAGATCTTTCCATGACAATATTAAAGAGCAGAAGACTTTCTGCCTGTAAATATCGGTTCTGTAACTAAGGTAGAGTCCAAGGCTGTTTCACATGCTGCTGTTGTGTTGTGTTATGCATTTTTACCTGAAACCATTTCTTATTAAGAGTTTACCTGGCATTTTTTCCATAAACTGAAGAGAAGACAGACCAAGATAGCTGGAAGAAGTAACCACCAGTAAGTTCTTTTGTGGGAGATTGGCTGAGATGACTCTTTCTTCTCTAGCTTCCAATCAGAAGTGTTAATGGTGCTAAGACAACAGCTGGGTTTCCCCGATGTGCTGACCCACAAACCGCCCATCCATTTTAGCTTAACCTTGTACATTATATAAATCACCCAATGAGCGACATTTTGATATACCGGTAGTATTTTGCATCCCAAGTTCTACTGGTTGACCTGACTGAAGATATGTGACAATGCAATGTGCCTTGTAAAAAGGGATAGAGAAGTAATGTAACATATCTAATTATAACTGCTTACTATTTCTAGATTCTTAAATTATCACGGAGAAATCCCTCTTCTATGTCCAATTACTAAAACAGTTTGGTGGTGGGAACATGAGATAAATTATGGATTTCTTTCTCAAAGGACATCAGTCTATCTTGGATGGAGTTTAGGCATTCTTACTCCATGTTATCCAGCTATGAACAGATTTTGAAGGTTTCACTTTGCTCCTCTGATTTTAAAGCTTTGATACTAGTTGTTGCTCCTCGCCGACCTGTTTCCTTGCCAGCTGCGTGATTGTGGTGGTGACATTCATTGTTAAGATTAACAAACAATTAATCATTTACCAAAAAATAAGACTTTAGAATAGGTGCTGAGAATTATTAGAGCCTCTACTTCCTGTAGAAATCAGGGTGACTTAAAAAAACATAGGTGTGCCTTAAGAAGGTGGGATAGAAAGAAAGATTAAAGAGGACTTCCGGTGGTGACATCACAACAAGACAGAGCGAAGAAAGCAAAGTCCGCTTTCAAGCTCTGGTTTTTCCGATCCGGTGGCTCTTTATAGGGCACATCAATCTCGGAGGAATTGATGGATCAATAGAGGAACTCAAGGGGCACCGAGGAGGAAGGCAACTGCCCGGCTGCGACGAAGAGTAACTTTATACACCCAGACTGGAAAGATCGCTGTCATCCAGTGATGGCCGACTGCAGTTGTGACAACCCATCCAGATAAAGGAAGCAAGATATTAAATTAGAGACTGGAATACCGACAAACTGAAAAATCCTATACCATAAGAAGAAAGTGTGTGCAGAGAAATAATATTGGGAAGAACTACTGGTGGAGAAGAGAGGTTCGGTGGTGAGGAGATCGAGAGATCGAGAGACGGCGGCGACTTAGCTGTAAGAGCATGATTGCAAAGGAAGCGGGGACCGATGAAAGTGAGACGAGGAATGGTGGAAAGTAAAACGAGGGTTGGTGACGAAGTGTGAGGAGGAAAGTTGTGCAAACAGGAGAAGAAAAGAAGAAAAGAAGAAGAAAAGTAGACGTGGAAAGAAGAACGGAAAAGTATCGGATGGAGCTGTATATGAGCACCAGATATTAACGTTGAGAGAAGAGCTGCAGGCGAGGACTTCAGAACGTGGCGGACAGAAAGTAAAGTGAAGGTTAGAGCCGAAGTGTGAGAGCGAAAATTGTGTAAGTGGAAGAAGGAAGGTGGACGTGGAAAGAAGAACGGAAAAGTATTAGACGGACTTTGTGAGCGGCAGATATTAAAGTTGAGAAGAGAACTGTAGGTGAGGATCTTAGAACGTGGAGGAAGGGTGAAAAGAAAGTGAAACGAAGGTCAGCAACGAAGTGTGAGGAAGAAAGTTGTGAAGGGGGAGAAGAAAAGTGGACGCGGAAAGAAGAAAGGAAAAGTATTGGACGGACTTGTATACGAGAGCTAGATACTAACTTCGAGAGCAGAGCTTCGGGCGAGGACCTCAGAACGTGGAGGAATGGCGGACAGAAAGTAAAGCGAGGTTTAGCGTTGAAGTGTGAGGAGGGAAGCTGTGCAAGCGGGAGAAGAAAAGTGGACGTGGAAAGAAGAACAGAAAGTATTAGATCAATTTTATATGCAAACTGTAGCTACTAAGATTGATATTGATATTAGAGTTGTAACTGAAGATTCTGGAACACAACGATCGGAATCAGAGTGGTCATTTAAATGAACTCTGTTAGAAGGAAATAAAAGCCTGAGGTTAGAAGGAAGGAAGCAGAAAGGTTTGAGATCGAAAAGACAGGAGACTGATAATAGAACCTGAATGTTAGAGGAGATAGTGTAATATAGTTAAAAGCTGAAGGGAGATTGATAAATAGCAGAGGAAATAAGAAATAAGGGGGGACTTTAAAGAATTGGTTTAAAATTGAGAAGAATATATAATATATCTTTGAAATATAAGGTTTATAAGTGTATACTATTACTAAATGATAAGTTTATATTATAACTAAATAATTATTAAGTATTTATTATTGAAATTTAGTGATTATTATCTGGTAAAATCAAATACTGCTATTACTTACCCCTACATATAGAGAAGGAATTTTTGTTAGAAATATTGTTTCCTTTTTTTCTTCTCCTTTTGAAATTGAATAATTGAAATATTATACTATATAAATATTTAATATCTTTGATAGAGTATATATGTATTGATGAATTAGAAATTATATATAGTGGATTAAGAAATTTAGAGAAATTTGATTGATTAGAT
>QLTV01000582.1:10411-23184 GCA_003457575.1 Thermophis baileyi
AGAGCGCATTGCAATAGTCAAGCCGTGAGGTGATAAGGGCATGAGTGACCGTGAGCAGAGCCTCCTGATCTAAATAGGGCCGCAATTGGTGCACAAGACGTACCTGTGCAAAGGTCCCCCTGGCCACTGCTGTCAGGTGTTGATCTAATCTCAGCTGTGAGTCCAGGAGGACACCCAAATTGCGAACCCGTTCTGACGGGATTAAGTTTTCTCCCCCCAGAACCACGGAAGGACGATCAATCTGGTCCTTCGGAGGTAATATCCACATCCACTCGGTCTTATCTGGGTTTAGCTTGAGTCTGTTACCGGGGAACCTGTGCAAAGGGCCCCCTAGCTACAGCTGTCAAATGTTGATCTAATCTCAGCTGTGAGTCCAGGAGGACACCCAAATTGCGAACCCGTTCTGACGGGATTAAGTTTTCTCCCCCCAGAACCACGGAAGGACGATCAATCTGGTCCTTCGGAGGTAATATCCACATCCACTCGGTCTTATCTGGGTTTAGCTTGAGTCTGTTAACTCCCATCCAGACCCTTACATCGTCCAGGCACCGGTCACTGTGCCTGCTTAAATCCTTACTGCTTATTGCTACTTAACATCAAGTTACTAATTTCAATAGCCAAGGGGGGAAAACCATATAAATAACAATAGCACTTAAACTTATATACCGCTTCACAGTACTTTACAGCCCTTCTAAGCGGTTTACAGAGTCAGCATATTGTCCCCAACAATCTGGGGACCTCAGAAGGATGGAAGGCTGAGTCAACCTTGAGCCAGTGAGACTCGAACTGCTGGCAATCCGCAGAATTAGCCTGCAATACTCTAACCACTGCGCCACCCCGGCTCTAAAGGTGCACAGAAATGGCACCTATTAATTACTACTTAAAATCTGTCCTGTGTTAAAGAGAATTAGAAACTTTAAATGCTGACAAGGCAATATTGATTTTCTACTGCAAAATGTTGCTAATGGTCTTCTGAGCTCCTTATTTTCACACAAATCCCTTTGTCACATAAAGGTGCTATTTGTAATATGCAGGATGATGAAAATAAAAACCCCAAATAATATATTTCAGTATTAGGCCACATGATTTATTCAGTAGTGTTTATGCTTCCAAATTACAATTTATGTCTATCCATGTAAGACTACAAAAGTTACCATTAGAATTGTCTGTGCTTATAAAATATCAACATTTCTTTGTTTTAATGTTATATATTCATTAACACCAGTCTGCAACAAGTTACATAGAATCATAGGCACTTCAAAGGCTTTAAAAGACATTTACTTTAAATGCTTAAAAAAAAGAACAAAGGATTCAGATTCATTTTGAATTCTATCTTGTACTTTCAAATTGAAATTAATTAAAAAAAGTGGCCAAATAAATTTTGCAGCAA
Organism: Thermophis baileyi; assembly: GCA_003457575.1. Taxonomy (NCBI): domain Eukaryota; kingdom Metazoa; phylum Chordata; class Lepidosauria; order Squamata; family Dipsadidae; genus Thermophis; species Thermophis baileyi. Next base: position 11,802 of record QLTV01000582.1, read on the forward strand.
CCCCTTGCAATACTGTTAAGAGTCTTTGGGTTTATGTAGGCTTATCAGTAGCTTACTGAAAGATCTCCTATAAAGATTTGTTTTGTAAAAGGAAGTTGTAGTAGTCCAATTTTACACATTAATTTGCCACTTTAAATTTCAATCAAGCTACAGAAACCATTGAGAAACAAACAGGGGGTAAAATGTACTTTCTGACAATAAAATTTATACAAAATGGAGGTTAATGTTTACATAGCTGAAAAAATACATTTACACTAAGAGTTACATTATCTGAATTATATGAACACAAATTGCACTAGGACAACTACAAAAAGGCATTTTATTTTTAATTTTGGAGAACAGATAAATTAATGAAATAAAAACTAACTTGTGAGAGTCATCAGACATGCTGACAAAATTAAACAACTTCCATTGAACCATCAGATAAAATAATCATTTCCACTTATGCATAAATTTTTGTAAATAATTCGGTGAACATCAACGGCTATATAAAATCATATGTTGCCACTGCTATTCACAGAATACTGCAAAATGTTAAGATTTTATTTTACATTTTTTAAAAGGAATACATGAAAAGTTTTAAATACAATGGGATCTCTTTTTTTTTTCTTATCATAAAGGTGCCATAAAGGCTCTTTAATGAAAAAAAAGTTCTTCATTATTCTAGGCCAAAAAAAAAAAAGCTTTATTTAAAAAGTTCAGTGATCTCTGAAATAGAGACACTACGTTTAGAGTTTTATGCATAAAACTCTTTAGTGGGTGCCTTCTGGTAGGCAGCGCTGGAGGGTTTACGCTCCCCGAGGTCGTAACTCCCTTCGTCCTTCTTTCTCATGCGGTACACCAAAAGCAAGATAAGGAAGATTGCAAAAAGAAAGCCAATGATTCCACCAGCAATAACCGCTGTAAACAAGAAGAAAAAAAGTTCCACTGAATTCCATGAAGTTACTTTTAACCGTGCAAAGTTTATCCTTGAGAGAAAATGGGAATTTGACTTTTCATAAGTGCTTTATTGTAACAACAACATAACTGACTATAACAACTTAAAATTAACATGTCCTTGGATTCAGTAACTCAGATCATAAAATGGGGATGGGAGGGAGATCACAGTATTTTCTGGAGAGAACAGTATCCAATGTTTCTTGACAGCTCAGTGCTAATCATCATTACTTTTAAGTCCTGCCAAGCTCAAAATGATTTATTTTTTGGTGGCTGTATTTAGCATTGCAGCCTAAGAAGCAACATTGAAGCATGTGTTTGAATCTTATACTTGAGATTCTCCTTCTCTTGGCTACAATCCTACACAGGTAAAGGATATTTACTTTTTCCCCAGGTTATCACTCAAGATGTCCTCTTAGTGTTTTGATATTATCAAGATGTAAGGAAAGGTAGCTTCACTCTATAAAGTAGCAGCCTTATGTCTGATGGAGGTTCTCTATCATCCATGTCATGGTTGTCCCAAAAGTGCTTTTCTTTTTCAAAAGGCAACTGGGCTTTCTTGGTTTTTTTTTTCCTTTGAAAACATTTTGCTTCTCATCTATGAAGCTTCTTCAGTTCTAACTGACTAGTGGGGAATGGAACTATTTATATTTTATGACTGGACTACAAAGAAAGTCCAGTTGCCTTTTTTTTTGGGGGGGGGGGGAAGCACCTTTGGGATAACAGCCTTACAGTATCTTGTTGGCATACTTGGGCACAAAAGGAAAAAGGGGGAAATCTATTCAAGTGGGGAAGACGCCTATAGCAATGGGTTGCAAGAACCCATCAGGAACTGCAGACTTTTTTTTGGGGGGGGGGCTTTTTCTAAAACTAAAAATATATCTGGCCCTTACCTGCCAGAACCTCTGTTCTCTGAAACAGGTTCTCTGAATGTTTCCGAGTAAATACATCAGTATCTTCAATTGGCTCATTTTGAGCATTTCTGTTTTCTGCATCAGGCTTAAGTATTTTTTTATCAATCTCCTCAGGTGACTGTGAGAAAAAGAAGAATACCAAATCAATACAGACAAATAAAATACAGAAACATCCACACACCTACTATTCTGGCTTCACGTTTGTACAGTACTGCTTCAGGGCTTGCTACTTGGCACAGGGAAAATACATTCCTTTCCTGGAAGCTTCAACTACCGTCTCAAAACTGTTCTTGCAATTCAGTTTTTTTTTTTTAAATAGATTATATAAAATGGTTCAAATATATTATCACGCGGTTCAATAATATTTCATCTGGTAATCTGAATGTGGAGATTTATTCATTTTCTTTTAAAACGGTCAACATCAGATAGAGTTCTAAGGATTGTACTGAGTCAACCTGCAATTCCACTTAACCTTGGTCAGATACTGTACTTCCACAGATTCAAAGGTTAACTGTATTTCCATTTTATCAAGATGAAGCCACAGCTTGTTTGCTCTCCTCCCATCCATCCCAATACTGTCTCCAGGCACCATTTAGATGTAGTGACCCCAGCAAATTGTTGTAGGAAAGAAACAGTAGAGCTGCAGAGAATCTGCATATTGATCACACTATGATTGAGTTCTTGGCTTCAAGCATGAAAAAAAAAGGCAAGACTCAATATAACAGGCAAGAGCTATGAGGCAGAACAAGAGTTCACATCATTACCTGCTGAATAGTTTCCTTCAGAAAGGACTGAAGCTGTTATAATAGTAAATCCCTCAAACTTACTGTCATGGCTGTTTCCTAGACAATACACAAGCACCTGATTGGACATTTGCAGATAACCGGGGGATGGCCCGGGTGGGGTGCTTGAAAGAGAACTTTCCTTTGTGTTGTTTGCTCTGGAAAATATCAGATTCAGCTTATGCTACTTCTGTAACCATTTAAGATTCAGTAAAGTACACTCTTGGCGAAACAAATGGCCAGGAGTCTTTCTATGCTAGATAACTCAGTGGGGATGGCTGACATTTACACCTGCCAAATAATCCCGGACTGTGATGGCGAACCTATGGCATGCGTGCCAGAAGTGGCACACAGAGCCATCTCTCTGGGCACGCCAGCTGTCGCCCGTTGCTCTTCCAGGTTCCAGGGAGCGCCAGAAACCGGAAGAGCAGCTCCCTGGCGTGCATGCGCACGCCGGGAAGCTGAGCTTCCTGTTTCCGGCGCGCACATGCACGCCAGCCAGCTGGTCTTCGTGCACGCATGCAGCTTAGAAGCAGTATTTGCATTGCTCCTGCTCATTCCCTAGCTTAAGTAATCCTCCTGGAGAAGCAACCTTCTTTTTGTCACTGAGGAGTCCGGCAACCAGATGTAAATGTACCCAGTTTGCATAATTTCAAAAATGAAAAGCAATCATTTTTCTAGTTTCTTATTCAAAACTATGCTGTGCCACAAAATCATTTTTCAGAATTGAGGGATCCAATTTACACATGTACGTGTGCGTGCACACGCACACACAAATTAATAATCATTATCAGTTCATATACAGAAGGAATTAAACTTCCCAAATCCCTCCAGAAGTCCAGATGAGTGCAATCCTAGCATAGAGTAAGGATAAAAGTAGAAGTGTTCTCAAGCATGCAGCTTCTGAATTCCATTTCTGTAGCCCTCTGAAACCTCTCTAACCATGACTGTTTAAAACTGAGTTACCTATCATTTTCTAGGTGGGAAACAAAAGAAGACTATAATCCTAGCTTTAAAAAAAGCATATCACAGTGTAAAAACAAAATAACATTTCTAAAACATCTCCCTGTCCCAATCACATCTACATACATTATATAGTTTCACTCACTCTGGAAGTGTAAGTCCATTCTCCACAAATAACAAAAGCAGGTCTTGGTTATTAAAAGATTATCCATTCCTTTAACCCATCCCTGATTTAAAATATACAATTGAGCAAAGCAAGAATTAAGTGCCTCTGTTTTCCTTCTTAGTACTTATTTTTGCAGTTATAAGACTGGAAACCCCACTTTCTATCTTTTTGCCTATAGCTATGTTGAACTTGCCCATGTAAATGATAACATAGCCAAACTTGGCCGATCTTGAAAAGTTAGGGATGGTCAGACCAAAACTGTGCTTTGCGGGGAAAACACCAAAGAATTCCAGGAACATAAATTAGACTGAGAAGTTGAAAAAATATCCTGGAAAAAGGCAACGATAAACCACTTCCTTAGCAAAAAAAAACAACAACATGTTTCTTTAAAGATATCTGAAATTGAACTTGACAAAGGAGACTTTACAAGTATATTGAACTGGACACAAGCATTTTGAAGCTTTGGAGTTAAAGATTCTTCACTAGAACAATTTGGTACTAGGAAAGAATCTGTCCAAACTACTGTGGGCTCTCTATTCCTAAATGGAGAAAAATACTTTTTGTTTTAAACAATTCCATATGTTCTTCTATGCTTTCCATTAAAGCCTTTTTCCTCTTTGCAACTGAGTTTTCAGCAACAGAGATATAAATAACTGGAAACAGTATTGTTTGCTTAATATGGCGTTTTATAAAGCTGATAGGGCTATGCAAATTGTTAGAGTTAAGTGTATTGGACTATCTGGGTATATTCCAAAATAACACTTTTTATATTGCTATAGCAGCGACATCTTATCCCAGACTTGTATGCTGCTTCAGAAGCTGCTCCCAGCTGTTTTTTCCTCTTTGTGTGTGCATGCATAGGTAAGCTTCTGAAATACAGTCATGTGAAAAAGTACACACCCTTGAAATTTTGACTTTTTCAACATATTTCACCATACAAATATTTGACATTCATTTCAACAATATTGACAAATAAAGGGGATATAACAAGGATCATGATTATTTACATGTTTTAATTTAAATAAATATAGATGCAAATTTCACATATGGAAAAAGTAAGTACACTCCTATATTTATGACATCTCAAATAATTAAACTTAGGATCAGGTGCTAATGATTAGAACATTGTGACAGACAATCTGGGAGGAACTTGTGTAATTTAAAAATCTGACATTTGAGTTTGCTCTTCTTGTTGAAGTGTATGACATCACCATGCTTAGATCAAAAGAGCTGTCTGAGACCTTCCGAAAGATACAGATGCCTATGAATCTGGGAAGAGATTAAAAAGGTTGCCAAAAAACTGGACGTAAATCATTCCACTGCCTGGAAAGTCATCTACAAATGGAGATTTTAAACAGCTGCCAACTTGGCTGTCCCAGAAAGTTCAGCCTTAGAGCAGAATGCAAGTTGTTGAAAGAAGTATTTAAGAACCCCAACATTTCGTCACATGACCTACAGTTTGCTTTCCCTACTATGAATGTCAAAGTGCATGATTCTACCATTAGAAAGCAGCTATGCAAATTAGATTTACTGTACATGGCAGATATGCAAGCAGGAAGCCTTTGCTATCCAAACAGACTATCAGAGAAAGACTAAAGTTTGGTGGTAGAAATGTTATGGTTTGGGATTGCCTTGCTGCATGACGCCTGGGCAGCTCCTCACAGAATTCACTATGGATTCTTCATTGTACCAAAAAGTTCTTGAGGATAATGTGAAACCATCTGTCAGAAGATTGATGCTCAGCTGCAAGTAGATCTTGCAACATGACAATGACCCTAAACAATTCACCAAGGAATGGCTGAAAAAAAAAAAAGGAAATTGAGGTTTGTGGAATGGTCAAGTCAAAGCCCGCATCTAAATCCCATCCAGATGTTGTAGGGTGATTTGACACAGGTTGTGCATGCAGGAAACCCCTCAAATATTACACAACTGAAAAAAATTCTGCAATGGAGGAGTGGGGGAAATTATTTCTACTTTATCTCTGAGACTGGTAAACAACTGTAGTATAAGAAACACATACCGGTACTTATGGTTCATTCTGCCAAAGAGAGTACTACCAGGTATTAAAGCCAAGGTTATACTTATTTTTTTCATAGAAGGAAATGGTGTAGCTTTAAATTTTTTGCTTAATTAATGATTGCAGTCAATTTTTCATAGTTTTTTGCTCAATTAACATCACTTTTATCTTTACATACTGTTTGAAGATAACATATCAACATTTCTAAGTACGTTAAAAAAAAGAAGACTTTACATGGGGTGGACTTACTTTTTCATATGACTGTAGCTACATAAATCTGGAGAAAGATACTGTTCTTTTAATTTTTTTAAGAACTGCTTTATGTGCGCTCACATGAGGATTTGCCTCGTTTTAATAGGCATGCAGTACTTTTAACAGAGAAGAGCAGAGTCCAATACTCCTCTTAACAGACTGCACTGCTATAATATCAAATACAGTCATCCTTACAACTGATCCACAGCTTTGCACCGAATCTAGTAAATCTTCTTAAAACACAACCAAGTGGTATCTCTAAAATTTATTACAGTATTTGAAACAACCAAATCAGCATCTCCTTCTCTTCTTCTTCTTTTGTACACACCTTTGTTTGTGTAGGTACCTTGGTCTTTGTTTTCGGTGTAGTTCTCTCAATCGTAGGAGCATCACTTGTTGGCAGCATCTTTGGAAGCATTCTAGTGGTCATCGCTATTGTGTTTTCTTCTTCCTCTTCTTCTTCATCTCCTAGAGAGTATGAAAAGAGATGCAAATTTAGTTTTATATAGTTGTTCTTTTTTATTGTTAGGTGTGCTCCCCTTAAGACTAGTTATAATAAAGTGGTTAAAGACATCATAGTTTTAAGCAGGGGTGAAATGTGAAATTTTTCCCTACCGGTTCTATGGGCGTGGCTTATTTTGTAGATGTGGCTTGAGGTCAGGTGGGCATGGCTTCAGGTGGGCGTGGCTTGGTGGTCAGGTGACCGGGTGGGCGTGTAACCAGTCTGAGAGATCAAAATTAGGACATTTCAAACTGGACAACTAAGGTACGGTTTCCCTTGTAACATTACAACCCCTAAAGCAGCCATTGGTTGTGCCAGTGGGTTTGTAGCTTTTGAAAATCATAAAATTACAGAGGGTCTGTCTGACTTCCCCAATGATTCTCCCAGTTCTGAACCGGATCCAACAGACATTATGAAAGTCGAGGTCCTCCTGGATGGAAACGGAGCCAATAGATGAAACGGCCATTATCACCATTCATACTTTATTAAATCTGCATTAAAATGGCAGTGCAGGAAATCTCTCTTAAAAACATTAGCCTGATGATCAGTCAGCCTTGTGCTTTGGTGGAATATTCTATTTTTCTCTTTTATTTTTTAAAATGTATTTTAGAAATACATTTAAAATACGTTTAGAAATAGTAGTAACTGTGCGAGGGATCTTGGAGTCCTAGTAGACCATGGGTGTCAAACTTGATCGTGTCACATGACGTATCGTGATGTATCTCAACTTTTTTTGACTTGGTGGAGCCTGGGTAGGCGTAACCTCCGTGTGACACATCTGGCTTGCCGGCCACCAGTTTAATAGGCCTGTAGTAGACAATCATTTAAATGTGCCGTTAGTGCCGTTGGCTTACCTGAACGCTGCGCTGCGTAGAGAGTCCAAGCAATCAAGCATTGGGTTAATCTCGGTCAGATGATCTGGGACTGAGTTTTTTTTATAGATTAAAGCACGCCCTCTGTGCTCCTGTGGTGAAAGCCCGCCAGTTTCAAACGAAGAAGATCAGAAGGACGTGCAGGAAATCCAAGGGAACCCTGGACCGAAGCCACCAGGGCGGGTTTGGACTCTCTATGCAGTGCACAGAGAAGACCGTTCAGGTAAGCCAATGGCACTTCTCCTGTGCGCTGCTACGAGAGTCCAAGCAATGGGATGTACCCAAGCTTAAGAGTCCTGGGTGGGAGACGGACGGTCCAGGGAAGACACAGTAGAATAGACTTGCTGAAGCACCCGCCGTCCGAAGGCCGCCTCGGCAGATGAGAAAGAGTCCAACTTATAGTTTTTCACAAAGGACGAAGGAGTGGACCACGTGGCCGCCCGACAGATGTCCTCCAGAGAAGCCTGTGTGGCCCAGGCTGCCGAGGTAGCCGCGCTGCGAGTGGAGTGCGCCGTTAAGCGGGGCGGAACCGGTCGTGACTGAGATTGATAAGCGCGGGCAATGCATGCCTTAAGCCATCTACTGATAGTTTGAGAAGACACCTTACGCCCCATGGTCGCCGGCTGGAACGCCACAAATAGAGCCTCCGAGCGCCGGAACGAAGCAGTGCGTCTGATGTATATCCGAAGAGCCCTTCGGACATCAAGTTTATGCCAGCGAAACTCCAACGGTTGACGAGGATTCGAACAGAAGTCCGGGAGGATAACCTCCTGAGCCCAGTGGAAGGAGGAATTCACCTTCGGGATGAAAGACGGGTCGAGATGAGGACCACCCTGTCCGGAAAGAAGCGGCACAAGTCCTCCCTCACCGAAAATGCCACCAGCTCGGAGACTCGTCTGGCCGAGGTGATGGCGACCAGGAACGCCGTCTTGATGGACAGGTAACGGAGGGAGACCGTGCGTAGGGGCTCGAACGGCGAAGAGGTAAGTGAGTCCAAAACGAGCAACAGATCCCAGGTGGGGTATCTGTGAACGGTCGAAGGCCGCAAATTGGCCGCACCTTTGAGAAAACTGCGAATATGTGGATGGTAAGACAAGGATCGCAGATTGTCTACCTGGATGACCGTAGACAAGGCAGCAACCTGGCGTCGCAGAGTGCTAGCCGCCAGACCTTTCGAAAGGCCCGCCTGAAGAAAGACGAGGACCTGCTTAACCGAAGGAGCCAGGGGGTCGAGTTGTGACTGGTGACAAAAGGAGGTATAGGCCGTCCAAGTGGAACCATAAATACGTCGTGTCGACTCCCGTCAGGATGCCTGAATGGTAAATATGATGTCGTCCGGCAAATCGTCCGCCCTCAGTAACTCCCCCTCAAGTGCCAGACGGTTAGTTGAAGCCAATGGGGTTCTGGATGAAGAAGAACCCCTTGACTGAGGGAGACCTTGGAGTCCGGAATCCACCACGGGGGAGACACCGAGAGTTCCACCAGATCGGCGAACCAAGGACGACGGGGCCAGTGTGGCGCGACAAGAAGGATGTCCGCCCTCTCCGCCAGCAACTTCTGAATCACTCGTGGAATGAGGGGAAGGGGTGGAAATGCATATAGCAGCCCCGGAGGCCAGGGACTGCGTAGGGCGTTGACCCCCTCCGCCCCTGGAACTGGAAACCTGGAGTAAAACCTTGGCAACTGTGTGTTGGCGCGGGTCGCAAACAAGTCCACCTGTGGACGGCCAAACTTCCAGCAAAGGTCCTGAAACAGTTTGGGGTGAAGGCGCCACTCCGCCGGGTCCACCGTGGCGCGACTCAGCCAGTCCGCCTGCAGGTTGTGGACCCCCGAGATGTGTTCCGCTGCAAGGGACAGAACATGAGACTCCGCCCAGTGACAGAGGCTCGCTGCCTCGAGCATGAGACGCCTCGACTTCGTGCCACCCTGCTGATTGATGTGGGAGCGGGCAGCAACATTGTCCGTGAGGACAAGAACATGACAATGCCGGAGAGTGGAGTCGAAATGTCGGAGGGCTAGGGTCACTGCCCGCAGTTCCAGCAAGTTGATGTTGGCATTGGCGAGATCCGCCGGAGTCCAACGGCCTTGAGCCAGGAGAGACCCCGTGTGCGCTCCCCAGCCGAACAGGCTGGCATCGGTAGTAACGGTCACCCTGTCGGGGTCCAGGAAGGAACAACCTTTCAGGAGAGCCGGAGAGGCCCACCAGGCCAGAGAGCGAAGGACGATGGGCGACACCGGAACGGTGTTGGAGTGGCTGGTTCCCTGACGTTGGAATGGCAGAAGACTCCACTGGAGTGGCCGGGCGTGGAAACGAGCCCAGGGAACTATTCCAATGCATGAAATGAACTTGCCGAGGAGCTTGGAAAGGAGCGACACCGGAACCTGACGTAGCTCTCGAACCGTCGCAATGAGGGAGACGATGCTGTCCCGGCGTTCGGGAGAAAGGAACACCTCGCACATCATGGTGTCGATGACAGCCCCGAGGTGCAGCAAAGAGGTAGTCGACGTTAAGTGACTCTTGGCAAGGTTCACCGAGAAGCCGTGAACTTGCAACGCCTGGATCGTATGACGGAGGTCATCGTAAGCCCGTTGGGGCGACGTCAATTGAACAATTATGTCGTCCAAATAACCTTGGAGGCGCAATGGACGAGCCCGAAGAGATGCCAGCACCACGTCCAGTAATTTGGTGAAGACTCTGGGGGCCGAAGAAAGGCCAAACGGAAGGGCCCGGTATTGAAAGTGGGCCCCCTTTGTAACAAAATCTGAGAAACCTCCGGTGAGATGGACAAACCGGGACATATAAATAGGCCTCCTTGAGGTCGACGGAGGTAAGCCAATCTCGACGTCTGATGCACCCAAGGATGGACTTCAGGGAGTGCATCTTGAAGCGGTGATAAGCGACGAAAACGTTGAGCTGCTTTAAGTTGAGAATGGCCCTCCAGCCCTCCGAGGCCTTTGGTACCAGGAAGAGAATGGAATAAAAACCCCGTCTCTCCTGACCCTGGGGCACCCGTTTTCTATGGCCGCGATCTGAAGAAGATGATGGATCTCTGCATCTATCAGTGCTCGTTTGCTTGCGTCGCGTGGAACGGAACAGCGGACGAATCTGGTGGGAGGCCGGGCGACAAAGTCGATTCTGAGGCCGAGGCGGATAGTTTGAACCGCCCAGGCGTCTGAAGACGTAGCTTCCCATTGGGCGGCGAAATACTGGAGCCTGCCCCTGATGGGAAGATCCCCGAAGGAGTCATTTGGACCTCCGGAATCCCCTGGATCTAGTTCCCCTAAAGGGACGTCTGGTCTGGGAAAAGGAACGGCCCCTGTCTCTGTAGGCAGAGCGGTCTTGTCGTTCAGACCCCTGGTAATACGACCTCTGGGTTTGGGTGCCCCCAAAGGAAGGCTCAGTCCGAAAGGGCTGTCATCTGAAGTACGGCGTGGAGCGTCTGTCAGCCCTCCTGTAAACTCTGGGAAGCACCTTGCGTTTGTCCTTATCCTCCACGAGGATAGCGTCCAGCGAGTCACCAAAGAGTCGCGTACCAGAAAAAGGTGCAGCGGCAAGACGCCATTTCGAGCGCGCATCAGCCGACCAATTGCGCAGCCACAACATTCTGCGAGACGTGACAGAAGCCCCCATAGCCCGGGAAGCGAATTTGGCCGCATTAAGCGTAGCATCGGTAGAAAATTCTGCAGCCGCCAGGAGTTTAGTTAGATCCTGGCGAAGACGACTGTCCTCGGCTCCCAGATGTGACTGCATCTCTCTGATCCACATGATAGATGTGCGGTTAAAGAAGGATGTGGCCGTGGCCGCCCTGACAGACCAAGCCGCTGCCTGATGACTCTTCCGCAGGATGGATTCAGCCTTACGGTCATCAGGCTTAAGGCCTTCAGCAACTTCAGAAGGTAGCACAGCTGAAGATACCAAATTTGCGACGGGAGCATCCACTGTCGGTAACAGTAGGAGTTCATCACTATCCGGCCCAAA
>QLTV01000582.1:44473-55121 GCA_003457575.1 Thermophis baileyi
TCTTTCTTCATCTGAGCAACTGTACATCCATAAGTAATGGGATGTGCCAAGAAAATAATCTGCAACCTACCCCTCCCTATTAAAGTCTCACTTTGATTTTTTTTTCCTGACAGATGGGGCGAAACATTTATTTCCATTTTTAGGGAAAAAGAAATAACAACTCCCCTCCCCCAGTTAAATACCATACCTGAAATAAAAGCCCCATTTCTAAAGCTTGCTTTCTAATTTGGAGCAATAACTAGTGTCAACAATGAATGCATTGTATTGTTACATAATACGGTAACACTGAAGTAGGCAATTAGACAAATATAACTGGAGAGTTTTTATTAATTTTGAAAAACATTACTATGACCATTAGAGAAGCGACATGGTGTTCCTAGTATTATTTTTTATGGCTTATTTGCTCTTTTACTCTTGTACAAAATGCTGCTTTCAGAATAATTGTAATCCACTTTGGGCACTGTTTTCCTTAGGAAAACAGATATAAATCTATAAAATGAACCAATTAAATTTATCAAAATGCTACAGGAATTTTAATATCTATGTTATGGCCAGACCTTTAATTTTCAGGCTCACTGATAAACATTCCAAATAAAATACATCTATCTTTTGCCATTATGTTAATTGCTAAAGGCAGCTTTACTCAGAACAGCTTACATCCTGCGACAATATCTGTAACACCATCAAACACCCACATCTGCCTATCCCAGGTCTTTGGGAAGGACTCGATAGGCAAACAAAAATGCCAAATCCAGCCTGAACAGGTGGCTGACTGTGTGACAAACCATAATAACAACCAAACAGTATGATAAAGTAGCGACAATGGTGCGCTGGAATATCTGCAAGAAAAAAACACTTGACTGTAAGAATACTGGACACTGTAATACCTAGACAGTAGACTAGAAGAGAAAGAAATAGAGAAAATCACACAATATAAAAACCTGCAGGGCTGTGACAAAAGAAAGCAAAGGGAGTACCAATAGTGATAGGAACCTTCAGTGCAATTTCAAAACATCTGGAGGACCATTTGAACAGCATCAGCATTGACAAAATCACTACCACTCAATTCCAAAAGGCAGCTTTACTTGGAAAGGCTTATATCCTTCAACAGTACTTTTAATTTTATTAAACATCATCATCTATCCCAGGTCCTTGGCAAGGCCCTGATAGATGGATACAAATGTCAAATTCAGTCTGAACATCTGACTGACTGTGCAATCAAACATAATAATCATTTATTGAATTTGTATGCTGCCTGACTTTCAACAACTCTTGGTGGTCCACAACAAAGGAATTACAATTAAAGCAATAAAACATAAAGATAAAATGACAGTCAGAGAAATGGAATCTCTTTTTTAAAATTCTTTTGTGATCATGACCTGTTGGTGTAATATAGACTAGGCAATCCAGTCTTTATTAACTGTTCTTGTGTCTAGACACAAGAACAGTTTTTTCCCGAACGCATCACTCTGCTAAACAAATAATTCCCTCAACACTGTCAAACTATTTACTAAGTCTGCACTACTATTAATCTTCTCATCATTCCCATCACCCATCTCCTCCCACAAATGACTGTATGACTGTAACTTTGTTGCTTGTAGCCTTACAATTTATATTGACTGGTTCCTACTATGATTTGATTGCTTATTTGTACCTGGACTATCATTAAGTGCTGTACCTTATGATTCTTGACGAACTTATCTTTTCTTTTATGTACACTGAGAGCATATGCACCAAGACAAATTCCTTGTGTGTCCAATCACACTTGGCCAATAAAAAATTCTATTCTATTCTATTCTATCAAACATGCCTGGATGAGGACCAACAAGCTTTGACTCAACCTCAGTAAGACTGAATAGCTTTGGGTTTTAGGACCCTCTGGTTCTGGGGACCTTCTTTCTAACTCTGGTTCTAGATGGGGTTGCACCACCCCAGTCAGATCCTACATGCAATCTAAGGGTCCTCATGGACTATGCGCCTACTCAAAGAGCAGGTGGAAGCTGTGGTTGGGAGGGCCTTTGCATAGCTTTTGTCATGCACTGGTTGGGCCTTTTCTTGGATCGGGAGGCCCTGCTCATAATCACTCATGCCCTAGTGACCTCCTGATTGGATTACTGCAATGCACTCTACATGGGGCTGCCCTTGAAAAGTATTCAGATGCATCAGCTAGTGCAAAATGTAGCAGTATAGGCAATTATGGGTGCTGGTCACTCAGCACATGTGACATTCTGTTCCATAAGATGCTTAGTATATACATCTAGGTGCAACTCATAGGGTTGATGGTTATCTATTAGGCTCTTCATGCCTTGGGGCCAGGTTACTTATGGGACCGTCTCTCCCTACAATGGTGTCCACCTATCCTGTTAGATCTGGCAGGAGAGGTGTGCTGCATGTCTCATCCACTAGAGGGCTTCATCTAGCAGCATCTAGGAAGTGAGCCTTTTTTGCCATGGTGCTCATCCTTGGGAATATCATTCCCCCAAGATTAGGCTTGCCCCAATCTTGCTGGTCTTCCACCAGGCATTAAAAACATGGCTTTGTCATCTAGCTTGGGGTCCTGGCAATACAGGTGAGCCCATCTTGCAGGTGAATTAAATGTGGAATGTTGTGAATGTTCTTGGCAGCTATTCTATGTTGTTTTTTAAAACTGTGGTTGTTTTATCCTGATTTTTATTTTACTTTTAATTATTAGCCAAGTCACACAACAAACAGATACAATCTCTCACAGCAACAGTAGTCCTGGCCAAAGGTACAACTCAGGAATTCCCAATGAGTAGTACACTTAAAAAATGAGATATTTATATAAAGGCAGACTATGGCAACAAAACTCTAGTCCATTTTTCTCACTGTTTTGGTGCAAAGGGAAGGAAACTTATCTCTTTTATGAAGGCAGGACAGTCTGCATTTGTTGACTGTTTTGACAACTGTGGTTAGATTTCTTATCAGTATGAGGAATTACTCTCAAGGGGGAGTTACTCGTGTATTCTATAGAGAACCAATTCCTCCTGAAGATTCAAGACATCCCTTTTTTTCTTACTTACCGGTACTTACTTATTTATTTATTTTATTTTATTTATTTTTTCAAGCATGTATGAGAAAACAATTATAAGTATGAACATAACATATAAATATATAAGTATAAACAGGTAAAGTATATGCATAAGAAATGAGTACGAATAATGGGAACAGTAGGACAGGGACGGTAGGCACGCTGGTGCGCTTATGCACGCGCCCTTCCAGACCTTAGGAATGGGGTGAGGTCCACGGTAGACAGTTTTAGGTTAAAGTTTGGGGGGTTTGAGGATGTAACAACAGAGTCAGATAGTGTATTCCAGGCATTGACCACTCTGTTGCTGAAGTCGTATTTTCTGCAATCGAGTTTGGAGCAGTTTACGTTGTTTGTATCTATTGTTTGCCTGTATATTATTGCGGTTGAAGCTGAAGTAGTCATTAACAGGTAGGATGTTGTAGCAGACAATTTTGTGTACTAAGCTTAGGTCGGACCATAGGCGGCCTAGTTCTAGGTTGTCCAGGTCCAAAATTTCAAGCCTTGTGGCATAAGGTATTCTATTGCGAGCAGAGGAGTGGAGTACTCTTCTCGTGAAATACCTCTGGACTCGCTCAATTGTATTAATGTCCGTTATACAGTGTGGATTCCAGGCAGAAGAGCTGTATTCGAGAATTCCTTCTTCTAAGTAAGTGGACTGCTGTTACTATCTTTCAATATACGGAACAGTGAAAACACTCTGATCAATAAAGTTACATTAAACATGGGGAGATATCTCAAGTCAATGCCTTCCAGATATGCCTAGATATATGTTTCTCAATCTAGTGCCTTGGATATATGTTGTAGTCTTCGTTTGGTAGACATTCAAGGATACATATATTTTTGTCCCACAGTATCTGAAGAGGACAAATTGGAAAGACTGATGTGACATATGTGTAAAGAGAAGCCAGTCAAGAGCGACTGCTGGTGATTTCAAAAACATTCATGTTGTTTTCTTGGCAACCACTTCTTGTACTGGAGGAATGAAAGAAGGCACCCATCATTTTGCATAAATATATTTTGCATTCTGCATTTGAATATGATTTTGAATTTCCTGGAAATTGTTTTGTGAAATCTTTACATTGACCCTTATTTACTATTTTTCAAATTTTATTTTCATATATTATTAAATAAGGTGTGTGTGTGTGTGTGTGTGTGTGTGTGTGTATGTGTGTGTAAAGATAACACACACACACACACACACACACACACACATATATCTATATCTATATATAGTATCATTTTAATATTCAGAACACATAACATTCTGATTTACTGACTTTATTTAGCCACTGAGAATAAGAACTACATCCTTGAGCACAGAAGAAAGCTGTATATCATAGCAAGTTTAAGATACAACCCTTAATTCAACTCTTGTGACTGAATTGAAATACATTTAGATATTACACTGCAAAATACTCAATATATTATCTTTGCCAAATGTGTAGTGATGGGGAACAATGGCACATTTTGATTCAAATTTAATCTTCATGAAATATATGGCAAAAATCTATTCTAGCAGCTATATTTCAGTATGAAAATCTTGAATATTGAAGTGATTCTAATGTTTATAACAAAAATAAAGAAGTAAGAGTCAGTTACTAATAAATGTCAATCAAATCCTCTACTCATATTGCTAGCTATAATAAAAAATATATTAATCTTGCTGTGTTTCTGTAATTCAGATGTCTCTGTCTTCCCCTTTCCCTTTATATCTAGTTTATTAATAATGCCAGTAATTCAATTTTTTATTAGGACCTAAAAGGAAAGAACTTAAATAGTATGTGTGTTGTATCCAACAGTGCTTTTATATTTGCAGAAAATACAAGGGAGGGTGCTTAATTTTTTTCTACCGTGTTTCCCCGAAAATAAGACCCTGTCTTATATTTTTTTGAACCCTGAAATAAGCGCTTGGCCTTATTGCCATGCACTCAAAAGCCCGATTGGGCTTATTATCAGGGGATGTCTTATTTTGGGGGAAACAGGGTATTACACCCAAATCCTTCCTCCAAAAGCTACTCTTAAATGTAGAAGGAAGTATGGAGAATGGAAGGAAAGGTTGCAGCAGGGAAGGAACAGAAACTCTTTCTCTAAGGCAAAGAGGCACCATGGGATGGAATTGCATTTGGCTAATTTCAAGAACAAGAAATGTGCAATAAGCAGGCAATAGTAAACAAAAGCAAATAGGAGTTCAAAACTAAGTGCATAATTCTTTTTTCTCCAAGAGATTAAAAGAATGTCAAAAGCTGCTGTTAGCCAATAAAGAGGATAATTTACAATCACTGTCATGAGAATCCAGCTTGTAAGAAAACCAACGGTATAAATATAGATGGAAGTTTGGTTTTTTTCTGGTTCTGAACATTAACTTTTAAACAAACAAACAAAAAAATGAAAGTAACGCCACCAGGGATGGCTACAGAGGAAACTCAGTATGTTTAGTCTTGAAAAAAGATGCCTGAGGGGGCATAATAGCAACATATTTCAGGCATTGGAAGGGTTATCACACAAAAGAAAATCAAGCCCTGTACTTTATCACCCCAGAGGGCAAAATACTGGAAGACAGGAAGTTGTTCAGCTGAACTTAACAATAGCAGCAATCTTGAAGGGAATGGTAGGTTCCCCTTGACTGGGGATGTCAGAGAAATCTTAATTTGGATTCCTCTTCTGATTAGGGCATCGGATTCCACAATCTCAAAGGCCTTTCCCAACATATGGCCTGTTTCAGACTTCTTAGGAGATGCCTCTACAAAAATGCCTATTCTTCCCAAAACCAAGTGAGATATTTTAAGCAGCACTTACAGTCCATAACTACAAGCAGCACTTTTCTCTTGAAAACAACATACACCGTTCCGAAGTGGTTTATAAAAAGGTTTATGAAATCATTGGTGTACTTTTTGTTCTGAGGACATGAATTCTGCACACGCACACACACACACAATCGAAACACCATAAATCGTCCCCAAACAGAATTTCATTTAAGCTCTTTGTAGAACGTCTATTATGAAGTAGGAAATGGTTTAAGAAAGAAACGAGTGATGTATGGCCAAAATCAAATAGAAGGTTTATTTTAAAGAGAAAATAGCCATCTTGAAAGCTAACGTTTTTTCCCCTTCCTGCTGCCCACAGGGGAAAATGTTGTGTCTTTTACATATTCAAGGGCAATGGGGTAAAGGTTAGGAATATCTTCACATTCTGCTGGAACCACCTGTCTTCCTGACTTACAAAGAACTAAAATAGTTACTCTATGATGTCATGTTAACTATGTACATATTAAAGGAAACCTTACTAGCATCTTTGGAATTTGGACCACTGGAAAATAATTGTGATGTGAAGTGTGGTTTGCAGAAAGAACAGGGATTCAAAGGGAAACAAAAAACATCTGAGACATATGCTATCCACCCAAAAATATACTCAGCTCTCTTTGCTCCATCTGATTCTTTTTTTTTTCTGCTTCTAATTGCATTTTCAGAAAAACTCTCTGGCTTTTTATGATTTTATTCATATGATGATTTGTTGTAACCGTGCTTGACCAATTTTCTGCAATCTGATTAAAATAAACACTGATTCTTTTCATATGTTCTTCCCCTCCTACCCAATATTAATGAAGCATTACTTTACATCTTTCAGCCTCCTGCAGCTAGCCATTTAGCTACCAGATCTGCAAGCTTTCCAGTGACTGTAAATCATAGTCCTTGATTTACAACCGTAATGGAGCCTGTTCATCACAGTCATAAGATGCGATTATCATAAATTAGGTCATCCAGTTGGCAGACCCAATTTTATGACATTTTTTGTGGTGATAGTTAAGCAAACGAATGGTTTGCTATGGGCTGGTTTTGATTTAAAAAATGGAAGTAAATGCTGTTTTTTGGCAAAACCATTATAAAATGGAGTCATGTGACTGTGGGGCACTGAAAACAGCTGTAAATGCAGGATGGTTGCCAAGTGTCTGAATTGTGGTCACATGACCATGAGGGGAGTGGCTATCAGAACTTTGGATTTGGATTGTAAGTACCCCCTGGGGAGGCCCATTGTAACTTCAAATGTTGTAAATTGAGGACTACCTGCCTGAAGTTTAAAAAAATCTGAAATTTGAATAGACATTTCAAAATGCAAAACCTAATTTTCAGTTTTTGATGTAATTGGCTATGTTGCTAAGCATGCTTATCTTTCGTGAGACCGAAGGAACAATTATTTGCCAGTCTTAAGTGGGGACTAAATTGAATATGAGATTAAGAATTCAGATCTTAATTAATTAAGAATTCAAATCCTAAACAAGGTTGGTAGCAAACAATTGCTACCAACCTGCCTTCCATTGAGGATTTGTATACTGCACAAGTCAAAAAAGAGGGCTGGGAAAATATCTACAGACCTCTCACATCCTGGACATAAATTGTTTCAACTTCTACCCTCAAAACGATGCTATAGGGCACTGCACCCCAGAACAACTAGACACAAGGACAGTTTTTTCCCGAATGCCATCACTCTGCTTAACAACTAATTCCCACAACACTGTCAAATAATTTAGTAAGACTGTATTACAGTGGTGAGTTCCTACCGGTTTGGCCCAGTGTGGGCGAACCGGTAGCAGCGGCGGTTGGAGGCTCCGCCCACCTGGCCGAACATCATCACAGAGCTTCTGCACATGTGCAGAAGCGTCGCGTGCGTGCAAGGCGCGCGCTCCCATTCCCAAACCGGTAGCAAAGGTAAGTGAAACCCACCACTGCTGTATTACTATTATTCTTCTCTTCCTTACTAGTATGTATCTCTTCCCACTTATTACTATAACCATGTTGCTTGTATAAATTGTATCTTTCAATTTATATTGTTTGTTTCCTAGTACGATTTGATAGCTTATTAGTAACCTTGACTATCACTAAGTGTTGTATCTTTTTATTCTTGATGAATGTATTTTATTCTCCTTATGTACACTGAGAGCTTATGCACGAGACAAATTCCTTTTGTGTCCAATCACACTTGGCCAATAAAGAATTCTATTCTATTCTATTCTATTCTATTCTATTCTATTCTATTCTATTCTATTCTATTCTAATGTGTTGCTGCTACTTGGTCTTGCTCAGTGGTGTTTGGATTAGAGAGGGGGTCTGTGTTTTAGAAAACTTGGAAGCCAGGTAACAATTCCTTTGGACTGCACACAACATTGTTTTTTTAACGTGTGAATGAAGACATATTTTTACAACATACAGCTAGTAGATCATTTTATCTTGTTAAATTTGAATAACATCCATGCGAAAGTATTATTGCTTGAATCCCAGCCTTTCTGACCTGAACATAGATTCTGAATGTTTAAATATAAATGCATACACCTTACTGAAAAATAAAAAAAGAATCCTTTCATCTTTTCAAAGTAGCAATCACGGTGCAATCATAGGCAACTGACGAAAACTGTTCATTTCCACTGCTGACATATGTAGAATCTAAAAATACAAGCCCATCAGATTATAGATTTGTACTTTCGTAATTGATGGTTGCATGATAACTAACTTGTCTCGTATGTAATGCTATAGTTGAAAGCGGTGTCAAACTACGCAGTTCACCAGTAAAATGTATAATATAAAATGTAAACGTGAATATAGCAGTTCACTTACCGTATTTTTCAGACTATAAGACGCACTTCCCCCCCCAAAAAAAGTGGGTGGAAATGTCTGTGGCGTCTTATATAGCGAATGTTGCCAAAGCCCCGCCTACCCACTGGCCCCCACCCTTCAGCCGTTTTCTGCCTCCACGCTTTGCATTTTTGGCGTCCGCGCGTCGCGTTTTTGCTTCCACATGTCCCAGTTAAAGCCCGTTCCAGGCTGCGGGGATCACCACAGCCCATCGCTGCCGATCGCTGCCTCCACGCGTTGTGTTTTTGGCCTCCGCACGCCCCGTTTTCGGCCTCCATGCCAGGGGTGAAATTCAGCAGGTTATGACAGGTTCTGGAGAACTGGTAGCGGAAATTTTGAGTAGTTTGGAGAACCAGCAAATACCACCTCTGGCTAGCCCTAGAGTGGGGTGGGAATGGAGATTTTGCAATATCCTTCCCCCAGGAGTGGGGAGGGAATGGGGATTTTGCAGTATCCTTCCCCTGGAGTGGTGTGGGAATGAAGATTTTGCAGTATCCTTCCCCTGCCATGCCCACCAAGCCACGGCCACAGAACCGGTAGGGAAAAATTTTGAATTTCACCCCTGTTCCACGTGTCCCGTGTTTGGCCGATTCCAGGTGGCGGGGATCGGCAGCAATGGCGGTGGCCTGGAACAGGCCAAAATGTGACACGTGGAGGTCAAAAACGGGGAGTGAGGAGGCCGAAAACACAAAGTGCGGAGGCTGAAAATGCGACGCGCGGAGGCGGTGATCAGTGGCAATGTGCTGTGGCAAGCCCCGCAGCCTGGAACGGGTCTAAAACAGAGCGTGCGGAGGCCAAAATTGCGATGCACGGAGGCGGCAATGGGCTGTGGCGATCCCCGCAGCCTGGAACAGCTGATTGGCGGTATTCCGGGAGGCCGATCCAACCGCCAATCAGCTTCTTGTGCTGAATCAGGCTGCAATAACGTGCTGACGCTGACCAGGCTGTTTGCTGTTTGCTGCAAGGACGCTAGCTAGATGAATACCGATGGGTGCTAGTAGGCAGAGGCAGATTTTTTTCCCTTGTTTTCCTCCCCAAAAACTAATGTGTGTCTTATACTCTGGAGCGTCTTATACTCCGAAAAATATGGTACTTACCAAATATCTCTGAAGTGGAGAAAACACTATTCAATGCAGCAAATCTATACCTCTATAACTACAACTGTTGCAAATTATTTGGTCAATTTACACAACTGTCGGGACTATCACAACTTACAACCATTCGTTTAGTAACCATTTGAAGTTATAACAGCACTGAACGAAGTGACTTATGACCATTTCAAGATCAAGTGAGGTACTAATACCACTCTATAAAGCCTTAGTAAGACCACACCTAGAATACTGCATCCAGTTTTTGTCACCACAGTATAAAAAAATATGTTGAGACTCTAGAAAAAGTGCAGAGAAGAGCAACCAGGATGATTAGGGGACTGGAGACTAAAACATATGAAGAACGGTTACAGGAACTGGGCATAGCTAGTCTAGTGAAGAGAAGGACCAGGGGAGACATGATAGCAGTGTTCCAATATTTGAGGGGCTGCCTCAAAGAGGAAGGGGTCAAGCTATTTTCCAAGGCACCTGAAGGCCAGACAAGGAATAATGGATGGAAACTGATCAAGGAGAGATTCAACCTGGAAATAAGGAGGAACTTTCTGACAGTGAGAACAATCAACCAATGGAACAGCTTGCCTTTGGAAGCTGTGGGAGCTTCATCACTTGAGACTTTCAAGAAGAGATTGAACTGCCATTTATTTTATTTTTATTTATTTATTTATTTTGTCAAGCATGTATATGATTACAGGTAAAGTATAAACATTAATATGAATATATAAAAAGTACAAGTATGGTTTGAGTACATGATATTTTACGAGATACATGGGGACTTTAGGACAGGGACGGTAGGCACACTAGTGCGTTTATGCACACACCTTACAGACCTCTTAGGAAAGGGGTGAGGACAACGGTAGACAGTTTAA
>QLTV01000582.1:64727-88165 GCA_003457575.1 Thermophis baileyi
GGAGCGCTTGGAGTAGGAGAAGGGACGAAAGTAACCCTTACGGGGAACAGAAGGGAGAACCCTCCGTTTATCCCGCGATTCCACCACTATGGGGTCCAGACACTCTCCAAAAAGGCGTTGACCCTTTAGGGGAGCAGCAGCCAGACGCCACTTATGGCGAACGTCAGCCGACCAACTGCGCAGCCAGTGCATCCGCCTGGCCACTACTGAGGCCCCCATAGCTCTGGCCGCAAAGCGTGCCGACTGAAGCGTGGCGTCAGAGGTGAACTGTGCGGCGGCCAACAGCTTATTCAGATCCTGGTTGGCCCGTAGGTCAGACACAGGAAGATGCTCCTGAAGTTGGTGCAACCAGCGCAAGGAGGAACGGGAAAGGAAGGAAGCCGTGGCGGAGGCACGCCAGGTAAGTGACTTGACGAATACAACGCCAGCACCGGGTCATCGACTGGAGGCAAGTGCAGATGAGAAGCTAGCTCGGGGGCCACATTAAAGTATCTCTTGTCCAGGTGGGATGGTAGAGGACCCGAAGCAGGAGATTGCCATTGACGTAGGACGGCCTCGACAAAGAGCGCCGGAGCTGGAATCACTTCAGCTTGCGATGTGGTCTCCTCAAACAGGGGGTCCCTAAGAATAGAGGAATCAGAGGATCCCAATGTAGATGGTCCCAGATTGGCGGCATTGCGGGCCTTAAACAAAAGTGATTTGAATAGGGCTGGGTTAAAAAGCCCGGAAGAGGCCGGGGGATCCGGAGCAAGGCCCTCATCATCCGATAAGTCCAACTCAATCTCACCGTCTTCCAAATCCCACTGGGAACCCAGGGAAGAGCCCCGGGAATAATAATCGGGAGATTGGTCCCTACCCTCTGCGCGTGCCGTGGGAGCGGGCAAAGCAGAGGTGCTGTCAGACTGGGAGGAAAAAGACTGACGTGTCCCCCTCTGCTGTAAGCCAGCCTCGAGGCCCTGCTTGATTGCCGCCGCAATCAGGGCCTGTACCTGGGGGTCCAGAACCGTGCCAGGCAACTGGGCCGATGAGGTAGCCGAGGCCGGAGGCACGGCTGGTGGGGCTGGGTCTATGGGGCCCCGACCCGCGGCGCTGCAAGGCGGGGATTCCCAAATGTCCTGGTCCGCGATGGTCAAGCTCGGACTGTCCAAGGACAAGGACTCATCCCGGTGAAGGGAGGGCCCCAGTGGCTGGTTAGGTAAAGGAACATCTGGTGCATTCCCGGTAGACTGTTTGACCCGGCCAGACCTCGCACATAGCTTGTCCAACTTTCTAGCCCGGCGAGACTCGTCCCTCTGCGTCGCTTTAGAGGTACGTGCGGAAGGCCATACCCCCTGAGAGGAGGATGAGGCACTCGCCGCCATGGAAGCCTGGTCAGCTAGGGGCTCAGAGACCAAATGATGGGTCTTTGCACGTGCCTTCTGGTGGCCTTTGTCCGAATCTGCCATGGGGATAGCTATGTTGTCCCCAGGGAGAGGCCAGGCGCAGCTGTAGACACCTCAGAATAGCCACCCGCAGAAAGGTCCACAAGGCCTGACAAGGCCCAAGATGTTGTACCGGACCCTCTCAAAATGGCCGCTGTATAGCTGGAGAGGTGTTCAAAATGGCTGCTGCTGACAGAAACGACCTTCTCAAAATGGCCACCGCTTCAATGAGTTGTCCAAAATGGCCGCTCTGGTAAGGACACTCTCAAAATGGCCACCACAATGGTAGACCTCAACAAAATGGCCACCGTATCAAGAGAGAGAGGGTCAAAGAGAGCCTGTCAGTGTAGAAGACCTCCCCAAAATGGCCGCCGCTATGACCAATGTTCAAAATGGCCGCCGCTATCAACTGGCAATCCAAAATGGCCGCCGCAGTTAAGACCCTCTCAAAATGGCTGCCATGCTCCAGCGAGGCTCCAGAAACTGACAGCAATAGGACGGTTGGAAAAAGGGTGGCAAAAAAACGGCGATCACTAAATAAGCGGTTGAGGCCGAGCGGCGAACGGGCGGGCTGCACGAATGGCGCTGGGCGGCCGGAACAACACTTCGAGACGTGCGGGCTCCGTGGCAAGCCAACAGATCGATAGGCGGCAGGCAGCTGATCGGCGTTTTGGGACAAACCCACTGCCGACGGGGGGGTAAATATAACAGACTGACAGGCCGCAGAGGAGCTGGCCCTCCCCCCAAGCGGAATGAGCGCGAAGCTCAGCTGGCCGTCGGCCCCTGGAGCGCCAACGCTCCTGTGGCGCGGGATCGAGTGAGAATTAGATCTGGCCAGACCGCTTATAAACAGGAGCCGGACACACGAGCAATAAGAGGCTCGGAAAGGCCACAGTCGGGCGGAGGGAATCAAACCCCCCTGAGGCAAAAGGCCCTCGGCTCAATCCGAAGCTAACGGCTAAGCTGAAGCAACGACTACCCTCGACCCAGTGACAGGTGGAGCCAGTCAGCTGGGGAGACTCACAGATCGATGTTAGACGGATAAATTCCTCACAGAATGGGAGCTGTAATAACACGTGTTCACTCAGGCTGAGGACTGAGTCAAAAAGGGGATAATGAGGCAGGAGGACGAAGATATACATTTGACAGACTCAGTCCTCATTGGCTGAAGGAACAGTGTCATCCCATTCTTGGAGGTTAGCTCCACCCACTATGGAGAAAGATAGAATCACTGTGGGATGAAAATTCAAGCCAAGTGATATTCTGCCTATTTATCATAAACTAATCAAGCAAATTAGCTGCATTTTACAAAGCTAAAAAATCAATCTTATTGGAATCAAAATTAGCTCTCTAAATTTCAACAGTATAGGTGTATTTCCAAACAATTGTTTTTAGTAAAAATGATAAGTATCCTGTTTCCATTGTTTTATGGGTTTTCATACCCCTTAAATAATAATTACAATGATATGCACCATTATGAAAGCTCCATGAACTTTTATGTTTAAAGACTCTGAACTTTCAATGAATCTGAACTCTGTATTCAGGGGTGTGTTTTTTTGGGGGGGGCAGCAGATGAAAATGGTATTTCTACCATTTCAACCTCTCAGCGAAGTCTATGCAAAGTTTGCAAAGACAGAATATCAAATGTTAGCCAAATGTAGGGAAGATTAAGGGCTCAGTATTGTAACTCGAAAAAAATCAGATTACAAAGAAAACAAATCCCCTCCTTTTTAAGCCCTTTATTATGAAATAGCTATTCATAGATTCCTGAAATACCAATAATTCTTTTCATTCACTATTAAGAAACTCTTATAAGCTTAATGAAAGGAAGAAATACTATCCTCAAACAAAGACAAGATGCTTCAGGAAACAGAAGGAATGTCCATTCAGTATTAGAAACCTGCACAGAAACCATTAAGGCAGAAAGTATGGTGAAAGGATATAGATAAAAGGAATCTATGCTTAGGGACTTTTAATAATAATGAATCTGTTTGCTTAACTGATAAAACATTTGTGAGCTTTTTTTTTAAGCCTACCCTTACAAAGCAAATGTATTTTACAAAATATTTGAAAATCAAATCAAAATCAAATATTTTCAAGAAATCAAGAATATGAGTGTACGTTCGCTTGTTTTACATGCAGTTCCCTAGAAATGTTTCTATTGTAACCTTTTTCAAAGGACTTGAACTTTTCTAAATAATTCAAAATTCTTCTTTTGTTTCCCATAACATTCAAACCTTACAATATTTTAAACTAATTTCCAAACCAAAGCTAATCAACATACATTGTTGTTGTTGATACATTAATTTTGCACTAAAGCTCATTATTACAATGCGGACAGTCCCAAAATTCCTTCTTTCTGGGGGGAAAAATGTTTGTGATAGTCTTTGTGCTCAAAGACTATTTCAATAGTAAATTAGAAGAAATATATAGACAGAAAAGTCTACAATCTTTGTCCTACTATGATGAAGTTTACCATTAAAGTAATAAAGAAAATAGAGTAAGAGATAATTCAGGAACACAGAGGGAGTTCCACACTGACCATTATCAATAAGATATGAGGTACTGGGTACTGAGGTACTGGGAGGCCATGCCACAAGTCACATCTTTGACACATTTCAGCATCTTCTAACACAATGAGAAAACCCTGAAGAGCCATTGCCAATCACTGTACAGCAAATAATAAAGAAAGGCATGTGCCAATGAACTAACATCCAAACAAATAGAAATCTATAATCCACATCAAATTCATGAAAGTTGCAATAGTAATTCAAAGTGGAATTATAGTAAAATACTGCAGAGGTTCTCCCATTTCTTTTTTCTTTTCTTTTTTTAATTCTGTTTACTGAATTTTAACTTTAAAAACATATACATATTCATATTCCTCAATCCTAAAACAGCGACATCTATTTGGTTATTTACATACATTATACATACGCCCACCAATCAATGCTTATTCCTTCATCCCTTAATTCCTGGTTTGTCTTTAATTTGCCTTGATTGTCTAGTAGTTGATCATATCTCCTCATTTTGCTTCTCTCTAATGTATTTGGGTAGATCATGGCCTCCATTGTGGATAACCACCTTGGTATCCTAATATCATGTTTTGTCCTAACTTTCCTCCAGGTTTGTAATAATGTACCCCTGATTGAATGGTTTTGAAAATATATATGTTTTGTATTTTTTTCTCCCATAAATAAGCATGCCTCCTTCTTGTAAATCGTGGCCTTCTAATGTTAGTATTCTTCTGTTGTATAGAACTATCCACTCTTTTATCCACATTAAAAGTGCGGACTGGTGATATAGCTCCCAATCTGGGAGTCCGAAGCCACCCCTAACTCAGCTATCTTGTAATAATTTGAGTTTTATTCTTGGTTTTTTCCCTGCCCATATGAATTTGGTTATTATTTTATTTAATTCCCCCCCAAAATTTTTTTATCTAATTTTATAGGTACTGTTTGGAACAAGTATAGCCATCTTGGAAGTATATTCATTTTTATAGGTGCTATTTTTCCAACTAGCGACAATTGTATCTTCCCCCATTTTTCTAAATCCTGTTTTGTTTTTTGAAGTAATTTAATGTAATTATCTTCCTTAAGTGTTGAGCATCTTGCAGTAAGCCAAATTCCTAGGTATTTGATTTTTTTGGTTATTTGCAATTCCGTTTTCTCGGCCAATTCTTTTTCCTGATTTCCTGTAAGATTTTTAGTTAGTGTTTTAGTTTTATCCTTGTTAATTTTAAGTCCTGCCACTTTTCCAAATTCTTCTATCTCTTTTAATAATTTTATTCCTGATTCCATCGGGTCCTCTAAAAAGAACACCAAATCATCTGCAAATGCCTGGGTTTTATACTCCTCCTTTTTTATCCTGATTCCTCTTATATCTTCATTTTGTCTAATCTGATTCAATAATATCTTAATTGAGAGTATAAAAATTAGGGGTGACAACGGACATCCTTGCCTTACTCCTTTGGAGATATTGAATTTTTCCGTGAAAACTCCATTCGCCATCACTCTAGCACTTATCCATAGAAGATGTAGCAGCAATCCACTATTTACATTGCTTATGCACTTTAACAACTAAATATAACAAGGAGATGCCACACATTATTAAGTCTGTCCGTTGCACCTGGGTTCAAATCTTGATAGTGGGCATTTCTAGTCAATGTAAGTATGGAAAATCAGTACAAACTATTAATAACAGAATAACAGAGTTGGACGGAACCTTTTAGGTCATCTAGTCCAACCCCCTGCCCAAGCAGGAGACCCTACATCATTTCTGATAGATGGCAGTCCAGTCTCTTCTTGAAAACTTCCAGTGGTGAAGCTGCCACAACTTCTGAAGGCAAGCTGTTCCATTGGTTGATAGTTCTCACTGTCAGAAAATTTCTCCTTATTTCTAGGTTGAATCTCTCCTTGATTAGTTTCCACCTATTATTCTTTGTCTGGCCTTCAGGTGCTTTGGAAAATAGGTTGACCCCCTCCTCTGTGTGACAGCAATTCACTTTTCTGCTCAACATAGTACTCAAGGCTGCTGACAATAATTAAACAACAAAATATGCAAAAAAATAAAACAAAAATGAAAAAGCAATTGAATTACTAATTAAAAACCTTCAATAAAGGGTTTTTAGTAAACTGCTCCTTTAAAAGCAAAAGGTAAGGCACATTTAAAAAAAAAACCAAATGTCCACAGCTCAGAAGTTATAGGAAAGGTCTTTGCTACATGCTCCATAATACTACGACCAAACACAACCATTTTTGTTACCTCCATGCAATTCATCATCTTCTTACCTCTCTGCTATAAAAAGATTACTCATTAAAAAGGTTTCTATTACAATACTTATTATTATATCATCTGAATCAGGGAACATTCACCATAATGTGAAGATAAATGTAGGCAATGTGCAAGTCCAATTTAATTCTGGATTAATTACATCAAATGAACATGATCTTTAAATGAAATGCATTTTGCATAAACTGATCTCATGAACAGATCATCTGAGGGAAATGAGAATCCATAAATGAAAATGGGGCAGGGAAATGGTTTTATAAAAAGGAACTACATTGACCTGTCCAATTTTGCAGAGCTAAGCTCAGAAATCTATGGATGCCCATAATAAGGCTTTGCCAACATCTTAAAACCCAGGTCTTTCCTGAGAAAATTATCAAAGTCCACAGAGTAGATGCAGATCTGTACTCAAAGTGTAATAGAATAAAAATGGTAATAGTATAAGAATTGGCTAAAATTAGTATCATTATCCGTATCAAATCCTAGGTTAATATCTGTCATAGACACTTGGTAGGCAAGTAAAAGAATAATAAAATACTTATTTTTCATCATGGCAATGGGAAATTACATACTGCAAAATAGTGAATCAAATCATCACTAAACTCCAGAATTAGCATGTAATTCCTCACAATGATTGCGAAAAATCATAATAAAAGGAGGAAACGCCTGTTTATTTAAACTATTCTGATCCAATGTCTGGGGATATGTATACTTACCTACCCATCTGGAAAGGCTTATTTCACATAGACTGTGCTGTGTTACACTATGCCTCATTGGATTTAGCAAAGTGCAATGTTTCAGCACAGGCACTGTGATTTTTAGAGCATGCTGTAAAGCCCAAATAGTGGCTCATTCAACACAAGTAAATAACCACTACGATGGTTACATAAACCATACATATTGTACAGGTCCAGCCACAAATTAAATTCCCACAGTTCCTGATGTTGTAGAAAATGGTTTGGATTTGGATCTTCAGCTTCATTTTAGAAGATTCAAGATAATTGCCTTCTCCATATCAAGCAATGGCACTAAATGTCACAATAATCAAACCTTTCACGAACAACATTCTTCCAGAGCTACGGCAGATGATCTAATGCCTCAGTGTTGACTATGGACTACCCATTCCATGTCTTCCATAACCTATGCTTCCCTACCCCATGTTTCTATTGTAATGATGCCAGATTAGTCACCACATGGTGGCAGAATAGGACTATGAAGACCAAGGCAAAATGCTATGGAGTCACAAAAGAGAGGTCTGAAGCTACTCACTCCCATAAATGTGTTTTATCCTCGTCCAAACAAACTACCATATTTTTCGGACTATAAGACGCACAGGTGTATAAGACACACCAAGATTTCGAAGAGGTAAGTAAGAAAAAAAAAGTTTTTGCCCTCCCCCAGCCCCCAGGAGCACTCTGCAGACCTCCCAAACCCTCTGTGCACCTGTTTTTGCATGGGGCGGGGCTTCAGGAGGCCAAAAATGGCTGTATTCGGTGTATAAGACGCACCAACATTTCCACCCTCTTTTAGGGGGGAAAAAGTGCATCTTATACTCTGAAAAATACGGTAAATTAAAAGTGTCATCTTGGTGGCGACTAATGACATGTGAATCATATGTTTACTTGGTTTCAAAATGATAGCGATGATATGGAACTTAGAATTAAGGTAAACTCTCCCTTGAGCTCAGCTCAACTTCTAGTGAATACATGGTGATGGCATACTCTTTTGTTGACTTTACCATTGCTATTTTCTGGATTTGGGGGGGGGGATTTTTTTTTGGTAAAAATGTGGTAAAGTCTACAGTTCCTGCTGGTTTGTCACCCAGGACCTTGCTTATTATTTATTAAATTTGTTTGCTGGCCATCTTTCTGTGATCCGCAAGGTCAGCTGGGTACTGTATGGCACCTGTTTAAAATTAGAATTTAGCAATAGCAATAGCACTTAGACTTATATACCGCTTCATAGTGCTTTTACAGCCCTAAGTGGTTTTACAGAGTCT
Source organism: Thermophis baileyi (assembly GCA_003457575.1). NCBI lineage: Eukaryota > Metazoa > Chordata > Lepidosauria > Squamata > Dipsadidae > Thermophis > Thermophis baileyi. Next base: position 72,936 of record QLTV01000582.1, read on the forward strand.
GCATATTGCCCCCAACAATCTGGGTCCTCATTTTACCCACCTCGGAAGGATAGAAGGCTGAGTCAACCTTGAGCCGGTGAGAAGTAGCTGAAGTAGCCTGCAGTACTGCACTCTAACTACTGCACCACCTCGGCTCATTTACTTTTTAAAATAAAATGATTTTTATTAAAAAGCTTCAATTCTGTAGATATTTTCAGCTAGTTGTATTCCAGGCAACGTTTCCTTCAGCTGCCCAAAACAAAATTCAACACTGAATAGGCATTGGCCTCTTTCTATTCCATGATTTTACATTCAACTTTGATTTATTGTTTCAATGCAAACAGTGTCTTAAAAGTGTTTAGAAATCCAAGTGTTTCTAAGGAAATTTGCAGTAAAGCCAGTAAAATGTCTCTCTAACAAATGCTTTGAGATGGGGGCTATGACCATCTGCAGGATTCCTAGAAAGCTTGAGAACTGAGAGACAGTTTGAAAAAAAAAGGTTAGATTTGAAACACCAAAGTCGCACTGCTCCAAGTTACGGATCAAGCAACACATTTTGTGCAAGGTGAAAACATCTAAGAAATGGAAGTAAGAAGGCCCACTGTCATTCTTCAATACAAAATGAAAAGATATTCCCCTTTTCTTCTAATATCATTTAAAATAATGCAAAGGACTTTTTGCATGGTAAAAATTAGCCATTGCAATTGATGTTAACACTCTAATACCAAGTCATTAGTCCATTTAGCTCAGTATTGTGTGCTACTAGCACTTTACAAACTGGTAGTCGATGCATTTCATTGTTGTCCCAAAATGGGTCTCAGTATGTTAGGAAGGAGGTGTGTTGGTATCAGCTTGAAATGGCCATAAAAAAGATGTTGCCTGGATGTGTTATGCTTATGGTGTGCTGTGGTCAGATACCAAGAGACAAGTTTTCAATCTAATAGATTTTATAGATAAGCAATTAGAATGCCGCAAAACTCATCTGCTATATTATTCCCCCAACATCACTGTTAGAATTATTGGGGAAGAGATAAAAATGGATCATGATATACTTGCTTCTCTTCTTCAGGTTAAACATTCCCATGCCACCAGTCCCATTATTCCTCTTGGTTGCTCTCCTCTGGACATGCTCCAGTTTGTCAGCATTCTTTCTAAGGTAGGAAGTCATCATAGTTGCAATCTGACCATATAGGGAAAGGATTACTCCTCTTGATCCTAACACTATACCTTCTGTTGTTGTAGCCTAGGATGGCACTTTTTTTGCAGCTGCACCACACTGTTGGTCCATGTTTGGTTTATGATCCAGTAAGATATCTACATTGATTTACCTGTTATTATGGGTCCATATAACAATACAAACCCATAGGTTGCTTATGTCTTATACGGCAGTGAATGGTTATCATGGATTATCTGGGGATGACCTCTGCAGAAAATTGTGCAAAATCCTGAATAAGATTTTGAGGGAAAATATGTTCAGTGACATGTGTGAACATCTTGAGTGAGTACAGAAAAGGTGACTGGACCTTCTGGAAACCAAGAATAAATGAGACTGATGAGCATCTGTTAAGAGAATATTCTCTGTGCGTTTGTGGGGGGAGCGTGTAAGTGGTTTCAGCACAAGTCTATTCACACATGACAAGTGAGTCAGGGGTGAAATTCACTTACCTTCCCTACCGGCTCACAAATGTGCGCGTGCCTGTGCAAAGCATTCTGCGCATGCGCAGATGCTGAAAATCATCACAAAAAAGGGATGTCATGACGTCCGCGCGGGTGGGTGGGGCTTCGCACAGTCGGCCCTACCATATCGCGCGAGCCGGATAGAGACGGCTGAATTTCACCCCTGAAGTGAGTGAATCTAGGAGTATAATAATTTGCTTATGATAAAAAGTTAAGAGAAGTAGGGAAGGATAGTGTTATAAGAGCTGTGAATGTGGGATAAGCAATCTGTCATATCAAAAAGTGGATCTTTTGATTAATAAATAAAATAAAAAATGAGTAGAGTAGAACCGAACCGAACAGAACAGAACAGAACGGAATAGAATCAACAGCAAGAAGAAAAAGTCCTATATGCAAACATACCAGAAGATAGATTACATTTCCCAGTAGAATTAATGGGAAATAGATATAAAGAAAGAGGATGCAAAAGCTGTTTCAGAGTGAATGGAACTAAATTATGTTCCGCATAAAGGTGTAAAGTTATGCTAATGGAAACTATGAAAAGAGATGCTTGGAGGAATGACAAAGTAAAAAGGCTGTGAATATTAGAGAATGATTGCTGGAAAAAATGATGAAAGATATTGTATGTATTAAGAAAAAGATCATGGCAAAGAATACAGTCAAAGAGAGAAAAGCCGGTGAAGATTCGGCTTATACACAAATGGTCCTAGTAGATGAATTTGCATACCTTGATAGAATGCTTACCAAAGATGGGGAAATGGATGGAAAACATTTAAGACACAAAAAGCTGGTACTGCAGAAAAGAAGTGGCTAGCATGTGGTCTGCTGCGAATATTTTTTTCTCAAAATAAGCATTTCTACATGTTTTTAGAAATGTGCTTCTGCTCATTTTATAGTGGAGGTGAGAGTTGCATGTATCAAGAGAAAAATGCAAGTAAACTGAATGCAGGAGGAATGGCCTACTTACGAAACACACGCTAAAGCAAGAAAAGGATACAGTCAAGAATGAATGGTTGTTAAGTGAATGTGGAGGGAACACAAAAGTGTATGAAGAAGTATATTGAAATAGCTCAGCCAAGAGGAAGGGGAAGGCTGAAAGTTTTGTGATTGGATGGAGTTGGAGACCCTCCAAAAGGGGAGCTGAGAAGATTAAGCAATAAAGACACTGCATGAAACAGTGTTTAGATGAGAAAGAGGCAAGACTGGTTTGAAAGGATGGAAAGGAACACAGATGTATTGATGTAGCCTAGGATTAGCAATAATTCCTTCTCTTTTTCCTAAACTCATGTCTTAACTCCCATTTTTAATCTTTTGTTTTGCTTTTGTTTGTTAGATTTATATCCAGGATTTCCTCCAGGAGGTCAAGCCAATGATCAGAGCTTTTCTTCTTCCAATTCTTCCTTATAATAACAGCCCTATGAAATAAGTTGGGCTGGGGGAGAGTGATGCACCCCAAAACCACAGCATGATGGATATGTGTGTGATATATATTCAAACAAAATCTGACTTCCAGTAATTTAAGCTTACCTCTAGTTTATATATTTTCTTGCAAAGTAACATGCATGTCATAAATGAAGAAAAAGCATGCTGATGCAATTGGCTAATAATAACAGTACATGTATTTTATCCAGTTATAATTATACAAATATTTATGTATCTGTAGGTACCATATACTAGAGTACCTATAACTTTCAACAGTAACCCCTCCCCCCATAACTACCAGTACAGACCGGAATTTCCCACTCAAACAGAAGTAGAACCATCAAAACTTGGTGCCCCACTCCAAAACCTTGTAGGTGGTCCAGTAAAATACCATGGCCAGTAGTATTAAAAAAAAAAAAACTGATGAGGGATCTAATAAAAGCAAGAGAACCGTGCTCTCATCCAAAAAATATGGAATTATTACTTTAAATAGCTGACTGTTGATTATAAATTTGTTTAGTCCATGTAACATGGCATGGATTTTGATGTAAGCCTTCAAAAGATCAAGTTTTTTTAGAATCCTTCAAATTTATACTCAACATATTTTGTCACTAGCAATCTCAGCAAAACAGAGAGGTGTTTTGTTATTTTAACATTTGAAATGATAAAGCATTCCTAAATGTTGACTTATCTCAAATATGTAATACATAAATATATAATAAATATATAATAAATATAAGAGCCATATAAGATCTGGTGTAGCGGGTAAACTAGGTGACAAACTAGGTGACTGTGAATTCTAGTCCCATTTTAGGCATGAAAACTGGCTGGGTGACTTTGGGCCAGTTCGAAAATCTGACATTCTTGAATGGAAAATGCACAAACGGAACCTGAGAGAGACCACTATTGTGAATATAATCACAAAAGAATAATAAGACAACTGCATGCGCTGTATAAATTTAATGAATAAATAAAATGAATAAGTGTATCATGTAGAAGTTTAAACCTTAATTCCTTTTTTTATTAGTTTATAATATAAATACAAAATACAAAAGAAAATTGTGAGAAAGTAAGGGAGGGAGAAGAGAAAAGTATAGGGCAAAGGAAAAAAGGGGGGGAAAAAGGTGTTGACTTCCAACTCCCTTTGGTGCAGTAGAATAAGATAATAGCATCACACCTCAACTTTTTACTTTTATATAGTAACATAACCTAGCCATTTCTATAACAACGAACCTATCTAATCCATTTAAACCTTAATTCCTGAACAAAGTAAAAACATAAAATGTGAAAACATCCTACCATATAAGTTGTTGGAAAAAAATAACCAATGGGAAATTATTTGGCTTATTGTAATATTTATTTTTTCCCCTTAGTTTTTTGCTATTTTTTCCCTACCTTACTAAAAATGTTTTTCCTTCTAACATAGATGTATCTTTTCAAGTTTACCTATTTGAAACAAAACAATATCTTCCCCCACAATCTCACTTTAACTTGCCTAAATTTTCATCTTGTAAGCTTTTGAGAGGGAAAAGGTAGAATGCAAATTCATCTTTATGGCGGCACAGGAAAAAAGGAAGATAAATTCTCTATTGTCTACCTCCCCAAAAAAGATTCAAAATAATTAATTAAAAAACAAGAAATACAATCTAGTTCTCCACGGATACCTGTTCTCCTTTTGCTATAAAATATGCCCCTTGAACTATATACATTTTATGGCTTCCCGAACAGAAACCATGTGTGTAGATATATTTTCTATGTATTGTTGTCCTCTTTGATTTTGTTGTTCTTTCTTCCTTTCCACTGAGGAGGAGGTTAATTTCTCCCAGAAGAACTAGATTCCCAGTATGCAAGTACAACAAAGCTTTCAAAAGCAGTGACCTATTGTAGGTAAACAGTATTAATAAGGTTTACACAGTCTTTCTTCTACCCAGCTTCAAGAGCTTGAGATAAACCTTTGCAGCCATTATAAAGTTCTTGTGCTGTATTCATTGCCTTAAGGCTGATTTACTGATAATATTAGGCATCTAAAATACACACGGTTCCGGTAACTGCATCCTAAAACAGCAGAAATCTTACACAGAACAGAAGCAGTAGTGAAGTTACAGCATGTGTATGTATTGGAGATTTTTCATTTTCACAATACGCAAGCTAATAAATACATTGAAAAATGCAAACTTTTACAACCTAGTTTTCCCTTTGCCCATATAAAAGCCATACCTGCAAAAGGCATACAAAAATCTGTACCTCAAATAAATATTTGAGTGGTTAAAAAAAATGAAAATGCTGTTTTTCTCTCTCTGTATGTGTGTCTCTGGAGTTCAAGAGCCTATGTGAGCACTTAGTATTTTACTGAAGAAGGGAAGAGAATAAAATATATTTTGAAATATTCTAAAAGTGCAGGTAGAAATGGGTACTGATTTGCTTCCGGGTCCAATTCAAGGTGTTGATTATCACTTTTAAACATCTTAATGGCAGTAGTGAGTTCTACTTACCTTTGCTACCGGTTTGGGAAGAGGAGTGCGCGCGCATGTGTGCTTGCTTTGCATGTGCGCAATGCTTCTGCGCATGCGCAGAGCGTTTTTTGATGAGGTCCGGGCGGGTAGGCAGAGCCTCCCGCCACCGCCGCTTCCAGTTCACCGTACCTGGTTGAACCGGTAGCAACCCACCACTGCTTCATGGGGCCAAGTTACCTGGGAAACCATCTTGTCCCAATTATAACCTCCCATCCCACCCAGTAAGACAGAGAGGGTATGCTGCAGATCCCATCATTTAAAGAATTTCTGCTGACAGGATCCAGGAAGAGAGCTTTCTCTGCCATTGCCTCAACATTCTGGAACACCTTAATCCTCAGAATCCTGTGGGACCCACTTTTTTGGCCTTCAGAATGACTGCTAAGACCTGGCCCTGACAATTGTCAAAGAGAGATATGCAACCCTGGGGTTGGTTGATGTTGTGAGGCTATTCTCTCCATCATGTTAAGTTTTTTAACTTTTAATACTGTAACTCTACTTTTTAAATTTTGCTTTTAACTTTGTTCTTATTTGTGCTTTTATACTATGATAACTATATGTTTTTTATTGTAAGCCACCCACTATAATTTATATGAGATGGACGGTGTAGAAATATGACGAATAAATAAATAAAAATTATCTGCTAAACAATTATGGATTTAATCAATGTTGAGAGAAAATAAAATTCCCCTTCTTTTGTCCTATGTTTATTAGAATATATGAACATCTTTCTACATTCTTCCAGCAACCATTGCTTCCTGTCTGTGGTCTACCAAAGTTGCATAGTTTGGGGGGAAAAACCCAATAATTTTGAATCCAAGATACAAAAACTGCTGAGGAACTTCCAAATTGCACGAAGAACTGACAAAGAAAGAAATCCAGATGTAATGCATTATTTATATTTGGGATTTTAAATAGTGGTTTGTTAAAGTAGCTACAGTAGCCAGGATAACAAATAATGTGAAGCATGGTAGATGAGTTCTTATCAGGGCAAAAAATAACAAATTATATTGGACCTTATGGTAGTCTTTCTCAACTGATTAGCTTTAGATTAATTCAGACTGCAAGTCTCAGAATTCCCTAGTCAAATTCATATTTACCACTGAAATTAGTGAAGGTTAGCTTAGCATTAGGTATGAAGCAAGTCATTGTGTTTCCAGTGCTACATTGAGCAACCTCATACTCTCCAGATATTTTGGACTATATGTCTAATAATCTCTTGTCCTCGGCTATAATAGCTAGTCCAAATATCTTAAGGGGATCAAATTGATATACTTGACAAAGTCAGTACCATTTCAATATTCAATATATCAATATTTACTTTTTTAATAGATAAGTTTTGAGCTGAAATAGTTCACAATAGTAGTTTATAATCAGCTAATTCTGGGTAGAAATGCATTCATGTGGAAAAACAACAGAAGCTCTTCAGGAACAAAGCTCAGGACAGACATGGATGGACTATTATAATTCCAGAGTTGTACAAATAAAGTGACACAACCAAGCAATTTCCGAAAGTGATTAGAAAAGAAAGTATACAAATCCAGTGTCCCAACTACAAAAAGATGGCTATTCCCTCATCTCCCAGAGTTCTAAACCCACAGAGATCACGGTCTTGCAATCTACTTGGGAGGAGCAACTGTATGGAGCACTTATGGGTGATCTCAAGTCCTATCTTTATCTGGACAAAAATTACAAAAAGATGATCAACTCATTTGCTCTTCACTCTGCCAAGGTAGACAGTTCTGCTTTTAGCTTAGCCATGTTCACTCCAACATTTCTTCAAGTTTTACAGCGCAAGTTTAAGTTTTTGTTTTTAGGTAAGAGATGGAATATGCAAAGAGATCAGTTGTTGTATTTTAAGAAAAGGTTATAAATTACTATAAATATTTATACTTATGATGAAGAGGGAAGCCATTTTTTACAATATTTCTTTTCCTTTTCCTTAATAAATTCTTAATTTTTTCTTTCTTTTCTATTTTTCTTTTTACTCTTTCATTGTTTTAGTTTTTATCTTTTTAATTATAATTTTAATAAAATTGCTGTTAAAAAAATAACGTGGTGCAACCACATAGTAGGTAAGACTTTAAAAGCAATTCCTCAGAAAACAACAGTAACTCTAGTTTTGAAAGATGGGTTTTAAATCTTAAATGGATAACTTCCAGTACTGTTGAAAAACCCAACTTTCTAACCTCTCTGAGAAAACAAGACAGACTAACCTACTTAGCAACTATTTATATTTGCAATGTAGGCTGCACCCTTTGGGTAACTATCTCAATTCTTTGTGTGTGGAAAAACAATTCAGAAAAAAAGAAACACAAAAGCAGGCATTAATACAGATCCCAAACAGAAAAGATTAATTCTTGGAAGAGATTCCCAAAGGTCTTGGGAACTTTCCTTAGTTCGGAAGATAATATTCAAAATAATATTTTAAAGCTACATATATACACTTGTCCCCCTCTTCCCAGGCCATGTTTTTTATCTACTTCCCTGCCTTCTTTGCTTTTTTTTTTTTTTTTAAATAAAAACCTGCATGTCAACCACGTTACAGGGAGATTTTATACATATTTCAGTCAGAATCAGAAACTTATCTACTTTTGACAGGGGGTGGAATCCTCCAAGAAACAGTTAATGTCCAAGATTTGGACATTTGGGTTAATTTGACACATTCTATTACAGAATTCCCTTTGGTGCCCTCACTCTGAATTTTTTAAGAAGATTTAGTAAGTTACTGAAGTTCTGCTAAAGACATTCACTTCTAAGTAATCTGTCTTTTGTTAGCTTTCAGTAGACAGACTGAATATATTCAAGGCAAGATTGTCTCACCAATGTTTAAGCAACTTTCTACTCTCAACCTGGTACCTTCCGGATTTGCTACACCATCTCTTGGCGGCCTTCTTTAATTGAAGTCCGATGCATTTGGCAGGTACCAGGTTGGAAGAAAGATGGTCTTCTGAGTTAATACATTGTTCAAAGTGCAGAATGTTCATAAGCACGTTCTCAAACAGCAGCTGCTGAACTGGAGATAATCCATCAAGAGTTGTGTTATGAAGTCTCTGTTCTCTCTTGCTGAGCAAGACAGTTTGGCAGTTGGCCTGAGATTGTTAGACCGTATGTTCCAGACACATTATATGCCTTTGACTGATGCTTCTGACTCAGCGAAAGCTATGAATTTTGAGCCTTTTCTACTGCAAATATAGCATCCTTTTATGGTTTTCAAGGAAAGGGAAGGGAAGGGAAGGGAAGGGAAGGGAAGGGAAGGGAAGGGAAGGGAAGGAAAGGAAAGGAAAGGAAAGGAAAGGAAAGGAAAGGAAAGGACAGGAAAGGAAAGGAAAGGGAAGGGGAAGAAAGGGGAAAGGAAAGGAGGGAAGGGAAGGGGGAGAGCTCAATACTATTAGTATGATTTTAGTATTTTTTTATATGATCTAAATATTCCCTGACATGAGATACCCTGTTTCCCCCAAAATAAGACATCCCCTGATAATAAGCCCAATCGGGCTTTTGAGTGCATGGCAATAAGGCCAAGTGCTTATTTCAAGGTTCAAAAAAATATAAGACAGTGTCTTATTTTCGGGGAAACACGGGTAGTTAAAAGATGCATATTAGATAGGATGCCAATTAGATGGAAAATATGAAAATCATAGCTTATGCCAGCCTTCTTTGACCAGGTTCTCTCCAGTTGGGGTGGCAAATGTGAATTGAGTCATGCTGGCCACATGAGCACAGAAGTGTCTTCGGACAATGCTGGCTCCCTTGGCTAAGAAACAGAGATGAACATCGCCCCCTGGAGTCAGAGATGACTGGACAGGAGAAACCTTTACCTTTATATGCAGGACACCAGACCAAAGAAGGCTGACGGAAGCCATGTGCAAAAGCTTAGGTGCTCTTGAAAACTTCAGATTTTCTTTGAACCACACTTGAAATTCTTTCAAAGTTTTAGTTGATATTTTCTGCTGCAATACTTCCTAATTGGATTCAGCATGGAAGGAGGAGTGTATTCTGCAGCAATCGCAATGAATCTGTATAAATTATTGGACACTAATGTATTGGTTTAACACATATGCAACTTGAGTCCATTCATACAGGCCCACGAACACAAGCCATCCCCTTTGCTCTACCACTACACTGTATGTATACATGATTAGATACTGTATGTACACTTATGAAAGTTTATCTGAAAGGTGAACTGAACTGACTTTTTCCCCTGTAAAAAAGATGAATGGACCTTTATTCATTAACCATTGTTTTCTTTGTGGGTCTGGTCTACAATCTTCAGCTGGCTCTCCAATTACACAAAACACACCACCTATTTTTGGCCTTAAAAGAAGAAAGAGGACACCCTTTTTTCTTGCAACATCCATTATATACTGGATAACAATAATACCTCCCATTCTTTGGTATCTCTTGTGTGGGGATCTAGTGAAGACCAACACCTTCCGTCACTTAGGATCCCATCTACAAAGTGACAACAGCATTAATGGCAAAGTGCATGCAAGAATGAACAAAGCATGGCTACGATGGAAGGAGAGCACTGGAGTTCTCTGGAATCAATGCATGCCAATCTATCTAAAATCAAAGGTGTATAAAACAATGGTACGCCCAATAGCTTTATATGGCGCTGTGTGCTGGCCAACCACCAAATGCTTAAGCGTTCTTTACATGCCATGTCCTATGAATAGCACCTCCACACCACTGCTTGCATTGCCCTCCACTTTAACACAAATGGCAAGCGCCTGTGCAGAAGGCTGAAGCAAAGGTGGCAAGACACAATAAATGCAGACATGAAAGTTGCCCAGTTGGACCAGGATGCTGTGTTTTATTGTGCAAGAATGGTGTTCACCAATCCAAAAAGCGAACCCTGCACCTGCAAGGATAACACTAGGATGAGGATTCTTTGATATCCCTTGCTTTACTCTCCCTATGTCCACTTGATCTAATATTGCATATGTTAGTGGCTAGGAAAAGAGATTTAAAATATATCGTTCTGCAAATAAGGAGCTGAGGGGGAAAAAAATCTCTTTTAAATAAACACATTATTAGAAGTAAAGAGAACATCCCAAAATTCACCCTTAAAATAGGCACCTGCAGAATGGCATACAAATTTACATTCTTGTTATTCAGGTAAGGAGCAAAATGTTTCAATTCAGCCTCCATTCACAAAAGCTTCAAACAAACAAATCTTTCATAATAAAGGCTAATTGACAACTGCAGAACACCAAATGAGGGTCTGCCACAACTTAATTGTAGGTCAGTTCTCTTAAGCTTCATGCTATATTTAACACTAGCCCAGCAAAGGCTGCTGTTTGCGCCAAAGGCTCTACAGCAAAGTTTTGTGCATACAGAATACATGAAAAAATTACCTCAACTTTCCCAACAAATAAATAAGAAAAAGCCAGATTGCACCCTTTCTCACAAAAATAGGTCATGACTTCTCTAAATGGCTCCATTTAAAAACATTGTTTAGAATATAGATAAAATGCTGTTCGATAGATTCAAAAGAGTTATCTAAGAAATAAGTTTATATATAACTATTGCCAGAAAAATAGATAGCTAATTTCTTATGGACAGTTTAATCACCTCTGTTCCACAAAATAAGTAATCAAAAAAGGATCCATTGAAATGTATACGAACGATTTGCATTCTTTGGGCTTTCAAAGAAAGCAAATACAAAGTTTCCAGTTATACAAAGAGAGATTTGAGAAACATGGTAAATTTAGCTTTGAAAAAGAAGGGGATCAGGTAATATAACATTCTTCCAAGTACCCTTTCCAAGGAGAACACACTCCTGTACTCCCCAGGGCTCGAGTCTTAGATTCCAGTTGGTAGCAAAAACTTCCTATTCAACAGTTAATCAACTAGTGAGCACTCAAATTTCCAGAAATGCTGAAGGAGAGACAAGACAGCAATCTATCAAGATGCTTTAATTTGGATTCCTGCACCAAGCAGAGACCAGGACTCAGAAACCTAAAAGCCTTTTTTAAACTCTAAATAATCAACCTTCTTTTTTATCTCTTTCCTGCCAAAGCCAAAGGGGAGGCTGCAAAACCATTATTCTCCTAGCCAACTATTACCTCAGCAACTTCTTCATAGGGTGGGGTGGGAGAGAAGATAATAATAGAGATAGCAGCCAATATTTATTTCCAATTTATTGGAAGCAAAATTTACTTCAAGAAGACTGGAAAGAGTATGTGCTATATTATATTTGTCTTCTTTATTTATACTTTTGTCCAGGAGCCCAAGAGGTCATGCAAAGTATTCTCTCTTTCCCAAAACAACACTGAGAAATAAATTGGGTTGAGAGTGTATCTGGCCCAAAGTCACCCAGTGGGTTTCCAAGGCTGGGCGAGACTCGAAGCTGTGTCTCCTCTGTGCCAGTCCAACATTTCAACTAACACACCACATTAACAGATCTCTTTACCATTATAAATCATCCTTCCCCCAATTTATTCCCTTCCAGATTAATTGACAGCATAATTCCCAGGACTTCATGCCAGCTTCAATGTCTCCAGACAGTATGTGACTGAATCTGAGTCATAACATAGTCCATGACTTACATACTTGACTCAAATACTGTGACACAAATAAGGGTAGCATTTGCATTATGAAGTCTTGATTTCCTGAAGATGCCTCTACATTATAGCCCCCTGGGAGCTATAAAACCAGCATGAGCCGAGGTGGCGCAGTGCTTAGAGTGCAGCACTGCAGGCTACTTCAGCTGACTGCTAGCTGCAGTTCGGCGGTTCAAATCTCACCGGCTCAAGGTTGACTCAGCCTTCTATCCTTCTGAGGTGGGTAAAATGAGGACCCAGATTGTTGGGGGCAATATGCTAACTCTGTAAACCGCTTAGAGAGGGCTGTAAAGCACTGTGAAGCGGTATATAAGTCTAAGTGCTATTGCTATTTGGAAGATCCTGGGCAAAGAAAGCTATCATATATTAATCACAAAAGTTACAATATTGCCTATTTCTGAGTGCTCTGTCATATTAATGACATCAAATTAAAATCTCTGCTTCTCTGCGTCTTATTATTTTATTCCCATTTTGTCTTTGGAGATTGTTGATTATGCTATTTACATTATCTATTTTGGAAGAAATATTTTAATCAACACAATATCCCTCATCACCAGAGGGATATTGTGGTGATTAAAATATCCCTATATTTTAATCACCCTATTTTTATAGATTTATGCTTTGGATGGGAATACTGCATGAAAGTTTGTGCAGTATTCAGACCTAGAGTGTATCCTATATGAAATACAAAGTTCTAAAAGAAAATAATAATACCAAGCAGCACAAAGAACGCTGATCTGGAAAAAAACATTGAAAAAAAACAAGCTTTGATTTAGTCACAACTCAGCCTCTTCTAACATAAGAGGCACTGATTCAACTGTTAAGCAGAATATTACCTATGAAAACTATCAAGTAAAGATACAAAGGGAGAAGGCAGTGTTTAAAGAAAGTCCAGAATCTATCTTCTGTATTTTCAGAAAGACTGAAAAATCTTCTTTTCAAAAAGATGCAGTTGACTCTTGTTTATTTTAATCTTTCTTATTCTACTCACTGCCCCAACCTTCTACTTCAAACAATGGATTGGGCAGAATCCCACCAAGCAAAGCACAAGGAAATAAACAATTTTTGCTAAAATGCTAAAGATCCTTCCTTACCCAACTTAGGAAAAATCAGAAGTGATTTCTGATCTCCCCGTGATATCACCTCATCCACTCTGCATCTATGATGTGTACCTCACAACAATGTATTTATGCTTTTCTCCAGTTCTTAAGGCATATCAAAAGTACTCTAACATACTTTGCTCTGCTCTCATTTCCACCTAAGTATTATTCTGCCTCAGTGCTGAGGCTAATGGGATCTCTCCTGCTTCACTGTGCTGATACATATACTGAGTTCCTGTCAAATTTGGAGAGGGTGGGAACAGGCTGACAGGTGGCAGCAGTGGTGGGATTCACATTTTTTACTACCGGTTCTGTGGGCGTGGCTTGGTGGGCGTGGCTTGGCTTGGCTTGGCTTGGTGGGCGTGGCAGGGGAAGGATACTGCAAAATCTCCATTCCCTCCCCACTCCAGGGGAAGGTTACTGCAAAATCCCCATTTCCTCCCAATCAGCTGGGACTCGGGAGGCAGAGAATAGATGGGGGCGGGGCCAGTCAGAGGTGGTATTTACCGGTTCTCCGAACAACTCAAAATTTCTGCTACCGGTTCTCCAGAACTGGTCAGAACCTCCTGAAACCCACCTCTGGGTGGCAGGAATCAACTCTAACCCAGTGCAATCACTGGTGGGGCATCTAAAAATATGCTTCCCTCCCTGCTTCTTTTGCCACTTGTGCTAGGAGGGATAAGCAGGGGAAGTTGGGAGATCTGGCTCTCTATTTATTTTTTTGCCAATTCTCTTATCCTAAGGAGGATAAAGGATAAGAAGGATAAAACAAATGGATGGGTACAGAAGGAGAATCTCGCATGATGAAATCGAGTTCTGCCATGAGCAGAACAGACCTAGGAAAAAATGCCCAGAAGCTAAAAGGGCACAAAGCAATCAAAAGGAAGTATAGAGATCGTTGAGTATATTTTTACCATCATAATGCTGTAAATTGCATTTATGACAAAGCTTGTTTTGGGAGAAGAAGAAAAACACTACTTTCATATTGGACCAGGCAAATATTAATAATTGGGGATGAAACATAGACACTGCCACGAAGATCTCCAAAAATGTCAAGTGGTATCCTCAGCCACAAAAGACTGCCCATTCATTAACATTCTTGACATTCTACTTACATTACATTAATTGGTAATGCCGTCAAGTCAACCTAGACATCCCTAATTTAGCACCACCCAGATTACAGAAGGCTGCCATATTACTCATATATCAAATATATACCGTGTTTCCCCGAAAATACAACCTCCTCCGAAACTAAGTCGTAGCTTGATTTTTACATGTGCGCCCAATATAAGCCCTACCCCCAAAATAAGCCCTAATTAATACCCTGCCCACTCCAGGGTGCACAGGTAAAAATTAAGCTAGGATGGGGATGGGGGGAGCTGCCCTACTACTTACCTTCGGGCAGTTACAGCCAGGCCTCGCACGCCTCGGTCCATTTCTTCTGCAGCCAGCAAGGCTTTCCTGAAGGCCTCTGTAGCCGATAACAGAGCTTCGGATCGATCCGGAGCTCTGTTATTGGTTACAGGGGCCTTCAGGAAAGCCTTGCCAGCCGAAAAAGTTCCTGAAGGCCTCTGACAGCGAAAAAGAGGCTGGGGGTGACGTGCAAATGAGGTGAGTCAGTGGACGACATCCCCCTTCCCCCAAATAAGACCTGGTGCCTTTTTTGGTGGCAAAAAATATATAAGGTGATCTTATTTTCAGGGAAACATAGGTATTTATATAATAAATATTATACTGTATTGTATTGCATATGTTATATTATATTATATTATTATATTGTTATAATATTATATTATTATATTATTATATTATATGTTATATTTGTTATATTATAACATTACACTACACTACACTACATTATTATATTATATTATATTCAATAATATATTAACTATCTTATATTTGCTTATTATTACTTTATTTTATTAATTCATAAATATATTGAATTAATAAAATGACAATGTTTTTTTCAGTTA
>QLTV01000582.1:88908-108403 GCA_003457575.1 Thermophis baileyi
ATGAATTTTTATATACAGGATTATATTCATATATATTATATTATATTATATTATATTATTATATTATTATACTACACTACACTATACTACATTACATTACATTACATTACATTACATTACATTACATTACATTACATTACATTATATACTATATTATTATACTATATTGTATTATCCCGCCTCTATTATTTTTACAAACAACTCATGGGGGTGAACATATCAATACATCTTTCTCCTCCTATTTTTCCCACAACCACTCAGTGAGATAAGTTGTGGTGAATAATGATCATCACTCATTATGCCATTATGACATTCAATCTGAACTTTTTCAGAGAATTTTCTTACAAAACAAATACAGCATTCTTTAGAATACAATGAAACACCATTAATATTATTAAGCAATAGTAGTGTATCATTCATACTACAGTACTGTATAATATCACTCATGCTACTATAATCTGAAAACTATTTAAATAAGTGCTTAACAACAATTTACTTAGTCTGCACTCATGAATGCAAACAAAATGAGTGGTGTGAAAAAAACCGAGCAATCTGAACAAATATCTCTGCATATGGGAGAACAGAGCTGTGCAATAATATCTTCTGTGGGAGAGATATATAAGCTCCAGTGGGCATTTATTTAACAAACTTGGCATTCTGACAAGCATAAATAGTAAAGCAAAAACTGCTTCTACAGAGAGCTAATTATAGCATATTTGTATTTTTCAGCCTCTCATTGCAGAAAATAATATAACAATACTTTGATGTTTTTGCAGAAAAAAAATACCTTGGATGAGGTTGCTGAATCTTGCAATCCTCATTATGATATTAAGGGTAGCCCAAGCGAGAATATGCAACAATTCAGCACTCAGAAAACAGTACCAATCCTAGATCTCACATTTAGCTAATCTTCCAATCATCCTGCAAAATAGATCAGTATTAGTACAGTAGCTTGCCTAAAGCCCTCTAGAGACTTACCCATCGAAGAGCCGTGGTGGTTAGAATGCAGTATTGCAGGCTAATTCTGCTGACTGCCAGTAGTTTGATTCTGACCTGCTCAAGCTTGATTCAGCCTTCCATCCTTCTGAGGTTAGTAAAATGAGGACCCAGATCGTTGGGGGCAATATGCTGACTCTGTAAACTGCTTAAAGAGGGCTGTAAAGCACTGTAAAGCGGTATATAAGTCTAAGTGCTATTGCTATTACTACTCTACCGTAGACAGTAAGTCTCTAGTTCAAAGTTTCTTTGCAGCTAAACCTTTTCTCATATTGCCAAAAATTACAGGGAAGGTTCTGTTACATCTATACAGCTAAACTTTCCCAATGGAACATAATGTGGGACATACTACACAAATGATTTTCAAGAAATGATGCAAATACCACAAATTGGGTGACCAAGAGAAAAGGTCCTACTGAATGTCTGCATTGATTCAGAGGTTCAGTTTTCAAATAAACATGCACAGCGTTGGGCTGTTACTCACCCGAAATCTGTACTTGGAGGTAGATCCAATTGTAGATCAGGCTGCTAGATACGCAAGCGAGACTATAAACATAAAGCTAGTGCCAAACTCAGCAAATACGTAAAAAAAAAAAATCACAAGGGTCTGACATCCTTTTAGTCTCTTGGCATGATTCATGTCATTTCTTTATTTTAAAGCTCACATTACAATTGAAATGCCAAGCCTCGTAGCTAAGTAATAATCAAAAAGACTAGGCTAAAGAAATAATGGGCAAACCCATGAAAAACTGGAAGCATGTTGAATATAAAAATTTATCGGGGTAATAAAAAAGTAATGTTAGTTCAAAGATCTACCCTGGGGTGGTAATTCTGTCTCCATGAAATGAAACACCACTTAATATAAAAGCTTTAAAACAAATACAATTTTTTTCATATCTCTATTTTTACCATTTCATTCAGATTCATTTGGAATAAATCAAATTTATTTATGGGAAACTTCAAATTGGCAGAATAACCTGACAAGAATGTGTGTCAGCTATATCATGGCTGTTTGTTTGTTTTTTATCCAAGAGCAATTCCTACATACTATAGATTGAAGCCAATATGACAGAAGTAAATAAATTACATCTCAGCAATAACAGGAGTATTGATAGGTCTATGATGCAACTTTTGACCCACCAGACCAAACATAGCATTTCTGCTACTTAATATAATTGGATTGTTATTTGACAAACTTCAACTTTAAATGTCAAACAGGCATCAAAATAGGATGAGGTACCACATGTTCATGGCTAGTGGGCTATGATCAACTTGTATAATTGAGCGTATTGGTGTCAGCTCAACTGTCATGATTGGAAAATTGCCTGAGGCAATAATGCAAGCTACTGGCAATAGAAGTGTGAATCTTTAGTTCTACTCAAATCACAGATATGTAGTGAGGGCTTAATGTCAAAGTGTATTTTTTTCTGTTTGCTTTAAACCAGTGGAGATATTAGTAGTTACAAAATAATAAAGATGAGTAAGTTATCGTAATGTTAAAAAAAATTATAGACTTGTATCAAGGTTTAAAGAAAACTTAACATAGTTCTTCAGATGAATTTTACACTATATATATAATCAAACCTTGGGTTTGCTCAGATATACAAAGATAGCTTATTAGTACATGAAACTGAGCTGATTGTCCATATTGTTGTTATAGAGGGTGGAACTGAAGCAGATAGAATCAAGGAGACTCACCACATCCAAGGCAGTTTTGTGAAAAATCAGCCCTCGTGCATTTTATTCTCATTGTAAATTATTTAGAATCTTGACTATGAGTTAAACCAAACATGGCATTAGTCATATACTTTGGCCCTGCATAGTTGCTTTTTCTTTATTAAACAGCTAGCAAAGTGAGGACAACGTAGCTTAAAGAGAGCATTAAACCTTGCTTTTCCATTGTCTTCCTTAGAATTCCATTCCTGAACAAATTTTTGGTTTAAAACAATGGAGGTATATACAGCCAAACCATATGACAAACATAACTGAGAGTTCAACTCAGGCTGGAATAACTTTCTACTGCAACTACTATATTAATCAGAACCTCATTTCCACTAAAACATCTGTGAGTCCTCACCTATTTTAACAGGGACAAAATTCTGATTAATTATGTAATCTTATATCTGTTGACTCTGGCCAGGTTCATTGAGTTCAGCATGAAGTAGCTTTAATGGTAAGTAGTGAAATGGGGATAATGATCTATGATATAGATCATGATCTATGATATGAAAAAGGGAGTCTTGGTAATGGTATTTCTTGAAGAAACATTACAGTATTCTGAAGAAGAAGAAAAGAAGAGTGCACTTGAGTTATAAGTGTGTCCAATTTATAACTCAAACACAAGTTTAACAAATTTTAGCAAAGCTACCAAAATATATTTACCTTTGGTCTAAAGCAACTTGCACTGGGCTAAGGTTTGTGCATTAGTGGGTTTAAAAAAAACACCAGCCTTATATATGTTTTGTTCCTTTTAGATATTTATGAGTAATATGAATGCATATAATTTTTATGTATTTCTTAATAGCTCACATAAAGCAAACTAAGAACCGGACAAAAATAGTTCTCATTGCTTGTTGGAAATAGGTCCCTGAAGGTTTAACTCTCTGCATATGATTTTCCCTTAAGAAAATGCTTGGCACTTAAAGATAGTTATATTCTTTTTATATTGCTCCTCAACTAATACAGAACTGAAAACAACAAGCAGCTACTTTTCTTTTTTCCATTCAATCATGTCCAATTCTTGGAGTCCCTGCAGTTTTCTTGCCAAGTGGCTTGCCATTGCCTCCAACCCAGGGCTGGGAGAAAGTGGCTAGCCCAAGGTTACCCAACTGGCTTTGTACCTAAGGCAGACTAGAATTCACAATCTGCTGATTTCTAGCCTGATGCCTTAAGCACTACAGGTAGTCCTCAGCTTATGATGAAAATTGGGACCAGAACTTTCCTTGCTAAGTGATTCGTGCCCAATTTTACGGCTTTTTTTTTTTGCCATGGCCATTGAGTGAACCACCATGATTGTTAAGTGAAACATGCAATCATTTAATGAATCCAGCTTCCCTCATAGACTCGGAAGCTAGCGGGGCAGTTCATATGACCCTGGGATGCTGTAAATCATCATCAATCCATGCCAGTTAACAAGGGCCTGAATTTTAATCATGGGGCTGCAAGGACTATGATGACTGTTAAGTGTGAGAACCAATTATAAGTCTCTTTTTTCAGCACTGTCGTATCTTTGAACAGTTGCTAAATGAATTGTTGTAAGTCGTGGACCACGTATACACCAAACTGGATCTCTATTACATATGAAATGATTTAGCTGTTTTTGTTCAAGAGGGCTGCAAATTATGCTTTACTGTGAACAAGAATGATGTTATCTTTGGAGAGCTGCTGATACATGGGAGGTCTTAGAATAAATTATTGGGGCAGCAGATCACCAAGCTCTCCCTTGCCTTGTGAGCAGACACTGTGGTCAACAAAACAAAATATTGTTCAGAGAATAATACCCTGAAGTCACCCTCCAGTCCCAGTTACAACAGGAAGCCATGTCACAGCACTTTGTGTGTTGAACTGAACCCAAATTGCTCACTCAACTAAGATGAGAGACAAACAGAAAAAAGGGGATTTTTATTACTTTTACAGAAGTGGTCTCATGGGGGACTAAATGTCATCTCTCCATCTTCAAAGAACAGCATAGCTTAAAAGAAATAGTGATGTTCAATAAGATGACAAGGGTGCTTTTGAACAACAGGCCAAGTCCCCTTTTATGTCTTCTATAACATAAATAATTATTTCTCATAAGTAGAACATTGGAAATGGTGAATGGAAAAAATTAACTGATTTATTATGGCAATGCTACCCTGTGGTGAGATCGGTGGCCAATAAATTTAATAAATAAAATAAAATTTAAAAATAAAATAAAATAGTGTAAGAATAATTGAACGAAGAACTAAAAATTCAGTATGCTATACACAATTGTCCAAATACTATCAGCATGTGCCTTTTTCATGTGGCAAACTCTCATAAAGAAATAGAAAATTGCAAGGAATCCTATTTATTTATGCTATTTTTATCTATGTTATTTATATGTTTACATTCACTCCTTCCTCTATGTGGAGCAAATAATTATTCAAACTCAGTACCATTAATTTCCTGGTCTTCTCCATGGCTTGCTGCCAATATACAAATCAGCTTACAATCACAATAATAATCGTAATTATTATAGGTGACAGGCTCTCATTAATCCATCTAAAGACCACCAAAGCATTTCATCTTAATTAGGAAGAAGAAACAGAGTTGAAATTGCCCTGGTTCAAACCCCTACTTGAGACTTAAAGCATCCTTATATTATTATGTTCAAAATAGGCGGCTTGTATATCTTGCCATACACAATGGTTCTGTTCAGTTACAGTACCTCATATTCCAGGATATACCATATCTTTACTTAACTCACACAATATTTGATGCTGCACTTCCCCCCTTTAAATGACTTGCTCCACGCAGTTACCAAAACAAAAAAGCAAACAAACAATAAAACAGTAATTTTTAAATGAAATTATCCTCCCTCTCCCCCCCCCACTCATAAAATAGCCTGAGAGGACTACTGAAAGAAGGAGAGTTAATGACAAATAGGATAAGCTTCTCTAGAATCAAACATCCATTTAATTATAAAGTACTTCAGACGGTGGCAGAAAACAGATACCAAAGAATATATTTGGATAAAAGTTTTCATAGGTGGGGTACTTCCACAAGAAATTTTCTTCTGATTTTCTATTTATTTTGTCTTCGAAGGCAAGGGCACGTATTCTCTCCCAAACATTAGCTCTAATGCCCCGTAATAGCTCTAACCCCCTCGTTTTTTTGCTCTAAAAATTCTTAATATTTCTACAAATCTCAGAACTGCTTCAAGCCTTCCTAATATCTCAATCTTGGGTTTGGCTGGTGTCATTCTGGATGCATATAAACGGCATTCCACTTCTTAGTAGAAGAAATGAATTCCATCTGGCCCTTTGAAATATTTCAGCAGAACTTAAAAGGACTTCTTTTCAAAGCTTCTACCTGTTTGACAAATCTAAGCAAAAATATGGTGGATGTCTCAGATTAATTTTGAATGTACAATATTAAGTAAAACCTACAAATGAAATCCTCAAGTGACATATGCAGCAAGGGAGACAGGGCCAACCCAAACCATGGTGCTCCCCCCCATATCCCCCCAAAAGAAGTCAACTAGAGCAGTGGTTCTCAACCTTCCTAATGCTGCCACCCCCGCCCTGCCGCCGCTACCCCCACCCTGCCCCCTCCCCGCAGGCAATGAGGTGACAAAGGGGGCATGGCGGGTTAGCGCGCGCTTAGGCGACCCCTGTGAAAGGGTCGTTCGACCCCCAAAGGGGTCGCGACCCACAGGTTGAGAACCACTGAACTAGAGTGATAGCTGAACTTTACTTCAAAGTGACTATAGGACAGTGATGGCGAACCTTTTTCTTCTTGTGTGCCAAAAATGGGAGCGCACAACCCCCATGCGCGCCGCAGTGCGCATGCACACATCCCTACGCATGCGCTTCCCCCCCCCCGTTGAGCCATTTTTCACACTCTGGAGGCTTCAGGAGGCTTCTCTGAAGCCTCCGGAGTGCAAAAAACGGCCCAACGGCCAAATTGGAAGTCCGTTTCCAAACTTTCAGTAGGCCCGTTGGGCCGTTTTTCGCACTCCGGAGGCTTCAGGGAAGCCTCCTGAAGCCTGGGGAGGGCGAAAACGGCCCTCCCCAAGGCCGAAAATCAGCTGACCAAAGCGCACATGCGCACTGGAGCTGACATAGGACAACGCCTCGCGTGCCCTCAGATATGGCTCCACGTGCCACCTGTGGCACGCGTGCCATAGGTTCGCCATCACGGCTATAGGATATGCAGGACAGATAACAAGAACATTCGTAGCTCTGCTCTCCGGCACCCTAATATCTGCTGTCTGAGGCGCCTGCCTCATTTTGTCTATGGAGTCTCCGATGCTTTCTGAGCTTGGTTGTTTGCTTGCAGACATTTCATTACCCAACTGGAACTGGAACTGCAACCAAACAACCCTCAGAGAGCATCAAGGATTTCACAGTTTAACCCTGAGCTACATATAGGTGGTCCTTGATTTACGACCATCGTTCAAAAAACCCATCGTTTAACAATGATTTGAAGTTACCACAGCGTTGAAACAAGTGACTTACCACCTGTCCTCAAAGTTACGACTGTCGCACCATCCTATGGACACATGATCACAATTCATGTGCTTGGCAACTAGCTACATGTATGATGGTTGCAGTGTCCTGCAGTTACCTGATCACAATTTGCTATCTTCCCAACCCAGCTTCTGACAAGCAAAGTCAATGGGGAAGCCAGCAAGGAAGGTTGTAAATTGTGATCATGTGATGTCTCTCTTAATGACCATGGTGATTCACTTGATGACTGCAGCAACAAAGATCATAAAAATAAGAGTGCAGTCACGTGATGCCTCACTTAATGACCACATCACTTAACAATGAATTTCCCAGTCCCAACTGTGGTCATAAACTGAGGACTATCTGTATGTTCTCTTCTACTGGAATCACTTTGTCTACTATCAGGCCCACCCACAGGTGGAATCACAAATTCTCCATGGATCTCTTTTCTGCCTTCCCTTCTCCTCCCAGAGAGGCAATCATTTTGACTTTAAAAAACAAAACAACTACTAGTAACAATGAAAGCTTTTTTTTTTAAATCTAACTGCAGTGTAAAATGTAGAGAATTTTCAGAGGAATTCAATTGGGAAGGAAAGGACACATATTTCTAGTCACAAATTGTAATAAATTAAAATTGCACTCATAAACATTCATTTTACTGAGTTAACAAGCATCCCAATCTTTATTAGATTAACTCTTATAATTCCTTAGCTTTTGATTGATTATGGGTATTGACTTCAACAATAAAATATTGTAGATTTGGCAGATTACAAAGATAATAGTTTAGCACTTGGTTTCCCATATATAGGAAGTTTCAAACCACATTAACAACTGGCCATATAAAAGAGCAGGGAAAATAGGAATGTTCTATCACTCCTTGATTAAACATCAATTTAGCTGGAAATATTGGAAGTAGATATCCCAGCATAGCTGGTGGGCACCAGGTTGGCAAAGACTGAGCTTTGTCATCACAGTGTATAGCTGTGGCTGATGAAATCATATCCTCATAATTGCCTGCAGGAACAATTCTGCAGCTGGAACAAACACTCTGTGGTGGCAACGTGGATGTTTTCAAGACATCCAAATATAGTTGAAGGAGAAGATGCCAAGTACTTTACCACAGTTCTGCCACCACAATTGATGGCTTTCTGCATTTACTGTAATCCTGATACAATTTTCTTTGCAACACATGCTCCCTCATTTAACACACCACAACGTCTGTAATTCCTTATTTCTCTTGTAACTGCAGCCAGAAAAACAACTCTCCTTCTGTTTTGCTTTTAAAAAAAAAAAAAGAACAACTGTGGACTAGAACTTACCTTTCCAAAGAAACAGAAACAAAACAAATCAGAAAAGAATAACTAGATATGGAAAAGTATAACTTTTTGGTTTAATGTATCAAAGAATTATGTTTATACATTTGAAAATAAGAATCGATGCCACAACCACAGCATTACTGAGTCAAGACTATATGATTCCAGCCATACAGAGGAAATCTATATGAAATTATGCAGTCAATTGTAAGTGATAAAATAGAAATTGTACAGAATTGTGGAGATTTTTTGCATTTAATTCAGAAAGACCCTGAGAAAGCTGAACAGAGAAAGCTGAACAGAAATGCAGTCAGTAAAACACTCCTCCGGATATTCCCTTGAACCACAGTCCCCAATGATTTCACAGAGACTTCAAAGCAAATATATATAAACATTTGCTAAATGTGATTCAGCGTTATCTGAATAGGTACCTCATGTCTTGGACAGTAACCAGCTTGCTGCTTCAGGATGATTCAGCTTGTAGTTAGGATCATATGGAAGATACCAGGTAGAGGAGTTTCCTTCTGTTTATCAAAAAAGAAATTCCCAAAGGGCATTTCCACTCTTTAATTCTTCAGAGTTTGAATGCAATCAGATTTCACTTTAAAAATTTGAGAACAATGCTATAGAACAGGGGTGTCGAACCTTGGCAACTTTAGGACCTGTGGACTTCAATTCCCAGAATTCCCCAGCCACCCCTGCTATAGCAGCTGAAATTTGGGGAAAGGGGAGGAGACAAGAGCTAAATTTCTAGCAGTGGGAGAATGGATGGCTACAGATAAAATGATTCAAGTAAAAGGACCATATTTGCTTCAATCTCAGATACATCATACCTGAATCCACAATACATGGACTCATCACTGATACTGTGAAGCTGAAGTACTTTGAAGCTGATTTTGAAACAACACAAACTCCCATAAAGAAGGGCCAAAATTCTCAGGAAGAGGCCTGCTCCAGAATATTCTAATTTCTCTCTAACTCATCTATTCCTTTGCTCTTCCTTCAGTTCAGCTTAACAAGGAACAGGTTCTTTGGACTCATCCTAAACACTTGAATGAATTCATGTTTAATATAACAATATGGATCAAACCCATAATTTTTAAAACCTTAACTTTTATGGGTTTTATCATGATGGAGATTCATACAGTCCTTCCTCACAATATTGTTCTATTCAAACAAAAATTAGCTCAATCAAGTCAGCCAACCAGAACTTAATGCGACACACACACAACACTCACACACACAAACATTCACACACCACACCTTGCCTCTCTGATGGATCTTGGGCACCACTTAGTCAAGCACTTGAATTTTTCAATTACTGCAGTGTGCTATAAGTCAAATTAACTTTGAAAAAATGATTCCTAATTCCAGTTGGATCATCTCAGAGCTGCTAACATTTTTACTGGCATGGATTAAAGCAATCACATTTCAGTGCTTTAGCAGATATACAGGCAACTAGTCTGCTTCTAGGAGAAATCTGAATTTCACCACATCATTTTGGAGAGATGAATCTAAAGGTAGTTTTTCTGCTCTGTTTACCTGTTTAGACAATAGAATATTCTCTGAAGAAGGATGTTCCTCTTCTTTGCTTTACACAATTGATTTCACACGTGAAATTAAATGGGGAGCTAATCAGACAAAAGGCATTCTCAGCTGCATGGTCAATTATGGGGCATGGTCTCCTACAAAACTCACATGGAATTCTTACTACTATTGGTTCAACATCAGGTAATTTCAATCCAATTCAATGTACCTGTTACCTACTGTTCTGTTTATATGTATTATTTTTAAAAGCTTGGTTTTTAAATGCAGCATTAAATCTTGATCATGTAAAATTACATTGATCGGTTTTTCTATTACATCAATAAAGACCAAGTTCACAAGCAAAATTCATATAAATCTCATCAATCCTAGGCTGTAAATTTGGGGTAGTTGATAGTGTCTTTCCATCATAAAAGATTTTAATTTTTTTTTTTTGCTATCCTTTATGTTCAATAGATTTACAACTTTTTATATAATGGGGATTCCAATTTGGGGTATACAATTCAAAATCACATTCACATCTATAAACTAGATTACTATTCACAAAAATGTACAGATACTAATCCAAAAGAGGAGCACAGCACAGTATTATTCCCTTTATCATTTTTCACTTTCAACATTATGAAATTGATAAGTATCCTTTCCAATGCTCAATTTTCCACAATTAAGACTGAAAATCTTCTAATATATTCCACTTATTTGTTTATTTAAAATACCTAGTAGCTGAAACTCTCTGGGTAGGTTACAATGCAGTAAAATATAATCTGAGTAAAATATAATCTCTAAAAATATAATCTGAGTAAAAACATATGATAAAATCAAATATGAAATATTTATATCTTTATATGAAATAAATATATTTCATATCAAATGAAATATTTTTCATTAAAAAAATTCATATAAAATAAATATATTTCATATCAAATGAAATATTCATATAAAATGAAAAAATAAAATATTTGATGTTTATATGAAATATACATTCAACAAAGTAGACCACAACCTACTTCTTGGTAAACTAGAAAAATGTGGGATAGATAGCATCACCATCAGATGGATTTGTAACTGGCTGACAAATTGTACTCAACGAGTAGCTTAATCGTACTACATCTACATGGAAGGAAGGAAGCAGTGGAGTATCACAAGGTTCCGTCTTAGGCCCAGTACTATTCAATATCTTCATAAATGACTTAGATGAGAGAATAGAAGGGGAACTCATCAAATTTGCAGATGACACTAAGCTGGCAGGAATAGCCAACACCCCAGAAGACAAGTTCAGGATCCAAAAAGATCTTGACAGACTTGAACAATGGGCCCTATCCAACAACATGAAATTTAATGTGGAGAAAAGCAAAAGTTTTACACCTAGGCAGCAGAAACCAAAAGTACAAATATAGATTAGGCAAAACCTGGCTCAAAAACAGTAACTGTGAGAGGGACCTGTGTGCGGCACCAGCCAAAAAGCTAATACAATCCTTGGTTGTATAAACAGAGGCATAGAATCAAAATCACGTGAAGTAATAGTACCACCTTATAAATCCTTAGTAAGGCAACACCTGAAATGCTGCATCCAGTTTTGGTCACGTTACAAAAATGATGTTGAGACTTTGCAAAGAAGAGCAACTAAGATGATTAAGGGCCTGGAGACCAAAACATATGAAGAGCGGTTGCAGGAATTGGGTATGGCTAGTCTAGAGAAAAGAAGGACTAGGGGGGACATGATAGCAGTATTCTGGTGTTTTGAGGGGCTGCCACAAAGAAGAGGGGGTCAACTTATTTTCCAAACCACCAAAAGGTAAGACAAGAAACAATGGATGAAACTAATCAAGGAGAGAAGCAACCTGGAATTAAGGAGAAACTTCCTAACAGTGAGGACAATTAACCAGTGGAACAGCTTGCCTTCAGAAGTTGTAGGTGCTTCATCACTGGAGGTTTTTAAGAAGAGACTGGACAGCCACCTATCTGAAATGGTATAGGGTCTCCTGCTTGAGCAGGGGGTTGGACTAGAAGACCTCCAAAGTCCCTTCCAGCTCTGATTCTGATTGATTGATCAAAACACCATATGAACTAAGCAACAGCATTTGTCAAAGACAAATAAAAATCAATTTAAAGACCTGGAATGGTCTTCATCTGGTAATAAAATAATGCCAACGTAGGTGCCAGTTGAGCCTCTCTGGGAAGAAAAGTCCAAAAATAGGATAATACCAAAGAAAAACCTCCCTCTTTGGAAAGGCCCACCTCACCTCCTTTCATGAAGGGACCTAATTTAGATGATCTTATAGTCATCTTACAGGTAGGTACACATGGGAGAAGATGCTCCTTCAGGTAACCTGGTCCTAAGTCAAGAAACATATATGCAGCTCATTAAGTTTACTCAGAGATACATATCTGAGGTAAATAGAGGATCATATGACTTCTGTGTAAGCACAATTAATTCTCTCCACATTCGATCCAACTCCCAGTCACTACCACAAGAGATGTGTTATATAAAATATTTAAAGATCTGGCTACCAGTTATAGTAACTCATTACAGCAAACTGAATATCTAAAACCAGTCTGAAGGATATATTTGACCATATGTAAAGATTACTAAAGTAATTTTTAACATGTTAAAAAAAGAGTTCAATAACAAAACAAGATTTTAAGCTATGCAGAGGAATTCTCCTCATTTCTTTGGGGGGACATATCGGGAATCAAACTATGTAAGAACAGAGAAAGTAAAATTAAGGCCACATCAAAACACAGAGAAGGAAAAGGAAAGTCTGAAGCATTCTCAGATTTCAGCTGGGCTTTCACTCTTGCTATTCAGCAGTGATGTCTGCATTACAAATGGAGAATCACAAATACAAGCATTCTTCTCCAGAGAGTGAAATTCAGTATCTATTGCAAATTTCTCAGATGCAACATAAGATGAACCACATCTAATCTTGAACAAGGGGGAAAGAAACGCTAGAAGAATAAGGCAACAGTATTTTGATTATTCCACAAATATACTGGAATAAACCACAAAGGCATGTTCAAGATCTGCAGCTGAACTCATATTCTCAAAGGACACAAGCACTTTAACCAGCAGAGATCATCAGGGATTTTATCCATCAAAGAGACTTTCTCTCCAACAACTTCTCCACAGAAGAATTTGGGCAATGGAGGACAGAGTTTCCTCTGCAATAGATTCAGGGGTTGTTGTTTTTTAGCCACAACTTTATCCATCCTTGCCAGAGAATAAACCTTTTGACAAAGTCCAGAGAATATTTGAAGAGACCTGCAAAACATTGCCTTTCTTCTCTGATGTTCTTTCCCCCCTACAATAATACACACTGGATATGCACAAAGATGAAACCTACTGGTTTTGGAAATGAGCCAACAACTGCAAATGAAACCCTAATTATTTTAAAAATATTATTTCCCTAAAATCATGAATTAGGACTCCAGCATTCTCATAAGCCCTAATTTACAAGAAAGACAATATCTTCCTTTTTCCCTCCCAGAGAAAAAAACAACAACTGAATCCACCTCTTCCCAACATAATCCAAATTTCCATTTGGATCTATCAAACACAACTCAGTGATGCCAGACTGGATCTGCAAAAACACATCCAAAACTGTCACATTCAGAATCACCATGGTATCATGTTCTCCTAGAGTCCTCCATTGAATTCAACAGACTGAAGCAACGAAGGAGAGGTTTGAATACACCAGACAGTTTAACTGGAGTGCTAAATCATCACTCTAACACTCACGCCTCCCCCCCCTTCAAAAAATGTTTTTACGCTCCTCTCTTTCTGAGTTTTTCTGTCTTATCCCATCTTTTGCCATTTGCAATTTTCGGACAGATTTTTGTTTAAATAAAAACATATCCCAAGAGTTACCCATAGCCTTTACAAAGAACTAAGGCCCCCTCCAGTTCAAAAGCCTGCTTTCCACCCCCACCCCGCCAAATCCCAGGAGGGGAAAAAAATTTCTACCCGTCAAATAAAAATATAATGGCTCTCTCTGCCCTTCCCCTCCCCCCCCCTTTCACATACCATTAAGCAGGGCGCCCCTCCTGTTTCAAAAGTTTTGATCTTTGCAAATGACCTTAGCAAAACTTCTGCGCAGCAGATGTGGGAACAGCGGGGGCGTCTCATCCTTCCTCCCGCTCCGGATTGATCCCCGTCCCGCCGCCCCTCTTTCTCCAATTTGAGGCCGAAGCCAGTTTCTGAACCAAGAAACGGGATTTCGGCGCTGGTTTAAATATATACCCGCTCTCCTCCATCGCTCCAGGATCGAGCTAGATTGCCCGTAGGCAGAACGGAGAAGACGGGAAAAGTTCCTCAAGAGTTAGAGCAGGAAAGGAGAGGCATCCACTGACCCAGTGGACGGAAATCGTCGAAATCCACACAAGCGCCCCTCGCAACTGCCTCTTGCCCTGCTTCCCCCTCCCCAAATGACATGAAAACAAGCCCTTACCGTCTCGCCCGAGACGCAGGCCGATAAGGCGAAGGCAAGTACCATCCACACGTTCCACATTATTCCCGCGTTGCAGCTCTCGCTGCGGCCCGCAATGAAAGGAGAGGCGTGAAGAGGCGCCCCGCAGATTCCCCGAAGGAGCGATCTGCCAACCCGGGCAAAGCGCTGTGTAACGATCCGGCCGGGAGCGACGGCCTCGCTGGCTCCCCTTTCGCTCTCCTGCCTCCCTCTCTCGGCTCCTTTCACCCGTCGCTTCTCACTTGTCGGCGTGCTTCAGGGCGGAGTTGGCCGGCTGGCGGGGAACGGAGGGGGGTGGGTGGATGGATGGGTGGATGGATGGGTGGGTGGGCTGCTGCCCGCCGTTTCGCGGGCCCGCGACCTCGCCTGCCTGGCTCGCCTGTCGCGCCTGCCCGGCTCTCCCGTTCTCGAGGCTGCGGGCGCAAAGAAGAAAGTTTGCAGTCCGGGCGGCAGCGGCAGCAGCAGCAGCGGAGCAACCGAGGCGCGCGCGCTCCCGAGCGTTTGCCTCGCTCCCCCTGGAGGATGGGGAGGAAAAGCCGAGCCGAGCCAGGCGAGCCGGTCTTCCTCAGCTGCTTCCACTTCGCCTGGCCTCGCTTTTCTTTCGCCGCCTGCGAGAAGCGACTCCTAGTTAAAGCCTGGCGAAATTCCTGCAGGATTACAACACAGATTGGCAGGTCCTTCAGCCACTGGGAGGGCGCTCGCCGCGGCAGCCCGGGCTCGGTTTGGCCTCTTGCGAAGCCCGGCTAATCCCTCCCCGGGACCGCTACCCACCTCTCCTCCTCCGCTTCTTCGCCTCCTGTCTGGCCGCCCGGCCGCCCGGCCTCCTCCGCTCTCCCGCGCCTGCTCCGCCTCCACCTTGGATGCCCCGGGAAAGCGCTCCGCCGACGGTCCTCGCCGCGAGCGGGTCGCGCTGCCCGCTCGGATCGAGCGACTCTCTCCCGACATCGGCACCGGCGCTTCAGCTTCTTCTGCCGGCGGAAAAGGCAGAGTTTTGAATAAGAGAGGCAGAAGTGCCGCCGGGTACTTGCAGAGGTGCAACTTAAAGAGGGCCCTTTGCTGGTATTTGCTAATGAAGGAGCATCTCCGTCCAATTGAAGAAGCACGTTGGTTTGCTTGGACTATTTAAATGCCCTATGCAGAGGCATCTGTATGATTGAAGCTGCCCTACGCTTTTTGCTCGAGCATTTTTCATACATGCTCTGAAAAAGCACTTCCCCCTGTTTCCAGAGTCCATGTAGTTTCCAAGAATAACCCCCACCTCTCTCTCTCTCTCTCTCTCTCTCTCTCTCTCTCTCTCTCTCTCTCTCTCTCTCTGTGTGTGTGTGTGTGTGTGTGTGATGCTATGAGGACTTGGAAATGCAAACTTTGATAACAATTCCAAGTTGTTGCTTGCTTGACTGGCAGGTTTTTTTTCCCCCTCCCTTTCAATTATGTCCAATTTTTGGAGACTGACTTGGACAAGTCTCTGCAGTGTCCTTGGCAAGGTTTTTGAGAAGTGGTTTGCCATTGCTTCCTTCCTAGGGCAGAGAGAGAATGACTGGCCCAAGCTCACCCAGCTGACTTCCTGCCTAAGGCAAGACTAGAACTCACAGTCTCCCAGTTTCTATTCTGGTGCCTTAACCACTATGCCAAACTGGAACTGACTCTGTTCCCTGACCACAGACCATCTCCTCTAGGTAGCTAAGGAACTGCTTGACTACTGAAAACATTTTTTTCTGAGCATATGGCCTTTTTTCTTGTAGTATTTCCACCTTTGACTATCATGATGGGGTATATTCAAATATAAGCTTGAATACTTCTCAGTATCAATTGCTGGAGCAAAAACCAAGCTGGCTGTGCTATTGTCGTCATTTCCTATCAAATGCATTGGGTACACAATGCCTATTGTGTACCTGATGTACTCAATATTGTGCCCTTTGTGTACATTAAACTGGGGCATCTTTTTGGCTTCTTCCAACAGGCATTTACATCCTTAATAATTTCCCTAGAAAGTTGGTCGGATTCCAGAGGAAGCTATTATTGTGTCATCGTCCTATTTATTGATCTAATTTCACAGAAGGGACGTGGAATCCAGGACAAAGCCTTTTACTGAAAATCTCTCATTTGGTCTTTTTTCCTACAGGAAAAAAGTATTGACGTACTCTACTGCTCTATCATTACGTGAATGGCATTTGTTTCTGGGGTGAGCTTTTTCCTTTCTTCGTTTTTTTTCTAAGTAAAAATTGAGACATCAGCTATATTAAATTAAATATTGACAGCGAGAGCAGACATTATAAACACCCTGAATAAAAGGAAACCAAACATCAGAAATATTTATCTAGAGCAATAAATCAGTTTCTGCCTATTTGGTTCCCGTGGTATTGTACCGTAAAAAACCCCAAAAAGATATGACTTTAAATAAATGTTGCTATGCAATTCAAGGAGGAAACATGTCCAATCCACAGCTCATGAGGCACATGCAGTCCTGAATAGCTAATAATGTGGCCCCACAAGATTGTAATTTTTTTAAAAAAAATAAGGGAAGTTTGCTGTTTGTACACATTAATTACATTATATACTAGCTGATACCCGTGCTTCGCTACGAAACTATGTGATGGGGCTTGATAAATTGACACTTAAAGCTTGAAAATTAATGAGTAGTTAAAAAAGGGACTGTATTATTTCATTAGAGATGGTAAGCTAAGTTTCTGTTACAGATGAAGACATTATTTGCATAGCATAGACTTTAAATTTGTCCCTCAGATGAATTGCTCAGGACCTCCCTGTAAACAACATTCCTGGTTTTGCTCTCTGGCTGGAGGATGAAAAGGCTGTCAGGTGAACTGACTCTGGAGCATGCCACATAGAACTGGCCATGGGAGAAACAGGCAGCTTCCCTTACTTGTGTTTTCCTATGTGCGTGGGTTAGCTCAACTGTTCTGTAGTAAAGATGCTTGCTGCTGTGAAAGCAAAAGCGAAACTGAAACTCCTCTGCTTGTGTTTTGCATTTGGATCAGATTTCTTTTCAGGTGGGGAGGGAGGAGTAGAACTCCTTAGCATCAGAGCTTGTTAATATTAATATAAGAAATACTCATGCTGCAATGGTCATTTTGAAAAATCCTTTCTTAGTGAGCACCTAGAAGCCAAGAGGAACATACGTGGCAAATTTCAAATTTTACGGTTTTACGGTTCTGGAGATTTTGTGATTAATGTGTGAGTGGTTTTCACTTTTATATATATAGATTTTAAATGCGGCCCAAGACAATTCCTCTTCACTCTATGCAGTCCAGGCAAGCCAAAAGGTTGAACATATATGCTGTATAGCTACAAACTGATAATATTACAGAAGGAATAGTCCAGCTAAACTACTAAATGTCGAGCTAGGAAGAACCAATCTTGCAAGAGTAGGAGTTCCATAAATGGGAAATATATTTAAAGTTATTATCACAAGATCTGTAATAGCAAAAAAAAAAAAAAGGAAATTGCTAATGAAATTGGAACAAAGAAAGGGCTAAAATTAGAATGTTACAACTAAAATTTCAGTATAGTTAAAGCTGTATTTCAAACAGTTATTCTAATGTTCCTTCTTAATAGTATAGTTTGTGTAGCCATTATCACTCTTCACTTCCCAAATTTTGGTCTCTGTCACCTCTTGTTCCCTTTTAGTCAGAATTTTCTCTACATACACATGGTTCGATATCTTTATCGCATCCTCATTTGCAGCAATGGCCATTCTGTTACATGCTGTTTTTTTAAATCATCCATAGCCTTTTCCACTTCATCATCATCCACTTCTTTTTATATGCTTCCCGTAAGTGTAACTTCACAACACTTCTATCACATTCTTTATTAAAATACTTTTTAATCTGTACCAAACAGCTTCCACATCCTATTTCCTAAGTTTACTTTCTACTTATTCTCTTGAGAGATGTTTAGAGAAGTTTGCACTGTGCTGGCGGGACCACACTTGGAATATGTTGTCCCGTTCCAGTCACCATGATACAATAGAGATGGTGAGACCCTGGAAAGTGTTCAGAGAAGAGCAACAAAGATAATTAAGGATCTGGACACTAAATTGTATGATAAATGGTTGATGGAATTAGGTATGTCCAGCTTATTAAAGAGAAGGTTTAGGGGGGACATGATAACTGCCTTCCAGTACTTGGGCTATCATAAAAAAGAGAGGATTGACTTATTCGCTAAGCCTAAGGCATCATAGGGCAGGATAAGAAGTAATTGATGGAAAGTTGTTAAAGAGAGGTCCAATTTAGAAATAAGGAGAAATTTTCTGGCAGTGAGAACAATTAATAAATGGAATGGCTTGCCTCCTAGGGTTATGGGTGGTCCCACACTGGAGGTTTTCAAGTAGACTGGACATTTGACTTTGTATAAGGCTTTTGCCTTGAGCAGTGATTTGTGCTAGAAGACCTCAGAGGTCCCTTCTAGTCTATGATTCTATGATTTTATGATTCATTGCTTAGTGGGAACTTGTGACAAAGATAGATAGCCTGTGGGCTTCCAAAAATACAATTCATCACAGCTACCACCAGCATGGCCACTCTGTTTATAACTTCTAGTAGTCATCTTGACAATGGAAGCTATACGTGTCTCCTTACCTATGTCTCACTGAATTATTTATGGTTTACTTCTAAAGTTTTTATTTTGTCCTGGAGTGACAGTTTAAATCAGCGGTTCTCAACCTGTGGGTCGCGACCCCTTTGGGGGTCGAACGACCCTTTCACAGTGGTCGCCAAAGCGCGCGCTAGCCCGCCATCTTGGTGCCATGCCCCCTTTGTCAATTTATCGTGCGCGGGGAGGGGGTGGGGTGGGGGTCACGGCGGCGGGGTTGGGGTGAACCACTGCTGTATACCATTTCAGACAGATGTCTGGACTACGTCAAAGGGCCGATAATATGAGAGAGATGGGGATAGGGCTCACATACCATTTGCAGCTTTTCTGGTGATTCAAAAGTTGAAATATAAAAGCAATCTTTATAGCACCATCT
>QLTV01000582.1:110860-131708 GCA_003457575.1 Thermophis baileyi
TCCAACTCTGTTATTCTATTCTATTCTATTCTATTCTATTCTATTCTATTCTATTCTATTCTATTCTATTCTATTCTATTCTAGATATGTGGTGCAGCATCATGGATTTTGTTGCCAGGGCATTGACTCTTTAGGAATGGTACATCTAGAGATGAGATGCAGCTGGAATGGTGGGAAAGGATGTAACAGATCCAGCAATTCAGGCAACCCACATGCTCTTTGTATTGAACAGGACAGTTTCATGTGTTGTACGATAACAAAATCTGCCCTGCTAGAGTTCATTTATATCTAATGATTGACTCTGAGAAAAATATGTTTATGTCCTTCTGCATCTCACATGCTGTCAGAACAGCTTATAATTTAAATAATATTAGTGCAGAAAAACAACAAAATACCAATAAAGTAACAGATATAGGACTCTTCAACAAGGCTAAAATAAGTGATGGCCCTATGGCTAAAAAAAAAAAATCTATACGTTGTGTAATAACTTTTGACTAAATTCTGATCAGTCTCAGCTCTGCACTTTCCACACTTAAATAATACATCCACAGTAGAATTCTTGTAGCTGCAACTTCAGATGTCTTGGGCCCACAACTGTGGAACAGTGTGGTACATCTGCTCAAGCAAAAGCTGTGCTAAGCACTCTAGTGCCCTCTGATGATACACTTTCAAATACCCATTGCTGTAATCCTTATCTGATTCCCACAGCTGTTGTCAATCCATAAGAACTTTCTCCAATGAAGCTATAATAGGCCCAGTTTCCTTTGTCC
The DNA here is from genome assembly GCA_003457575.1 of Thermophis baileyi. NCBI lineage: Eukaryota > Metazoa > Chordata > Lepidosauria > Squamata > Dipsadidae > Thermophis > Thermophis baileyi. The sequence continues at coordinate 111,631 of QLTV01000582.1, forward strand.
GCCATTTCTAAGGGGGCTACTGCAACTGTCAGGAAGATACTGGCAGCTATACAACCTGAACAGACTGTAATGTAGACAACACTTTTGATTACACCAGCTAGCAGCATCTAGCCAGCTTGGCTAATCTTAAAAAAAAATAAGGAGGGTCAGAACTGACTAGTATTTGGATGGAAAACTGCCAGGAAATGCTATAGATTGCATGGGGGTGGGGGTGGGGACAGTTGTTTGTGTGTGTATGTTTTAACATCCTGGAATGGAAGACAGCAATGGCAAACCATTTGCATGGTGTTGCCAAGAAAATTACAGAGATGTATCCATATAATCAGCAGGAGTCAAGCATAACTCAAACCAGGTTTTCTCTTTCTTGGGCAATATTTTTGGTGCCAAAGCTTGGGTTGCTTAATAGAGATTGGGATGTTCTTACATATGTAAATAGATTATTTCATCCTCTTCCTTCCAACAGATCATTAAGAGGGAGAGGGAAGCAGTAAGATTTCATTCTTCCTTCCAACAGCCTTGCTTGAAGGTTGCTTATTCTGTACTGTGGATCGTCAGTAATTTTGAGCAGATTCACTGGGAGACAAGGAGGAGCCAAGGTCTGCTCTCAGTACTGTAATTTTGAAAGGATCATTGGGAAAGAATTCTTTCATAGAAGCGAATTGATCTGCTTGATAAACTATACACTTGACGATTGGAAAAAGAGGAGGTGTTCCCTAAGGAATGAATGTTTGCAACCAACATGCAGCCTTGAAACCATAGCTTGCCCGTCAGAGGTGGGTTTCAGCAGGTTCTGACCAGTTCTGGAGAACTGGTAGCGGAAATTTTGAGTAGTTCGGAGAACCGGTAAATACCACCTCTGACTGGCCCCGCCCCCATCTATTCTCTGCCTCCTGAGTCCCAGCTGATCGGGAGGAAATGGGGATTTTGCAGTAACCTTCCCCTGGAGTGGGGAGGGAATGGAGATTTTGCAGTATCCTTCCCCTGTCACGCCCACCAAGCCATGCCCACCAAGCCACGCCACGCCCACCAAGCCACAGCCACAGAACCGGTAGTAAAAAAAATTGAAATCCACCACTGCTTGCCCGTGTGTACTTCAAAGATCCTCATAGGTTGAATCCTGTGCTTTGCCGTTTATGAATTGGAGGCACTCAAATACTTTTCTCCAAGGGAACAGATTGATATTTAATTGTGGCTTACAATTGCTCTCATCATCAACAGCCATTCAGTCATGCCCAATCTCTGGCCATTCTATGGGTCAGTACTCTCCATGCCCTTCTGTCTTGCACCATCTCCTTCAGATCCTCCATGGTCATCTGGTGTCATCCTTTATAATGCCAGCCAATAGGTACTAGGGAAGTCCCTTCTCCTTTTTCCACTGATCACTCCCAGCATGATTGATTTTTCGAAATGAGTCAGCTTACAGGACATGGCCAAAGTATGATAGCCTTTGGTGATCTTTGGTTCAATTGCCTTGGCTTACAAATGCCATTAGACCAGAAAGGAAAGACAAAGTCCATCGTTGCTTAAGTGCATAATATGTTATGTATCTGTAGATACATAACAATGGTTAGTTTCCATTGTAGCTGGAGCACCCATCAAAGCCCCCACAACTTTTCTCCAAATGCTACCAAGTTGTAATTTTTAATTGACTGAAAAGGAATAAACATAATACTTTAAAAGTAACATAATTGTACAATTTAGTTTTCTGTTGTCAATCCAGGGGTGGGTTCCACTTACCTTCCCCACTGGTTCGCATCACGATGTTTTGTGTGCGCGTTCCCTCGCACAATTTTGCTTCCGCACATGCTCAGTAGCTGCAATCAGCCCGAAACACAGCTGAGGAGCTGATCAGCTGTGCTTCGGGTGAAGGAATAAAGGTCAGTATAAACCCGGGGGCAGGCGGGAGGGCCCTTTTTCAAGCAGCAGAAGAGGAAAAACCTTCCAAACCGTAACAAAAAACACAAAAAATTCAGAAAAAAAAGCTGGCGGCGCCCACGGACCGGCAACGACCGAACCGGATCGGTGACATCAGCGTGACGTCACCAGCGGGTTGCTACCGGTGCAGGGGAACCGGTCCGAAACGGGAGGAACCCACCTCTGATCCTATTTGTGAGTTAGTAGTATCCACAATAGGCTTCTCAAATTTCCAAAGTGATGGCTCTTTCAAAATAGATTGGAAATGTAATCAAACAGTAAAGAAATTTGCAAAAAATTCACAAAAAAAGATGGCGGCGCCCACGGACCGGCACCAGCCGATCCACTTCAGTGACGTCACCAGCGGGTCATTACCGGTTCGGGCGATCCGGTCTGAACCAGGAGGAACCCCCCCCTGTGTCAATCTATATTATTTTGGTGTGCAACCGCTGGCATCATGTGGCCCTTGTCTCTAAATGTCTGCCTAGAAAAATCTCACCCAATATCTACTGAGGGCATACTTTTCACATTTTCCTTTTTTTTTTCTATTTTCCTTTTTCACACCCGAATCTATATAAGCTCTATTTGCATCTCAACAAAATTGTTAGATATATAGAGTGAGGGGCACCCTTTCTTCATATTTTAGCCCAATACCTTTTTAGCGCAATCTATCCACTCTGAATATGATATCTCTCAACTAGAGACCATAGTCTCTTTCAAGCTTTTTGGCTTTTTATTTTTGCATCCATTTGCATTGTATCTGTCTCCTCGGTATGCATATCTCTATAAATAAACATGTCAGCTATGGTGCTTTATGCATTTTTATGATTCTCAGATTGTGTTTTCTAAAGTAATCACAAAGTTTGAGGCATGGCTCAGAGCTCGCATTGCCTATGCTGTTTTGAAATGTGTTGTCTTTTACTATTCAGCTCATTTCCTTTCTCTTTTTTTTACATGTACATATGCAGTAAATTTGCCTACTGTTACAGGATGAAACTCATATGCTGAAGAGAGGGTCTCAGATGAGATCTTTTTGAGGTAAAGAGGCAGCTGCTGCTCCTAACTAGTAGCTAAAAAGAAGGGAACTCTCAGTGACATGTTAGATCAGCGGTTCTCAACCTGTGGGTCGCGACCCCTTTGGGGGTCGAATGACCATTTCACAGGGGTCGCCGTGCGCGTTAGCCCGCCATCTTGATGCCACCGTCACTGCAGGGGTGAAATGCTCCCGGTTCGGCCGTGCCTGCGGGTTGCCGGACGGCCGGTAGCGACAGAAGCGGGAGACTTCGCCCACCCACCCGGATGCCGCCATTTGGGTTCTTTTACCCTCTGCGCATGCGCAGAATGCTTTGCGCATGCGCAGAGGGTAAAAGAACCCAAATAGGAGGTGGTGACGATAATGATAGATAAATTATATTGATAGATATTACAATGGTGTGTTCTGCAGAAGAAGCTATTCTATACTTAGGAAGTCAGAGGAAATAAAAATGGTGGACACCATGGTTAGTGATTGAAGCCCCATTCCTTTTTAACATATATCACATGGATGTAAAATATGGATGTTGGCTGGGTTTTCAGGTTGTATCTTCCATTTTAACACTGTTTACCACCCCCTGCTGACACCCACACTTATTTTCATACGTATTTGTTTTGGAAATCAGATAAAATAATATTTTATTATTCTTTGCTCTGTAATTTTTATGCTCATTGGACTGTTCCCTCATTTGGTGAGCAAAACCAGAAGAGTAATTATTAGAATGACTTTGTGGTGCAATAAATAAATTATGAAGACACATATAACTTAAAAAAAATATTGTGTAAGTGATGGAGGATTGCCATCTTATGTTTGGTGGCTGGATTCAGTGAAGCAATGATTGGTATGTCAGCAATGAAAGAGATAGACATGCAAATATATGCATGCAGATCTCTTGTGTCAGCTTCCTGTCTCAAATTAAGAATGGAACTTTTTGCTAGGATTGCATTATTCGTAACAATCCATCTTGTTTTCCTGGCAATAACAACATAAAAGTGGTTGCCATTCCTTCCTTCAGGACATTTTTTTCATCCTCCTAGATTGGATATATACTAATTTGCTTAGCAATTGCAAGATAAGCCAAGGTCATCTATTGTAGTTGCTATTTTCTGAATGAAGGTAAGACAGGACTGTGTAAATGCATAAAGATTTCTGCTATTGTAAGGATAACCAACCAGGTTTGTTTGTTTGTTTTCTTTTTGGGGCCTTCAGGTTCGTCTTGATTCCTGGCAATTGTCTAGACTGATTCCTGCAGTTTTCTTGGCAAAAATTTTCAAAAGTGCCTTCTTTCTAAACCTGAGATACTTCCTCCAAATCTGAACTTTACTATTTCAACCAGCCCCTGGAGATGGATCTGGGACAATTTAGCCCATGGCCAAAATTCAACTTCCTATTTCTGATGTAAAGAAACAGTAACACGAATACCTCCCTCAAAATGACATATAAATCAATATTTGAATAGTAAATTATCATGTGGCTTCATTTAGGTTACTTCACAACTAAGTTACTTAGCCTGTATGTGATTCTAATAGGCGCAAACCACATCAACAAAGATCTACTGATGTGGTGACATAAAAGACAAGCGTCTGTACACCAGATTTGGTGCCTGAGTTGGAAGCTGTCTGATTTTGGATGTGTCTAATACTGTCTACTAATACAAAGAAGAAAGATTTTTAAAATCACATTATTGATACAATTTATGATTTGGAGGATTGTTGCACATCGCTCCTGGTTGGTGGAAGGTGGGTTATAGTATGCTAGATTGCAAGATAGTTTCTAAATTAAAAAACCCAAGCTGTGTAAAATAGTTTGAGCATGGTTGAGATAAAATGAGGTTGTGATTGAGTTTGTGGCATGCTGATCCAAATGCCGAAACTGACCTGTACTAATTTTACCTCATAAATATTAAATTCAAGGCAATGAAAAATATTAAACAAGATTCAGTTAAAAACCTTGTAGATAGCTACAAACACATAGGAGGTTTGTCATTAGCCATAATTGAACAGGGAAGGAAGTCCACAACCAAGGCACCTCTACTGAAACTGTCCTCTTTCAGCTTGCTGCAAGACATTTTCTTCATAAATGTGACACCATCAAGAGTACATTCCTGCCACACGTCACTGATGGGGTTGGTACCTAAAGGAGAAAGCAATATTTTGTATATCTAGGCCCTAAATTATATAGGGCTAGAAATATGAATATAAGCACCAGGGGTGGGTTCTGGCTTACCTCGCTGCCGGTTCGCTTCCTCACGCGCCGCGCGGGTGCACATGCCTTGTGCGCCACACGCATGCGCAGTGCTAAAAACCCAGCTTCTGCGCATGCACAGAAGCAAAAAACGGCTTCTGTGCGTGCGCAGAAGCAAAAAACAAGATGGCAGCGCCATAGGCACCACCAAGAGAGCCGGTTCGGGGGCGTGTCCAGCCATCGCTGTCGGTTCGGCAAGCGGGGGGAAATTCCCGCTACCGGTTCTAAAGAACCGGTCTGAACCGGCAGGAACCCACCTCTAATAAGCACCTTGTATTAGTTTGGAACAAAATGGCAGTTTATGTGATTCAGCAATTGGTGGGACAAACTGTTCTTTTCCCCAAGCTAGCCAAGTTGTGACTTTTGATAATCAAGTGGTAATAAACTGAAAGGATCCTCAAAGTTCTCCAGCTCTGGGTTGGTGATATTCTGAACCTTGGGGAAAAAATGGTAAGTGAAGGAAGAAAAGTAAAACAATTGTCATGAAAATAATGAATCTGCCTGAGCAAAGTTCCATCATTGGGTATCAGCCAATCAACACCAGGTTTATTCTGGTATTCTATTAACATTCTGAATTGCAACAGTAATGAAATGTGTTTCCATTACATGTTTCTTAATATGTTCCAGCTGGTCATCATCCAGTGTCAAAACAAAAAGGCCATGCAAGCTCACAGGGTCACAAGGACTTTGATCTTAGCAGGACTTTGTAGTTGTGGAAAGAAATAAGAGAATATCAATAAAGGCAGGGGGGCTGTAGGATGGAGAGTGGGAAAGGAAAATAATCTTTCTGGGAGCAGAAAAGAAGTATTTTATTAAACATGAGAGAAGAGATAGGTATAGGTCTCCCTGCTTTGTTTTTATGATAGTGATGATCGTCATCTTTTTTTTTCTAAAATAGGAGTTGCCCCACTGGTAATGACGAAAGCCAGCATGCCTCAAAGAAAAAGAAAAAACTTGTATTGATGAACAAGAAAACTCGACCATTTCATCCATGAATGCTAGTAAGGAAAATCAGAAAGGAAGGGAAAAGCTGATGCCATAAAATAAAGACAAGTATTTCAACATCCTATCATGCCATGATAAGGTCATGTCAAAGTAGCAGGACTAACTCAAGAAAAGGTGCAATAAAAAAAAGGCAAAATAAGACTTCATGCTATTCAGAGCACTGGATTGGCAGTTTAAGACCCCAAATGAGTTGAAAACTAAAAAAAAAAAATAGATCTAGCAGTTCCAAAGTGGGAGAATAACAGATAGACCAATTAGGTCCTCTAGATTACAAATTCAAATCTAGAACTTCTGCCCCTGTGGAGATATTCACCCAGTGATTTTGCACTGATTCAGAGAAATATTCAATAACTATATCTGTAATGTGTGGTTCATAGACTCTTGTGAGCTCTATTTAGCTTCAACTCTGATCTAATTATCAATATTTTTTTTAGTGACCGGGCATGTATGAAAAACTTATTTGTAAGAAATGACTCACCATACTAAAATCTGGGAAAGTGATGCCTTTCAGAGAGAGGGTAATAAACTTAAATTACATTTTATTAGTGGTCTGTTATACCAGCCTTCCCAACCTTCGTCTTCCAGATATATTGAATTATATCCCACTTCACCACAAGCCAATATGACCAGATATACAGTAACTCATGTAATGCATGGAATGGAGAAAATGAGTTACCTAGATTGTTACCTATTTGGGTCTTCAAGATCCAAACACCATTTCAGGCATACTTTAGTTATGGAATGGCCAATTCTCTCAAAGCGCCATTTAATGTCATGACCAGAATTTACCCTTTGCTGCTCAAAGGCCAGATCAGCCATGTACAATTGCCACAGCTAACTGTGGCAAGATCTAAGATGCAAGGACCTTTCTGTCCTGAAACATTGACATTTCCAAACTCGTGTGATGAAATACAAATGTTAAACCTATTGATTTTGGCTCAGGGGATGGAAAACATAGCAGGACAGAAGCTACGGAGTGACTCAGACAGCATTGGCAGCTGTGATTTCTGATTCAAGAGTGTTACCCTCTGAAAACAGCATAGTGGAATGTAATGGAAATATGGCTTTTGTTTGTTTGTTTGTTTGCTTGCTTGCTTGCTTGCTTGCTTGCTTGCTTGCTTGCTTGCTTGCTTGCTTGCTTGCTTGCTTGCTTGCTTGCTTGCTTGCTTGCTTGTTTGCTTGCTTGCTTGAAGTCCAAGCTTCACTTTGGTTGAAAAGGGAAATGTCTGAATGTGAGCAACAGCTCTAAAAATCTGAGAAGCAAACAGAAACATTTCACCATAAGAGTGTCTTCTTCGGTGGCAAATGCTGCCTGATCCTTTATTTAAACAAGATTGTCAGGCACAAGAAATCAGGCACCAGGATTGTTTAAATGAGTATATGTTTATTCCATGCTGTTTCTCAACAAGAATCTGAACTATTAACGGTCAAGGCAAATTGGCAGTAGATAAGAATCAACAGGACTCTTGAATGGAATTCAAGGAGTGCTGGACTTAGATCTCTTGTGGGCACGAAGAGACTCCAAACTGATGACATGCTTGACCCCTCCCTCGGCTCAAGCTGGCCATTTCCTTCAAAGATAAATAGCAAAAAAAAAAAAAAGGATAGATTCTAGGGAGAAGACTTTCTTATTTACTTAATACATGTACTTAATGTATTTCGGTATTGCATCCATATTTTGAAACATCTGAAACTGGTGCACACACAAAAAACCTGTAAGAGGAAAATCTGTAATGATAGCAATAGCAATAGCAATAGCACTTAGACTTATATACCGCTTCATAGTGCTTTACAGCCCTCTCTAAGCGGTTTACAGAGTTAGCATATTGCCCCCAACAATCTGGGTCCTCATTTTACCCACCTCAGAAGGATGGAAGGCTGAGTCAACCTTGAGCCGGTGAGATTTGAACCGCCGAACTGCAGCTAGCAGTCAGCTGAAGTAGCCTGCAGTGCTGCACTCTAACCACTGCGCCACCTCGGCTCTATAATAGAATTATATGATAGAATTATTATATATTTGTTAATTAAAATATTAACAAATTAACATCATCAGTTTAAACCATTCAATAAAATCTCCTCCCCATTCATGCATTACACCTGGTGAAAAGGTGAATTTAATGTCTAAAATAACATTGACAGATGTGATCTCAGAACCACTGAACAAAATCTTTCAGACCTCCTGGAGCACAAGGAACTACCAGGGGACTGGAAAAGAGCTGATATTGTTCCAATCTTCAAAAGGTGGGTGGAGGGAGAGTAGGTCCAGGAAACTATAGAGCAATTAGCCTGACTATAGAGCAATTAGCCTGACATCAATATCTGGGAAAACCCTGCAAAACATAATCAAGCAGTGGATTTGTGAGCACCTAGAAATGAGTAAGGTGATCACTAGAAACCAGCATGGGTTTGTTAAACCACCCGGAGAGTGCTGTAAAGCACTATCGAGTGGTATATAAGAAGTGCAATTGCTATCGCTATTAAAAACAAATTGTGCCGGAAAGACCTTATTGTCTTCTTTGACAAAGTAACTAAATTAGTGGATCAGGGAAATGCTGTAGACATTGTTTACTTAGACTTCAGTAAGGAATCTGATAAAGCAGACCACAGCCTACTTTTTGGTAAGATAGAACAAGTATTGTACACCACCAGATGGATTCATAACTGGCTAACCAACTGCAAACCAAACGAATAGGTATGGAATAGGTAATACCTGGCTCAACAGTAGTAACTGTGAGAGGGATCTAGGTGTCCTAGTGGATCAGCACTTACTGTAAGTATGAAACAGCAGTGAGCTGCAGCTGCCAAAAAAAGCCCATGCAATCCTAGGCTCCTTCAACAGAGGGATAGTATCACGATTGTGTGAAATGATAGTACCGCTTTACACTGCACTAGTGAGAACACACTTGGAATACGGTGTCCTGTTCTGGTCACCACGATACAAAAAATGCTGAGATCCTAGAAAGAATACAGAGAAACCATATGGTGAATGGTTGAGGATACTAGGCATGTCTAGTCTAAAAAAGAGAAGGATTAGAGGTGACATGATAGCAATCTTCCAGTACTTGAGGGACTGTCACAGAGAAGAGGAGGTCAACCTATTCTCCAAAGCACCCAAGGGCAGGGCAAGAAGTAATGGGTAGAAGATCATTAAAGAGAGATCCAAGCTAGAACTAAGAAGAAATTTCCTGACAGTGAGAACAATTAATCAGTGAAATAGCTTGCCTCCAGTCTGCTCAATGCTCAATGCTCAATCATTGGAGGTTTTCAAGAAGATATTGGACAATCGTTTTTCTGGAATGATATAAGATCATCTGGTGGAGCAGGAGGTTGGACTTGAAGACTTCCGAGGTCCCTTCCAACCTTGTTATTCTGCCTTCTATGTTCTATGTTTATTTATTTATCCTATTTAACCAAAATCAGACTGAAACTCAACTTTGTGAAATAGGCCCAAGCTCATGTAAACATGACTTGCGGTAGGATTACGGCCCTATTTTTCCATATGAATCATGAACAGAAAACAGAAGGCAGCTGCATCTTCTGGCCATTTCCCAAATATTTGAGTTGAGAGTGCCTACGTTGGCAAAGTAATGTCTGCAGAGATGAGCAGCAGATTATGAATAAGTTCTCTATGCAGTCAGAATCCATCCCTCCATCCACATCATCTGTTTTCCTTTTGTGCAAGTGATGATATGCAAAGTGGAGAAAACAATTAAGGAATAGTATGAGAAATTAAAGGCATGGTATATGGAAAGGAAAAATACAAAGATATCTCGTTTACACCAACACCATTTACTGTAATAGTGCCTGTGCTTTCATTCTTATGAACCAGCATTTCTCAACTTCAGCAACAGACTTCAATTCCCAGAATTCCCCAGTCCACATATCTTGAAAGTTGATCAGGTTGAAAAACAGTATTGTAAACTATCTTTGCTTCAGTCACATCCATGCTTCATATATTATCTTTTCTTTCAACTTGCCTCTTTCTTGTTGAGGGTCTCATCAACTTTATCCAGCCATGACTTTCTCACACTTCCCCTTTCTCTCAACTCATTCCCTCTTTCATATTTTTGTTTTGCAATTTGTTCTCTTTCATAAGTGAAACATCTTAATGCAGTGCTTCCCAAACTGTGTTCTGCAGAATCCTTGTATTTCTTCCATATTAGTTCCTTATCAGTGAGATATTGTGGGTCCCTCTGTTGGAAGAAAATTTCCTGAGTTCGTTCCCAGCTGGGAAGCAGTCACCGAGAAGAAATAAACATGGAAGCCAGCTGCCAGAAAAGGGATCCTTTAATTCAGGAAGGCAAGAAAAGTAGTGACACAGCTCGAGCATTCCTGGCTTGCAAGCAAACTTGGAAGTGAGGCTCTGAGCCTTTTATGCTTAATTCCCCTTTGAAGCTCCTGCAGCTTGATGGGTTTTGATCAGGGGTGGATTCTAACTTACCTTGCTGCTGGTTCGCTTCCTCCCGCGCCGCATGGCCGCGCTTCGTGCACAGTGCCGAAAAATTAGCGGGTTGCTACCGATTCGGGCGAACCGGTCCGAACCGGGAGGAACCCACCTCTGGTTTTGATGTGTTTCTGATTGCCCTGGGTTTTGTTTTCCTGTTTTCCTGGGTTAATCTTGGTCCCGGGTCTTTTGTTTTTCCTGTCCTAGGAGTTAATCCTGTCAGGGAGGCAGGAAAAAGGGAGTTTCGATTTTCCTTGGAGAGTTTATTTTTAGCCTGATTTCCCTTATCTTAATGGCTCTACTTAAGTGTTACTTTTGTAACAGCTGTTCTGAGTTTTTCTTGGTTTTCTTAAAGGGGGAAGGGCTGGCTTGAGTCTCTTGGCACTATTTTCTGAGGTTTCTGGTGCTGAGAAGTTTCTGGCACTGTCCTTTTGGGGTGTACTTCCCACACCTCAAGGGCAACCATTGACTAATTTTATTCCAGTTATGCTCACACTCTTGTATACTGGAATCTGTAATACGCAGTCTACATTGAAAACCAACATATTTCTATCTGCATTTCACCAACTCAGAAGTACATGCAATATATTGACCCAGGCACTTTTCAGGTCAAGTGAAGTTGATATTATTTCTGCTACTACTATAAAGTAGTAACATCCCTGACTTACAAGCATTTCTTTAGTGACCATTCAATGTTATCACAGTGCTGAAAAGTGACTTATGACTGGTCCTTGCACATATAACCATTGTTGCATCCCTGGGGTCACAAGCTCACGATTTGGGCACTTGGCAACTGGCATATATTTACAATGGTTGCAGGTCATTCAATCACCATTTGTAACCTTCCCATCCAGCTTCCAACAAGCAAAGTCAATGGGAGAAGCCAGATTCATTTAACTACCTTATAATCCACTTAACAACCATGCAAAAAAAAAATGACCACAAGTCACTTAATGACCACATTGCTTAGTGATGGAAATTCTAGTCTCAGTTATGGTTCCAACTGTACCTGTATGGTGGTTGTACGTATCACCTCATTATTTCTATAATGCTGAGTTCTGTTGCATATTTGTAACTTATTTATTCATGCTTGACTGTCTGTAGCAGTAAGCATTATAGCCTTATACAAGCATTATAGTCTTTTGCTTTTGAACAACAGGAACCAGACAGTTGTTAAGATATAATACATGTCCGCTACCATCTGTTGCTACAATAAAGAGTTACCTGTTGTAAATGTGGATTCAAGAACCAACTTCTTACCATATATTATAATTTTGTATATTTTGTTTTAAAAAGCAGAGGGAGTAGTAGTAGGAAAAAGGCCACTCAATGACAGAGGTAGATTTTTTTTTTCAACTTAATGCATGACATATTTTACTTGACTTGGTCCCATAGCATTTAAGGCCTCTAAGGCAGGGATGTCAAACTGGATTTCTTTGAGGGCCGGATCAGCATTGTAGTTCTCCTCCGCGGGCCGGCTGGGGAGGGGGAGGGAGGGATGGACGCCTCCTGCAGCACTCTGCCGGCCAAAAACGGGCCGCGGGGGGCACATGCAGCCCCCCCCGCACCACATTTTGGCCGGCAGAGGCACCACAGGCCGGTTCTTTGATATTTCCAGGCCAGTCCCATGGGCCAGATCTAAGCACCCCACGGGCTGGATCTGGCCCGTGGGCCTTGAGTTTGACACCCCTGCTCTAAGGCCTCTAAGAGGCCTTAAATTAGCCGACATTGAAAGAAGAGATTTGCTCATGCCAGATGATCATTATTAGATAACAAATGCTAGTATATTTTCCATGAAAATCCAGCTAGTGTGATTTTTTTTTTTACTTTGCTGGAATGTTATTTTCATTCACATAAATAACAACAGATAGTTTTGGAGAAATTCCTACTTGAAGCAAAACCTGTGAGGCGTATATGTATTTTCCTGGCATTCTCCCAACTCTTTCCAAAGATAAAGTACATGTTGAACATCTGGTTCACACTATTAAAACCTTAATTAAAACTGAATTTCTTTTCCAGAATAACACCATCTGTCATAGCTCAAGCTCTTGCTTTCTAAACAGAGAACCATCTCTTCCCTCATCCTCTTATCCCATAGAACAATTCTCTAATTGTTTCTATCTGCAAAATATCTTTTCTTGAAGACCAAAATAGCAAGATAAGCTCTTGCTGTTTTATTTTTTGCTCATTTCAAGGAGTCATTGGATTTGATTTAGGAAAACCTAATTTTAGTCATATTTATTGGATTCTGATAGCAAATCCTTATGCTATTGTGAATAGATTTCTATTTTTCATTTAAAAATGGGGATTAGGAGCTAAGTTACATTGGTGATTATCCTTTTAAATACTAATGTTTGCATGTGTCTCTGTGTGTGTGTATATAGTCTGCATGCTTTTAAAAAGAGATAGAAGAGATTTTAAAAGTCTGCATGCCTTGAAAAAGAGATCTATAAGCTTACCCAGACAACTTACTGAAATGAAAAGATTACCATCTCCAATAATAACGTAAACTAAGAGCATATTTTCTTGATTAATTTAACAAAGCCAAAATATTGCTCAATCAGTCAACCTTTCTTTTTAGTGCTTCTGTTATCATCACAACACAATGAAAACACAGTTGGAATTTGAAGCAAATAGTCTGAAGAAATCACGTGAGGCTTTGGATAAAGGTGTACATCTTCGTTGCTTTGTTGGTTTAATTCTGTTTATAAATATTTTTAGTTATTTTCTGCTTCTTTCTAATTTAATTTTTTACATTTTAATAAAAAGATAACAATATCAATCATCGTATGTATTTATAAATATATTATTATAATTACTATTTTGTTATACTTCCGTCCATTAAAAAATCCCAAATGTTCTTCCAAAGTGAACTCTGACCTTGACTGTTCCTAAAGTTTCTGCCCACTTGCATCAAGACTGGTAAAGCCTTTGCGCCAAGAGAAGTTGGGCATTCCTGCTATAACACAACAAGCCATCAAACATCAAATGACACACCTGTACATCCCTCTAAGATCAGCTGGAGTTGCCTTGCTAACCATTAAGGACACATATGCCTTGCGTGATGCATTCTTAGTGCTAAGAACAACTAACTTCTGACTTATCTGGACCAATGTGGAAAGCATTTTCCATCTTCTCCACAAACAGGAGTTGCTATTTGCATGGTGTATGAAGCTTTCAGATCTCTCCTCTCCTCTCAGTGAACCTGCTTTCCTTCCCACTGGACACTGGACAGGAAGGAGCCAAAGGAAGGAAGGAAAAATAGAAAAGTCACTGCAAGATCATCCTCTATCATTTTGTGTCTCAGTGCAATGTGTGAGGAAAGAGAGGAGAGGGTCAGATGGAACACAAATACACACACTACCAGGAGACAGGGAATGCAGGAAAGAGGAAGAAGAGAAACAGGGAAGGAGGCATCTTCAGCAGCAACCTTGGCACTTCCACCCTTTCCATAGTGCCTCTTGACAGCTGCCACAGCTGCCAGTTCTCTAACTTGGTTATCTACCTACTTCTCTTTGGCTACCTATCAACAAGTGGCCAGGGAGGGCAGAGTCTCCATTCCAGATTTCCCACAGGCCATTGGCAGGATGTTGGAAGGCAATACAGAGCCGTACATGATGCAAAGGACCTGAGAGAGAAAACTATCCCCTCTCAGATCATATGCACAGTACCCTAGCAGGTGAGTTGATAGAGTTTCCCAGTAAAACAAGAAGATCTTCTCCTGTGTTACTGAGGCACATACACATACACACAGTCCATCTTGCATATGTGGATAGGATGATAGAGGCTGCAGCCAGTGATCATGTATCAATAGGTGCCTCCGAGAAAAGCAAGAATGGAAAGTATCCCCTCCACCTCATCCCATGCACATACAGATCAGGTTCTACAGAAGGCTAAACCTACTGTTGAAACGCTTACCTCCTTCAGCCCTAATTCCTTGTGCCTCCCATTTTAGACTTTAGGGAGAGCAACTGATGTGCCCTCTCCCCCACCGCACCCCACCCCCCATCCCCCACCAGCAGGGAATTCCATCAATCACTGCACCTGAACTTGCCCTGTGGTAAACTGTTAGAACTGAGCCGTTCACTGGCCTTGTCACCAATGGCACTTCCATTGAGAGAGCAAGTCTACTTTATGTTGCTTTCCAGATTGGAGGACAGCATACTGGTTGCCTCAGTACGACCAAGAGATAACTTTCTGTGGGGCTAAACAAGATGAGGCAACCATGATGGAAAGCCATTTGGTGTGTTTTATTTTGGCGCCAATAACTTTCCTTTTCATCTACCTTAAGGGAAATTATCGGGGTTTAAGATCAGCAGCTAAATGCTGGTGCTGAACAAGATAAGGGCAAACAAATCAAAGGTTAATCCAGACAAGAGAGAAATGTTCTCAATCCTGGAAAGGGCATCAGCCTGTGCTAGATTAGGTGATTATCCTTTGTTTAAATATTCAGCACTGTAGCTTGAATTTGAATGTGAATACCTAAGTTTTTTGTTGTCCAAGATTGCATTTACAAAGCTGCACACTTCCAAAAGATTTGAAACTGGACATATTCTTATTTATATACCGTGTTTCCCCGAAAATAAGACCCTGTCTTATATTTTTTTTGAACCCTGAAATAAGCCTTTGGCCTTATTGCCATGCACTCAAAAGCCCGATTGGGCTTATTATTATCAGGGGATGACTTATTTTGGGGGAAACAGGGTAGTATTTGCCCTACTTTAACATGTTTGATGTTGACATTTATTTATTTATTTGTTCATTTGTCTGTTTGTTTTGCATAGTTGCCTATCTCAAGTAGTTCTGAGGAAAAAGTTCTTTGAAATCTAAGCTACTCCAAAAGGTTATATCCAGATTAGTGTCCTAAGAGGTACCTAATTCACAGGCATCTATTTCTAACTATGATGATGCCAAAATGCCAAAATGTACAGTATGATGTCTCATTTAAGGACATAAAGGTCATGGTGTTACAACAATGTGATGTTTATTTGTCACTTTCCCCTTCTTATTTTCATTTCCTACAGATGTCTACGATTTGATTCCCTTGTTCAAATAGCTGTGTCTGGACACAAATCAAAATAAAACCCTATGTCATATGGAGAAAAATTACTGCCTCTCAGATGTTCAACTACAAGTTTGAGCATTCCTGATGACCTTAGATAACATGGTCAGTGGGGATGATGTTCAGTCATGTTTGGTAGGGTACAGTGGTTAAGGTACCAGGCTAAAAATCGAGACACTGTGAATTCTACTCTCACCCTTGACATGAAAGCCAGTTGGGTGACTTTGGACTAGTCACTCTCTCTCAGGCCAAATCCCCTCACAGAGTTGTCTTTGTGGGGGAAATAGGAGGATGAAGGAATATTAGGTATGTTGGCTTCCTTGAGTTATTTATAAAAATAATAAAGGCAGGATGAAAATAAATAAAATATGACCCAATGATCAGAAAGACACATTTTCCCAGAGCAATCCACCCAGATTTTAAGACAATGGGACCATGTGAGATGGAGTTCTGGGTGACTGCTTCCAAGTCTTGCCAAAGAAAAGCTATTGTCATTTGACCATTCAGAAAGGGTTATAATATCCATGCTGATTTGCTATTAAGTCTACTGGATTCTGTTTCTCAACCTACCCTCCAATACCATCTTTGTAAAGCTGAAGAAAAGAGATCGTGACTAGGGGACAATCAGACAAGAAAGGTTGGAGCCTGAAGTCACTGAATAAGAAAGGAACTTGGGAAAGACCCATCCTAATTACTCAGATGTTTAAAAGTAGCAGTGGGAAGTTTATACCTTTAGACTTGTGAGATTCTATTAATGCAGCTTTACAGTAAAGTAGATTTACCTCATGTAGTCATGTATTCTGTCTGGCTTACCTGGGAAGGCTGACAATCTTATTGATTTCTGAGGTTTAGTATTTTAAGTATAATTTGATTTCATTGTAAGCCACCTTGAGCACTCTTTTTTACACTAAGTCAGGATAAAGGTTTCCATTGTATCTGCAAGAGAATGTGAAGCATCTTCAAACAGATAAATATACTATATACAATATATATAATATATTTACATACACACATGGACACACACACACGGAAACACACACAGGTCCTGGTCCTTAAGGGTTTTCATCTAGTGGGACCTAGGAAGTATGTCTTTTATGTAGGATATTAATAGTAGCCTTTTTTGTATTTATATACAGTACATCTGACACCCAAACCATGTGTACAACTTCATGTACTGAACAATTCCTAGTACAGCCAAATGTTATTTTCCCCATTTTAGCAATGGAAAGAAATTAAGGGCAAAGGAATCAGGGGCTTTATGCCAATGCCAGGCTGTAATGCCACTAATTTTAAATCCTGTGATTAATATAATTTTCCTTTTGAAACATGATGGGGTGGAGGAGAGATAGTGGGTAGCAGTTAAACATCATATGTCTTACTTGGTGATAAACACCATTTTGTTTCTGAAAATAGAAGAAAAATAATATCAGCATCTGTAACTTTTTAAAAACAAAAAACAAAACTTACATTCATATCTCTCTAGCTGTTCTCTGTCTATAAAATCTATATTTAAAAAGAAGAAACAGTGAGAACAGTATTAGCTTCAATGGGTTTCAACCAGCATGTCCTGTCAGTCCAGTTATGGAACCCAGAAAGAATTTCCTGCTACCCCAATCATTTGTATTCTTCAGATTAACTTCACGATCCAGGATATTTGACCCAAAATCCAGCTGTTATTGAACCACTGATGGTCAAACACTAATGAGTTAAGCTTGATTCCATAAGCAAGGAAAGGAATAACTACATAATACCTTGCCAGGCAATAAACTGGAAACAGTTTACCTTAATGGAATTGCCATTGGATTTTTGCATAGATAGGGCAGAGGAAATGTCTATTTAAAACCAATCCTTGCTCAATCAACTTAAAGAAGTCACCTTATATATTATGATTCAATACCTTATGATTCTTGACGAACTTATCTTTTCTTTTATGTACACTGAGAGCATATGCACCAAGACAAATTCCTTGTGTGTCCAATCACACTTGGCCAATAAAAAAATTCTATTCTATTCTATTCTATTCTATTCTATTCTATTCTATTCTATTCTATTCTATTCTATTCTATTCTATTCTATTCTATTCTATTCTATTCTATTCTATTCAAACAAAGAAAACCTTATGAGATTTCTAGCTTTTATTTATTTTTGTCCATTAGTAATGTACCCAATTCTCTCCTGGCAAAACAAGTCAAGAACAATTTTTAAAAAATCAGGTCAGAAGAAGAAGATTTGTAGAGTTTTACCTGCCCTTTCTCCCTTGATCATGTGATTGGTGAATCGATGGCTACATTAGTATTCCTTCAGATATGAAAGGATATTTTCAAATAGTAGGTCAGCAACCCAACTCCCCTGATGAAATTTCACAGTAAAGCAAATACCTTTTTCCAATACCCAGATTACTTCTATCAATATTCCCAATTTTGCACAGGGTATGAGGCAGCAGAACCCAGTAAAATCCAGACAGACACCAAATACTTTTTTCAAAGGAGAAATTGCAATCCAGGGAACTAGAGTGTGAAACACTTGAAACTTTCCTCCATTGATTTCCTGGTGGTGGACTTTTTCAAAACTTGGTCTGCTTGCCCTGTTAGACTGCACTGTTGAATTTCAGTGGAAATCATTGTACAAGAGAAACATTTTCAACTGATTTCCAACGTAACATATGCTGGAAACATAACATAAAGCAGTAACGTAGTTAGATTTTTAAAATATCCCAGTTGCTCAAATTGCTTAACAGTGGCCTATTATGGGACCCCAGAGCTACCCTTTTTCTCTCTTCTGCAACAGCATTCCTCCTGACGGTCTGAACTGAGGATGCTTCATGGATGAGAAGCAAAACGTCTTCAAGAAAGAAAAAACAAAGTTCAGTTGCTTTTTGAAAAAGCATCTTTGGGACAACCATGACCTGGTTTACTGAGACTTTCCATATATGTTTATTCCTCCTGACTCTGCAAGCTTGAGTATCTTTTAGGAAAGCTTGAAAAAAATGGTTCTTCTGGCAGGTCATAGATCAGGGCATTCTATGTGCCTGTTTAGTAATAGGATATTTTAATTTTGGGGCAGAGGTAACTTTGGCATTTCCTAGCATGGGGTTTTGGTTTTATTTGTTCCCCTCTGGTTGGGGTGTTTTGTTTTGCTTTTAAATATGTATTTAATGATTTAATGATTTTAATTCTTTGTATGTCACCTTGATTCATCCAGCCCTCCTCCATTTTGGGGTCTTATTAATTGAATAAAATAAATAAATAGACTGAGAATCACAGGATTAAATTAAATCACATCCCCATCCCTTTCAATGATGACAGTGACTGTCCTTTGTATTGCAACTTTATGCTGTGGCTCTTCCTCCTGTCTCTCAAAGTTATTCTCACAGCCCATCAAATGGGGCAAAATGGTGTGTAAATATAAAATATGTACATGTAACCCTCTGCCTCCATTTTCTCTCTTTGAAAATCACTTTTGACCACCAGGATTCTTTCCATCCCATATATACCATTTATAAAAGCTCTCCATGTTAGGGAAATAAGTATAATAGTTTTCTCCACAGTTGTAAAGAAGACAACAAGATTGTTATTATGTGACATAACAATGTAGAAATGGAATGTTCTTTTGAGGAAATACTGGTGGAACTTGCAAACATCAAATACATGAAACTTACGACTGTAAAAAAAGGTGCCTTATCCAGTAGATTTCTCTTCCCATTGGTTAATCAGAGCCTATGAAAAGCTCAGGAGCAAGATATTAGTGTGTGATCTTTTCCTTTCCAATAACTGGGAGAAGTATAGAGTCACTGGTACCAACAGTAATCAATACCTATCATGGCTATTATTCTCCATCAAGTTGTCAAGTCTCCTTTTGGAATAGCCAAATTGGTAGTCATTACTAACTCCTACTATAGTGAATTCCAGAATTCAGCTATGTACTTTATGTAGAAATACTTCACAAGGATTATTTTATAGTATCTCTTTTACAGGTAGTTTACCCAATAAATCTCTCTAGACCTTATATGGAGTTTTATTCATGTAACAGTTTTCTTTATCTACATCTCTTTCTCAAGTCTCTTTCTAGTTTTCTCCTTTTTGACTTCCTTTATTCCTTAGAGAGAATGCTTTGAGGTATTGTACCGCAGAAATATCAACAAAGAGATTCCATCACTCATTACTTAGTTTTGTTGGACGATAAGAATTTTGCCTGGGAGAAAGAAAATTCTCCCTATCCACTCTTCCAAATCATGCCAGTCTCTCTTTCTCTTCTTCCCCCTTCCCTTCCTCCTTCTAATTTTTCTTCACCCATGATGCTAATGCTCAAGGACAATTACTCAACAGTGTGATTATCTCCCCCCCCCCCACCCTCTCTACTCCTTTTTCTGGTGGTTT
>QLTV01000582.1:131732-145516 GCA_003457575.1 Thermophis baileyi
TCACCATTTTGTTTACCCCCCCCCCCCCCACCTTCTCTACACCTTTTTCTGGTGGTGTAAAATCTCAAATACTTAGAAACCCATCAAGCAGTATTTTTCCCTGAGGTGACAGAATGAAAATGGGTTATGTTTTATTTTCTTTTTGTCACTAAAATAGTATAAACTGCAGTTGGGATATTCTTACTATGATCATGCAATTAATATTACAATAGCTCACTGAGTATTCCTATCCTTGATAATATGGTAACAAATTTCAAACTGGCTTTGTGCCATTTCATTTCTTGGTCTTTTATTAGCAGATATTTGGCATAGGTTAAATTCCTTGCAGGGGTCTCTGGTGCAAGTATCATTTTTAAATAGGCACATTAAAAATTGTAAAGAAAAATAAAAACAGTAAAAAGGATATTTTGAAGGAAGCAACTGTCTTGGTGAAAGGAGCTAAAAATTACTTTATGCAAACTGTACTTGAATTGTCCTACATTTCTTAACTTAATAACTTTCCTTTGAAAAATGTTATTAAAAGCCTGATAGGTTTCGGTACATTTTGGTGAGATTCTGAGATTAATCCCTGGCAAAACAGAACCATTGTATATGTGAAAAGAAAATACTGTGGGCTTTAATCAAAATGGTTAATTTCCAACCAGCAAGCCAACAGAAATCTAACTTTAACTGTCCTAATCAAAACATAGAGAATTCACATATCGGTTTGGAAGATCTGATAACCTGGAAGTACATGTGTTCTCCACAGAGTTGCCGATTCCTGGACATCCTTCCCCCATATTTTTTGATAGATCTAACTAGGCCCTATCCTGTTTTCCTCCGGTTTCCTGATCTTGCCTTTCTGTCGGTCAACATTGTAATCTCAACTATGTAGTAAGACTGGAAGAAAATGTTCTGGTCATGTTGCTACATTTTAATTCTATCTATCAGGGATATATTTATAGTTGGCAGGTACAAAAATGTGAAATATCTAATGAAGAAGCATTCTCTTGATCTTAATATATTGGATAATTTCTGACTCTCCTCCAATTTGTGATTTTGGACAAGGGTGGTGGAGAGTGTGGTAGATTTCCTGAATGAGCCAGGCTATTTTGAGTCTTCCAGGTAAGATACTGGACAAAGCTCAGACTAATCTGAAAGAGGATTAAAAAAAAAACAAGCTACAAGAATGATGTGGAAAAAGATGCTACACTGGATATATAAATGAAATTGGCTGATGTCTTAAATACTTAAAAGGGAAATATGAATAACAGATGAAGAGAGTTACCTGGATAATTTTCCTTTGTTGGATTTACAAAAGAGGCTTGTTAAAGTTTGAAGAATTTTGTGAAAAAGAAAAAGGAAAAAGAAAAAGTTCTAGGACATTAAAGCTCAAGATTGTTAAAAATAAAAGAAAGGAATACAAGTTGGTTTATTTGATCAAGGTTAAAATAGATATGTTGTTATCTCTGGTAACACTTAATGGATTTTTGGCTAATCGGGAGGTTTCAAGTATTTGTATGGATATTATAAGATGTGTCTTTTTTTAAAAGTGCTTTGAAAGTTCACTAGATCTCGTCTGATAAATACGTTGTGTTTGATTCTGATAACTAAACTACAGATAATGTTTTAATATTAGAAATGCAGGATTCCCAATATAGGTAGCTCTTAGAACCAGTTGGTTTTTATAGGAACCTTCCTTGTAAACTGGATGGGAAAATCAACCTTGCATGTTTGTTTTGTAATTAACAGATGCCCTTGACTTGCCATACTCAGCATGGCAACCTTTCTAAAAAATAAGACCCACGAGATTCTTTCAAAACTTTGAATATGCCATTGGCCCAAAAGTCCAATGGGATTATTTTGCCCTGATCCCAAAAATGCCCCTGGTCTATCACCATAAATGATTTGCTGTTGGAATTATTTGCTCCAGATTTGGGGGGCAAAGAAAGGGAGCTGCCCTTACCTTGTAAAATACCCTCCCATCCTCTTAGCTTTCTGGAAGGCCATCAAGACCTGTAGACCAGGGGTCCCCAAGCCCTAAGCTGCAGATGTTTTTTGTTTCTGTGCAGAAGCTGAGTTTTCGGCATTGCGCATGCGCACGCACCCACACGGCACGGGAGGAAGCGAACTGGCGGCAAGGTAAGTTAGAACCCACCCCTGAGTATAGACCACAATATTTAATACCACTCCACCAGTAGTGGGTTCTAAAACCCTTTACTACCGGTTCGTGCGTGCATGACGCTTCTGCACATGCGCAGAAGCATCCCGGGCAGGTGGGTGGAGCCTCCCGCCACCGCCGCTACCGTTCTAAAAACCGGTCCGAACCGGGGGCAACCCACCGCTGCACTCCACCACCTCGCTCAATAGGTATTATGACAGAGATGTTTAATACATGTGCAAGTTTTCATAGGAGCTCTTTATTTTTATTTAGGGGAGAAACTTCCTTAACTTTTTTGGGGATAAACTTCCTTACCTGACCAATATATATCCCTGCTTTTGGTTTTTTTCTTACTTCATAACAAGCACTGTCAGTCTTTATCTCCTCCTCCTCCTCCTCAAATATCTCAGTGAGAATCTATCTCCAGATCATACTCATATTACTTAATTTAGATTTGGTAAGCAGTTTCAAAGAAAAGCTGTTAGTCTAATCGGAAAAGTAAATAATGTGCTTCTATTTTGAACCACAACTTCACCTCCCACATATAAAATGCTGAAATTATTTTTAAAAACCATTCTTGTTTAAACAGAATATTTAATTTAGCTGACTTGGCAAAAGGAAATAACATTGCTGAACTCCCACTTCATTGGGGAAAGTGGAATATATATTATGTATAGATGCATCGTTTAATCTCCTGAAGGCAGTGAAGGTCACATCTATGTTATTTGTTCAGTGAAACCAGGCATGCTTCCTTCCTTCTTTATTATTAGGTCTTTAATTCATCTGATGAATTAGATTTCATGCCTGTATGAACTAATGCTAAAGGCAACTACTGCTGCCTGTGCATGCAGCTTAATGTGTGAAAGGTGACCCTATTCATGCATTTCCATTGATGGGTGGACAGTAAAGGCAGTACTCAGTGCACTACAGAAAATGAAGGCGTAATAGCTGTAGGCATCAGTTGTAGTCATCACCATGCTGACTCAGGAATTCTGGGAATTAATGTCCACAAGTCATAAAAGGGCCACCGTTCCTTACCTCTGGTTTAGAGGGTGGAGGTTCCATGTAACACCATGGGAGAACATTATGGATAGGAGAGCAAGAGAAATCGGGAAGGTCCATAGCAAGTATCTTTATGGAGTTGGTATTTTCCTTTCTGTTTTGACCCTGGGTTTCTGGAGGGATTGGGGGATTTACTTTCTTTTTTTAAGCAATAAATGTTGCTTTCTTTTCTTTTCTTTTTAATTAATGGTACATTGTTTATCTACCCACCTATTCCTATTAATAATCTGACAGCTGTGTTCTGAATTTATTTTTAGTCTTCAAGGTTAAATGTATGCATTCATTAAGTTCAAACTGGGTGACTCTAGGCACACTACTGTACTCTAAACTGTACTTAATACTACAGAGGATCTAAAGTATTACAGATTTAATACTATCTCCAAGCTCTGAAGCTGAGCTTCCAGAGAGAGAAAGATTTCATCCAGTAGCAACAGTAGTATTAGTTTTACAAGTAGCAGTAGAATATTGAGGACCACAGTGGACATTATATATGCATATAATTATGTACTGTAGCTATCTAGAAAATCCTGAAGGTCAAATTATTTAATATATGCTGTACAGGGGTGGGTTCTAACTTACCTCGCTGCCGGTTCGCTTCCTCCCGTGCCACGTGGCCATGCACGCGCTTCGTGCGCGCGCGCATGCGCAGTGCCGAAAAATCCCCAAAAAAAAATTCCAAAGAAAAGAGACAAAAACAAGATGGTGATGCATGCGCAGTGCCGGAAACTCGGCTTCTGCGCATGCGCAGAAGGAAAAAACCCGGGAAAAAATTCCACAATTACCTCGCTGCCGCAAAAAAAAAAAAAAAAAAAAAAACCCCAAAAAAAAAAAAAATTCAACCCCCCCCCAAAAAAGCTGAAAACAAGATGGCGACGCATGCGCAGTGCCGGAAACTCAGCTTCTGCGCATGCGCAGAAGAAAAAAAGCCTGGAAAAAAATTCCAAAAAAAAAAAATTCCCCCCCAAAAAAATCCAAAAAAAAGATGGCGGCACCCACGAACTGGCACCAACAGAACCGGTTCCATGATGTCACCGTGACATCACCAGCGGGTCGCTACCGGTTCGGGCAAACGGGTCCGAACCGGGAGGAACCCACCTCTGATGCTGTAGCAATTACTATACACCACCCTTATTGTGCTCCTATGATTCTGTTTTTCATGATTCCCTTAATGTATGTAGATTTCTCTCCAGGATTTCTCAACATTTCAATAAAAGTTGAAGAAATTTTGCATCTCTAGACATCTTTTTTCTTCTGCTAGCAACTAGTCAACAAATGACTGGAAGGTAAAACTGTCCAACTTTATTATGCAATGTCTTATCTTAGGAGACAAATCTAGTATTTTAATAAGGGGGCTGGCTTGGAAGAAAGAAGAGAGAGAATTCATGCATTGTGATAACTGACTGTGTTTTGTACCCTCATTTCACAAAGAAACAACAGGATAACATAATAAATTATAATATACATTCCAAAATTATCATTTACACCAATTGGGTTCATATGACATACTAAACTATAACAAAACAAATTATTTGGATGAACTATGCGGAAGAAACTTAATTATCAAAACCCAGAAGAGAAATTTTGTATGAAAAGTTAAAATGTTTGAAAGAGGATCTTTTCAAAATAAAATTAAAGAAAGGAAAAAGAACATCAATAACATTTCTATGTCACACATTACAGATTAGCTCAGTTAATGTGGGTCATTTTGAAATAAAAAAAGCAATAGGATGGCTCTATATCAGGGGTCTCCAACCTTGGCAACTTTAAGACTTGTGGACTTCAACTCCTAGAGTTCCTCAGCCAGCAAAGCTGGAGACCCCTGCTCTATATAACTGAAGTAAAAAAACTGAATCCTACAAATATTAATAATACAACACTCTTTGTAAATTTCAACTTGTTCTAGAATTAGGAGTAAAATAATTTCCAACACTTCTCTAATAATAGTGGCATTTTACAGCAATCTATAGAGAACTGGGTTTTCTTTGCATATACACAGCATGGCAAAAATAGATTTAGAAACTTCAGCAAAATATCCCTTTCCTGTATTATGATTAAATATTGTTAAAATGGGAAGGGTTGGTATCATTTGGTTCAATATTTCCAAATTACTCTGGCAGTACAGAAAAGTTCTTAATGATATAGCTAAAATGTTGTTGAGCTAATATTATGACATTCTGCCAAAGAGAGATTATGACATTCTGTCAAATAAAAATCAGCAGAAAAAGGAATAATCTGAATTATAAATCACACCACATATATATTTCTACAAGAAATATTTCACAGCAATTAATCAACAAGAACATTTCAATGATTTACAGACTTCCATAATAGAAAAAAAATCAAATATATTAAGAAAAATGCATCTTGCGCCAAATGGCACAATAGGCTAATGCCTATCATACTTGATAGACCTATCTTATAGTTTTGTGTGGCAAAATACAATTATTATCATTAAGTCATAGTCAAGAATCAACTGAGTAACTGTGGCACTCCAGTTTTGTTGAACTAGACATGCCACTGTCTTTCACCGCCGCCTATATTTCCTAGATATAAAATTATAATCGGGCAACTATTTGAGTGCCACAAATTGGTTTTCCCTGGACTAGGACAGGTTTGTATAGGGTTTTTTTTAATCTTTTGGTCTTTAACTTTCATGCAGTTATGACCCTATTGTATGAATTCTGATCACTGAAAGAAAAGAAGTAGAGATGAGATTCTAGAGCAAGGCTGTCAAACTCAAGGCCAGGGGGCCAGATCTGGCCCACGGGATGTTTAGAGCTGGCCCGTGGGGCCGCCCTGGAAACAGCGAATGACTGGCCCGCGGTGCCTCTGCCAGCGAGGGTTGCTGGCAGAGGGTTGCAGGAGGCCGTTGCAGCCAAAAACGGAGCTCGTGTGGCCCTTCCGAGCTCTGTTTTCGCTGGCAGAGGGTTGCAGAAAGCCGTCGTAGCCGAAAACGGAGCTCGGGAGCCCGTTTTCGCTGGCAGAGTGCTCAGGCCACCACAGGCATCCCCAACATGAGTGACATTGAGCTGGCCATGCCCACCCTGGCCATGCCCATCCCAGCCCCACGAGGTCAAACACATCCCTGATGCGGCCCTCAATGAAATCGAGTTTGACACCCCTGCACTAGAGAGTTTCTTAATGATCCAGGTCATGGTTGTCCCAAAGGTTGTCCTATGGTTTTCAAGAGGCAACTGGACTTTCTTGTGTTTTTTTTTCTTGAAAACATTTCCCTCCTCACCCAAGAAGCTTCTTCAGTACTGACTGAATGATAGGGAATGGAAGCATTTATATGAATCCTTCCAATCCCCACCATGCAGTCAGAACTGAAGAAGCTTCTTGGGTGAGAAGTGAAACGTTTTCAAAGGGAAAAAAAGAAAGGGGAAAAAAACAAGAAAGGACAGTTGCTTTTTGAAAAGCACCTTTGGGATAGAGCAGCCATGGGAGACAGTTGTTTTGAGATCTCAGATGCGGTTGGGGAAGCCATGTCTTCCTTTGTTTAACAACTTTAAAACCTAACCATGAAGACATAACGTGTTGTGTATGCCAGGTCTGAGAAAATGGTATCACCAGAGTGGTGGACTAATGAAGACAACACTCTAATAGCTTTCATGCCAGGCTGTTTAAAATCATGGTTCATATTCAGAAGGGCAAACAAAGAGAACATAGTGAATTCAGATGGAAGCAAGTAGCATCTTCTGGAAAGTATTGTAGTCTTGGATAGACAGTAAAATGCTGGGAATAATGTCTATTAATGCCTCTATTTTTACTTACATTTCTTGGACTCTGACTTAGCTCTTTTATCTGGACTTGGCCTGTTCTTATACTATGCTCAGCACTTGATCCAACAGACTTAAAAACTTCCTTCTGCTAGAGTTTGAAAATGTTTCTGGCCATAGTGGTGGCAGGGACTGTACTGTAAAACAAGGAATAAGAGATGCTAGGACAAAACTAAAATTGGTTCCATTTCATTTACATTTAAATTTAATTACAAATACAATTAAATATTTATTCTTGTAAGTCATCTGTACCCTTGTAAATCCTCATATAAACAGAAAGGCATCGTTAATATTATTGAGTTGTGTATTTAATACTTTTTCACATCTGTCGTATGGAAAATTACCATTTTTAATTGAATTGGTAGCTGTAATTGTAACTGGGGAGGTATTTAAAAGTATGGAAATTGCTTTACAAAAAACACACATAACAATAGTAGTTTGAAGACTCTTACAATTGGAGACAGATTTATTCAAAGGCGGCCACCCTTTTTAATATAGCTAAAATAGAAATATTGAATATGGATGTTTAAAATATTGGCATTTGCCTTTAAAGTTATAAAATATGACTATTGAGATAGATAGATACATAAAGACTTTTTTAAAGCCAGTTTTCTTTTCTCTTTGTATATTTTATGTACTTTATATATCTAATAAGTAGACCGTTATTTATCCTTCCTCTTTTGTTAAACAGTTGGATTAATGGCTTCCAGAAGAGCAGCACATAAAATTTTTGAAGACAGCATGAAGCTCCAAAGCCAAGGTTACATATCTCTAAAGCGGGAAGTGTTTAAACATTTCATTCTGTTGTGCTACAGTTGCAATATTCCATGCTTTCATTTAGCTAATTATCCTCTCATTGATAGACACTTCCTGGTTTCCTTGTTGTTATACAAGACATATTGCTTTGTGGCATGCAGAGATAAGCTAAGACATTTGAAGTGGCTTCTGTCCCTTTGGAGCCTAGGGTACTTTAACCACCCTTCTCTAGGATGAAAGCTTTGCTTTGCTTTCTTGCTTACATTTATTTATTTATTTATTTATTTATTTAGGGTCTTAAAAGTCCATTTTGATTTCTGATGATTGCCTGGACAAATCCCTGCAGTTTTCTTGGCAACATTTCTGAAGTGATTTGCCATTGCCTGCTCCCTAAAGCTGAAGGACTATGACTGGCCCAAGGTCACCCAGCTGGCTTCATGCCTAAGGCAGGACAGTCTTCTGGTTTCTAGCCTGGTGCCTTAACTACTGTGCCAAACTGACTCTCTCCTTTGATTTATATGGCCACCTAATCCAAAAGGACTATCATGAGTTGATACTACAGGCCATTTGACTTACAAAACAGAAACAAACAATTTGAATAGGTTTTTGCACTGAGTTCAGTTCATACAGTTCCTGCTTTGCCTTGCTGCTTTTACCGGTAGCAATACCTTTTTACAGATTGATTCCACATCATCCTATGTTTCTAGCTCTCTAACCTTTCTCTTTTTCTTCCAGTAGTTGACTGCTGGCCTATTTTCAATCCCATCAAGTGCTTATGGACTTTTAGAGCGTCATTCATATTGTACAGAACTACTAGACATGTGCCCTATTAGCTGATGGTGTTAGCTGTAGCTGACATCTGTTCCAAAGAAACACATAAAACCAATGGAAATATATTTTAGATAAAACTGACAAATCAGAAGCAGTTGACCGAACATCTGCAGGACTTTAGATCACAGTCAATGAAAATCCATACTTTTTACTTGGAATATAGTTTACTATTTGATCATTTGGATGTGAATATAGGAGATTAATAGATTTGTGCATTAAGGGAAGAAAATGTTAAATGTGCACAAATAGCACATTTGCATTCCAGTTGTTCTTTTAACATTTTCCTGCTACAAAAGGGGATTTTAAAAAATGTGGATGCTAACTGAAAAATGGTTGGCATTAGCTACAGCAGTCTTTGTAAAATAGCCACTGATTTAATACGGTTGGCCAAAACAAGTTGAAGAGCTGCTGTCTCTCATTCTCACCAACAGCCAAGTAATGTTTAGCCTCCAAAACAGGGTCTAATTAGACCTTCTACTTTAATTCACGACTCTAAGATGCCCTTGAGAGCTTGCATAATAAGCGGGAGAAATATATGTCCAGGTTTAAAGCAGAATATTACCATAAACATAACATGCTGGAAGGAAATGAGAAATATTTATTCAAGTTATATGTCTGCTCTGAATGGTAACTCTCAGGACAACTGGATTATGGGAATGCACACTGCCAAAATGAAATTTTGTCTGAATGGGACCCTGGGAATTTTCCTCCTCAACTTGTGCCAAATATTTCTACAAGTATCTACATACATATATACATATGTAGTATTTTTCCTCACCACATTATTTTCCTGGATTCAACTTTCACTGAACATGCCTATTTGCAACTGGGATGTTAACCGTGACCCAGAAGAAGAAGAAGAAGAAAACCTATTTGGCATTCCTGCCATTATTCTAAATGAAATTTAAGATAACCTTCTTTACGTTTATGTCCATGAGATATGCAAGACTACTAGTACCAGATTTCCCAGGTAACAATTAACCAAGCAGGCTGGATTTCATGGCACCAGGCTAAAAACCAGGAGACTGTGAATTCTAGTCCCACTTTAGGCATGAAAGTCAGCCGTGACTTTGGGGCCAGTTATTCTTTCTCGGTCCAACTCACCTCATAGGCTTGTTGTTGTGGAGAAATAGGAGGGGGAAGGAGTGTTAGCAGGGGTGGGTTCTAACTTACCTCGCTGCCGGTTCGCTTCCTCCCGCGCCGCATGGCCGTGCCTCATGGGCACACACATGCGCAGTGCAAAAAAATCAAACAAAATCCCCCCCCCCAAAAAAGCCAAAAACAAGATGGCGATGCATGCACAGTGCTGGAAACTCGGCTTCTGCGCATGTGCAGAAGAAAAAAAAACGGGAAAAATTAAAAAAATAATAATAAAAAAATAAAATAAAAGATGGCTGCATCCACGGACCGGCACCGACCGAACCGGATCTGTGACATCATTGTGACATCACCAGCGGGTCGCTACCGGTTCAGGCGAACCAGTCCGAACTGGGAGGAACCCACGTCTGAGTGTTAGGTATGTTTGCTGCCTTAAGTTATTTATAAAAATAATAAAGACAGAATATAAATGAATAAGTAGTTCAAGCTGGAGGCTATCCATCAGGTGGGTATTAGATTGAGCAAAGCAGTTTTAATTCAACCTGGTGCCCTTTAGATGTGTTAGGCTTCAACTTCTCTATCTGGCCTTGCTGATTAGGACATAGTGACCATTGCTGTCTGGATACAAGGACTGCTATCCAGCACATCTGGAAAACATCAGGTCAGAACCACTTGGTCCCTACAATACTTTCTCCAAAACCATGGATCAATTTTTATCAGTTCCCTTTTAATGCCTACATTAAATATTATGAAGAAGGTTAGCAATTTGCCACACACATTTTATCCTAGGATTAGTGTTTTTCTTTAACAAAGAGAACAAATAAATCCCTACCTAACAAGTCCCATTAGACCTTATTAAGCTATAAAGATTTAAATGCGTGGAGGGAGACAAAAGAGATTAATGGTTTGCAGCAAAGCCAGATTCAAAATATCCTGGAAAAAAATTATATGCACTACAAAAAATCTCAATGCAAATGAAACTGAAGCCTTTAATTATTACCTGATCCACGTTTGTTTGGCATCTGTAGCTATTTATACTGGATCAAAAAGGGAATTAATTTAATCACCATTAGAGTCAATGCAACAGTTTCACAGTATTTGCTGCCGATAGATACTCCTTCAAGCCAGGCAGGTAACTAATACTGGGAGTGATGTAGGTTAAAAACACTCAATTTATATTGCCATTGCTAATTATGTTGTTATTAGCATCAAAGGATTCACAAGAACCAAGGTCTGTTGAACAAACTATTGTAGTCTGGTGTATAAACACAATGCTAAGCTCTTTAAGGGGATGATGATCTCTTGAGATGGCTTCACCATATTTAATGCTCTTACTTAGCTATTTTTAATAACCTCAATGTTCTTAATAATATTCTGTTTTAATATTTCTATTTTATGATGTTATTGTACATTGCCCAGAGTCACGTTCCTTGAGATAGATGGCCATATAAATATGATTTATAAATACATACATGCATACCAGAATGGCTAGATTCACATACAACACTAAGACAAAACCAACAACAGTTAAGTGCAATAAAAAGAATAAATACCATAGGTCAGAATATAAGTAAAACTGCAAATGAATACGAAAGATGAATATATTAAAGACTGTGTGACTAAGTCCCCCCCCCAAATGGACATAATATAATGTGGGTGGGAGAATATGCTGGAAACCAAAAGAAATGCTATATTAATTTTGGGTTTGATGATTAGAATTGTTTATTATAGCTATACACTGTGTAATACTGAATTTTAGATCAGACAGTTAATGAATTTTATATTTATAACTGTACAGAAGAAGGTTTGAAGTTGTCCTCTTTTAATTTCCTTTCCCTTTTCCATATTCCTATGCACTTTCACATTCCGTATTTTTGCCTTGCACATATACCGTATTTTTCGGACTATAAGACGTACCGGTGTATAAGACACACCAAGATTTCGAAGAGGTAAATAAGAAAAAAAAAAGTTTTTGCCCTCTCCAAGCCCCCAGGAGCACTCTGCAGACCTCCCAAACCCTCTGCCCACCCCGTTTTTGCAAAAAATGGGCCATTTTTTGCCCGTTTTTTGCAAAAATGGGGGTGTTTTTGCCCTCCCCCAGTCCCTAGGAGCACTCTGCAGACTTCCCAAACCCTCTGCACACCCGTTTTTGCGTGGGGCAGGGCTTCGGGAGGCCAAAAATGGCTGTATTCGGTGTATAAGACGCACCAACATTTCCACCCTCTTTTAGGGGGGAAAAGGTGCGTCTTATACTCCGAAAAATACGGTACATGCAAGGCTATGCTGTTCATCAAGAAGCAAAGCTCAAATAAACAAGGAATGGGCACAGGGTGATCAAGTCTGTCCACTTCAAAATATTGCAAAGACAATCTTATATATATGTGTGTGTGTGTGTGTGTGTGTGTGTGTGTGTGTAACCTTATTGCACTATAAAGAATGGCATTCTGTCCTTCCCCAGAAGACCTTTATATATTTTCCATAATGGTGGCCTATGCAGGGAGAAGCATTCCTGGCTAAGGTTTTCCAAGCACTAAGCTAAAATGTTTTTTAAAAAAAGTGCACATTAGAAAGTACTCAATTTAAGCTTGCCTTAATCAATTAATCTACCATTTCCTTCTAAGTAGCAGTTCAATAAGGTCAGTACTATATCAGTTCTAAAACAGATGGTTACGGTAAATACATAAGGAAACAAACAGATTAAGCTGGTAACCTGTTCTGATCTTACTCTCATGACAGCAGAACCAAGAAAAGCAGCAGAAGTATTTGGAGAGTGGGGAAAAAGAGAGTGGAAGTGAAAATTCAGTTGGAACTGCAGTTGAAATTAGGGAGGCTATTATTGTGCATTTTCCTGCATTGCCAGGTCTGTTGCGGAGAAAAATAATTAGAGGCGAAATGAATCTTGTTTCCATGCTTTCAATCCTCAAGAATAAGACCGGAGGCCAGGAAAGAATAAAAGTAATGTATTTGCAAAACAAAAATAAGAACATCTAAGTCTGTGTCTACATGGTGAAGGACAAAGAGAACAAAAAAAAAAATTAACACATGCGCAGTACAGGTATCACATGAGAACTGCATAACAATGTACAGTGTCGTTTCAGAATAAGAGTCCAGCTGACAATTAAATATGAACGTAGTGACAAGGTCTGCAAAGGAGGAAAATGCACCTTTGATGTCAAGAATATTTTATTTCTATCACATAGATCTCAGCATGCTCAAGACCCCCCAAACCATCTTAGAAAGGCTTTCTCAGCACTGTATGTCTTCATGTTTTTACAAAAAAGAGAAAATAAGATGATAAAATATTCTGAATTCAGTTCCGTTTAGACCCCAATCTGTGGAGAAATTTAATTGCTATAAAAGCCTAGTTATTATAATATAGTGTATGTGACTAATTTTAATTGGATTGTAATTGGGGTCATTGTTGGTTTTTGTCTTAGTATAGAATAGCTTTTTTTCCAGTAGAGGGAATAGGCGAGTTCACCTGAGCATAAGAAACTGGTGATGATTGAATGTACGAAAAAAAAATCTCACTTGAGAAACATTTATTTTGAAGTCACCCCAAAGGCAATGCTCTATAAATAATGTAAAATGAATATAATGATAAAAAGTAAAATAAAAGGCCCATCAAGAAAATACATACAGGTGGGGTCTAGGACAACTCACCCTGGCCAACTCGCCCCAGGACAAAAGTTACACAATATCAAAGAAATGGTGGAATAGAATCATTAAAGAAAGGATGCAAAAGGAGGGATAAAATAAAATGACAAAAATTAAAATATTTTAAAATTATTTTAAATAATTAAATAAAATTGTTGAATTGTCCTGTGGCGAGTTGTCCTGCAACAAGTTGGCCGCAGCGAGTTGTCCTATGGCGAGTTGGCTGTGGCAAGTTGGCTGTGGTGAGTTCACCGTGGCAATCTAGCCACAGCGAGTTGCATGGCAAATAGACAGTGGTTAGTTGGCCATGGCCAGTTGTCCCATTCTGGTAGAGACATATATATATCTATATATCTATATATCTATATCTCTCTCTATCTATCTATCTATCTATCTATCTATCTATCTATCTATCTATCTATCTATCTATCTATCTATCATCTATCTATATCTATCTATCT
>QLTV01000582.1:150359-164780 GCA_003457575.1 Thermophis baileyi
ATATTAATAATAATATTTAATTTATATAATATTTATATTATATTTAATTATATTATATATTATATACAGTATATAGCTCAGTAGTAGCATCTAATAGAATGGCCCAGATATTACCAGAAAAAGTGGACTGTTTGATCTTGGGGGGGGGCATCATAACAACAACAAGAAGGAAAAAATCCTAGTCTCTCAGACTACCGGTATTACAATGATCTGAAACAAGAAATCCTTTAGCACAGGGATGTCTAATTCTAATCCTCAGAATTCTGGAAGTTGAAGTCCACAAATCCTAAAGTTGCCAAAGTTGGACACCCCTGCTTTAAAGTAGTTAAAATGTAATATTCCATTTGTTTTATGCTTATCCTCCAACAGGTTTTTCTAGCAAGTATAGTATAGCTGAATAAATAATACATTTTCCATTTCACTGTAACCGAAAAAGCATCTCAAATAATGTAGGTCAACTCCACGAGAACAGATGTTATCCCACATTCAGTTCCAAAAAGAATTGATTGCACCTTGACAAAAATTCTAAGAGTCTACTTTGGAATTTCCAATTCCAATTTTTAGTCCTTTGATCCAAAATCTAGTCCAATCTAATCCTCTGATGCATACTCAAGTCTTCCAAATAGGAATAGTCTTTGAAAAATATAAAATTTTAATAATGGCATCTAGAACGGACAACTACTTATTTGATAGCAGTCAGAAGAGATTCCAAGATAACCTCTCATCCAAAATAAGTCGAATATATCGCAAATATTGAATTTGTTCCAAATCTGATCATCATGTTGCCATTTAGTTTTCATTTTCTTGGGTTCCTGCCAGCCATATTACAGCTTGTAAGACAAGAAAAAGCGTCTTCTAGAAGTGTTTGATTGAAAATTATTGCCTTACTTGATAAGGTTTATTGTATATCTGCTGCCTTAATATTGCTGTGAAGGTTTTGGTGTTGTTTTAGCTTACTTTTGGGGTTCTTTTTAAATCATTTCTTGCAGTAATCTGAAATATTCCTCTGACACTGTATATTCTTAACATCTAACAATAAATAGTAAAAAAATAATACAATTAACAGATTTGTCTTCCACAGAGAAAGTTCACTTGGGAGATAAAAGCTTTTTAAAAATAACTTTTATTTCTATCTATCTTCTATAGAAATATACTTGGTAGATATAATAATTGTCAAATACCAAAGGACCGGTCCGCGGTGCCTCTGCTAGCAAAAATGGGGCACGGGGGGGGCTGCACGCAGCCCCCCGCATCCCATTTTTGCTAGCAGAGGCACCACGGGCCAGTCCTTTGGTATTTCCAGCCCAGTCCCACGGGCCAGATTTAAGCACCCCATGGGCTGGATCCGGCCCACAGGCCTTCAGTTTGACACCCCTGACATAGATCATATTTAAGAGATCCTTTGATCTTGAAAGATCCTTTGTAAGAGCATATTTAATTTGTCAGCTCCACTCCTTCTGCTATTAATGATTTAATAATACCCAGCTTGTTATGTACTAACTGTCAGTACATGGTTTCACCCAGGTCCAACGTTTGAGCGGGAAAATGCTCAAACGCCATTGGCTGTTCTGTCTGACAGCTCCCTATAAAAGGGCAAGCTGTCAGACCATTCTTTGCTGGTTGTCTGGAGTAGAGCCCTATAAAAGAGCTGTTCTGAAGTCTGTCTCCTGTGATCATTCCCACTATTTAACTATTTAACTATTCCCCAAACCCAAAAAACTTTAACCTTAGACTGTCTACTGTCGACCTCACCCCATTCCTAAGAGGTCTGTAAGGGGCGTGCATAAGCGCACCAGCGTGCCTACCGTCCCTGTCCTACTGTCCTATTGTCTTCATCTATCTGTATTCACTTTGATTATGTTTATGTTTATACCCATACCTGCTATCTTGTACATGTTTGACAAATAAATAAATAAATAAATAAATAAAATTTAACACAGCTCATGTGCTCTGTAAATGTGAAGGCCATTCTATTGTTGGTTTGTAGTAGTTCTCTGTGACAGGATCTGGTTCAGTTGCAAAATACAGTTCCAGCTTTAAATCATTATTTCAAGTGGATCCCCATCCCCATGAAAAAACAATCTAGATAACCTTTGTTCTTTAACTAATATGTTTTCCGGTTTTTAGCACAAAATAACCAAAAGTCATAGAGTAATAGAAGGTGCTATATATGATTTTATTAACTTGCCAAACCACTCTCACGTTTAGGGAAAATGTTCAGCCTGAAGGGTGGATGGAATGGATTAGATCCAGAATTTTGTCAAAAAATAAAACTGTAAACAAGGTAGATATTTACAGAACAGATATTGAATAAATGTTTGCTTAAGATCACAATTATTAGCTAACATTTTTTCCCCTTCCAACCAGAGTGCTGTTAATGATTATTGAGTCTGTTTTGCAAAAAAAAAAAAAAAAGCCCCAACAACAAAATGATAAGAAAAGATTATTTTGACCCATGTTAAGCACTGATGTCAAAAATTATTAACCGGATTCATGTAGGATGTTCCCCAAGGGATCCTGCATGGTTAGCATGTAGCTTTGGTACAGCTGGATAATTATTAGTAGTTTATATGGCTCTAATTTGCAGCACAGCAGCAAATTTATGATCAAACATAAATGGATAGCCATTAATGGAATCTAATTTCCTGCAGTTTTGTAATCTGCATTTCAATTCTTAAAGAGAGTCTGAATTAAGTGTGAGAGAACCATGAAATCATGTTCCAAAATATTAAATGCAGATGGTCTGTTACTGAGTCTTTGGCTGAGAATTCATGTCATGACTGAATCTCTGATGCCAGTTCCCAGAAACAGCCCTGCCATCAAGCAAGATGACATAGCCTCCTTAGGCAAGTTTTAGAGCAAGGGTGGGCAACCCTTTCAACATCTTTCAATTTGACTAAAAACAGCTAACAACAATTGAACTACAATGTAGAAAATGCAAAGCAAAGATTCAAGTACATCTTTAAAACCATAGTATTTGCAGTCTGGTTGAACAGATAGCTTCATTTAAGAGGTATCAAAGACTGCTTTAAAAAGAG
This sequence comes from Thermophis baileyi, assembly GCA_003457575.1. NCBI lineage: Eukaryota > Metazoa > Chordata > Lepidosauria > Squamata > Dipsadidae > Thermophis > Thermophis baileyi. The sequence goes on from QLTV01000582.1 coordinate 153,398, forward strand.
CAGTAATAATAAATTAAATATTACTACTGCTCCTTCCTTTTCATCATCATGGGAGCCAGTTTGGCATAGTGGTTACAATGCTGGCCTAGAACCAGAAGATGGTGAGTTCGAAACCTCCCTAAGACATGAGAGCCAGCTGAGTGACTTTGAGCCAGTCCCTCTCTCTCAACTCAATGCACATCATGGGTTGCTGTTGTGGGGAAAATAGTAGCAGGAGCATTAAGTGTGTTTGCTGCCTTGAATCATATATAAAAATACAGGATAAAAATATAATAATTGTCAGGGTATGCAGATTTAATAGCTGTAAGCTGATGAGATGTTGTAAGCGAAGGCAACCGGAAGCTGATGCAATGTGAATGAGACAGCAGGGTTACTGCCACTTTAAGAAGCTAGGTATGAAGCTGCCTATATAAGGGAAGCCATTAGAGGGTGTTTCCCTTCTCCTCATGTTCTCTCTCGTCCATGTAGTCTCATTGCTCTTCTCCGTGTATCAGTAGCTGTATAAAGATATTTAACCACATATAAGTTTGTATATATTTAGCTATACATAAACCACTATTAAGTATCTAAAGGCTCTGTGTGCTGTGTGCTGTGTGCTGTGTGTTTTGCTCCTGGGTTTATCTCATAATACTAATCACACTGCATAAACTCTGACAATAATTAATAAATAACACCCAATGTCAGCCATTGTAACAACTTATGATCTTCTGCCTTTTTAAGGCATTGATATTCAGCTACTAGAGCTGCTGACCTCCAAGCCCTGCCTTCTTAAGCCATCCGTGAACAGATTCCTCTGATGTACATGTTTTTTCCTATGAGCACATCTCTTGATACACCGAGCCATCTTAATAAAGAACAGTTTTGTCCCTCGGCTTTGGTGTCGAGGCAACTCTGCCCTTGAAATTCAAAGCAAGTTTTAAACTAAATCCTCACTTACATAAACCAGGCATGAAGCAAAATAAGTTTATAAGCCATCTAACAAGGCTGGCATCTGGAAAACCAATTCCTTCATAAAACTGTCATGGTGATTTGAAAAGCCCCTTTTACAATAAAAGGGACAAACGTCTAATTCACTACACTGAGAAGGTTTTACTAAGCCAGCCAAAATTTGTGAGGAAGTTCCCTTTCAATTATAATAGAACACAGATGCCTTAAGCAGACCCTCTTACAAGTCTAACAGCTCTAATTCCTATGCAGAATCCTTCTCAGGGACTATTGCCTTCTTGTAACAAGCAGACAGAGGCCACCCAATTTGAATTGTGTCTCAACACAGTGAAATGTACTTTGGGAATGAATGAAGTGCCAAGGCTTGCTTGAATACTACAAATAATATTGAGAAGGAACACTGGGAAGAGAACATCCACTATTCCCATGATAGAAAAATGACACCACCACCAGGATCCCTAGAGCGACATAGAGTGTTTTGACACTTTCTCAGTAGCCTGGGTATTTCTCCCCTTGCATTCTTTTTTCCTCCTTGAAAGGAAACAAAAGAGGCAGAGTTCTGTGCTTAAAAATGTGTACACAGAGAGGTGCTCAATTTTGCTAATTGAAAAATATGTATACTGGAAACAAGGAGAAAGGACCATGTGCCCCAGAGTCTATTCCTGGATCATGGGTCCCCAAAGGAGAGATAAAAGGGGGCAAAGGATGACTCATGAAGGATGGCATTGTCGCACAGATGTCATGACACAGTTACATCAAATAATTGATTGATTGGCCCATGTATGTTTGTGTGAATGTTTTATTTTAATATTTATGTATTTTTAAATTGTTTTTTTTTAATTGTTGTCTTTTTTATATATATACTGTGAGCCGCCCAGAGTCCTTCGGGAGTTTGGCGGCATACAAATTTTGAATAAATAAATAAATTAGATTGTTGTCATGTTTAATAAAGGCAGGAAATAAATAAATAAATAAATAAATCTATTGATGCAAGGTCAAATCATACCATTTGAGGAAAGACATCATCACACCTATGTCAATATTTTGGCTTCATTGTGGTTTAGCCCAGTTAGCACATGGCCGTTAGCCTAATTCTATACAGATACTGAGCCCAGAAAGACAGAAAAATAATAAATGGAATGAGGATCCCAAATGGATCAATAGAGAGAAATTGAAAAGTTTTTGCAAATATCAGATTAGTTCTCCCTGGTAATCTGTGTTCCTCCCTAGTAATCTGCTGAGTAGCGGGGGAGGGGGAGAGACAGACTAGATTAATATACAAGAGTAAGCCCTAAACTGTGATTAAGAACTGTTAGTTGCTCTATTCTCATGACATGCTATTTCCCTCAAATAGATTGTATTATGGTTTAACTCAGTGGCATGGTTCACATAATCAGCTGTGACAAGGGCTGGTCCCAGGGGTGAAATCCAGCAGGTTCTGACAGGTTCTGGAGAACTGGTAGCGGAAATTTTGAGTAGTTCGGAGAACCGGCAAATACTATCTCTGGCTGGCCCCAGAGTGGGGTGGGAATGGAGATTTCCTTCCCCCAGGAGTGGGAAGGGAATGGGGATTTCGCAGTATCCTTCCCCTGGAGTGGGGTGGGAATGGAGATTTTGCAGTATCCTTCCCCTGCCACGCCCACCAAGCCACGCCCACCAAGCTACGCCATGCCCACCAAGCCACGCCCACAGAACCGGTAGTAAGAAAATTTGGATTTCACCACTGGCTGGTCCCCAACAGCACTGAACCGCAAAGGGCCCCACCGTATTTAGCCTGTCTAATAATCCATCATGTGAATTCATCCTGAGAAACAGAGCAGTTTGTATGTTGGGGTGATGGTGGAATAACCTACCCACTTGGGGCCCTCTGATCTTACCCCTTCTGGCACATAGGTTCCAACTGATTACTTCTGAAGGAATGTGGCTTCATTGCCTCAAGTGACTGGCAACCTCTTGATCTACATCTGTCAGCCCTTCAAGGTAGCCCATACAAGAAGCATAAACCATGAATATGAACACAACCTTTATTGTAAGGTTACAGAAACAGAATCCTGCAAGTCTGAAAACACTTCTTCCCTTCTTTTATTTTCCAGAAAACTAGGGAAGGTCCCATGCTTCCCATGCCCCTGTTCCTCTGTGAGCTGAGATACTTTTTGCATGACAGTTGTCTAATCTGTGGCTCTTCCTTCTGTCTCCCAAAGTCATCCCCACATACCATTACAGCATCACTGCTCTTTCCATAATTAGGCAGCTACATCCAATTCTGCTTTAAGAGCCGAGGTGGCGCAGTGGTTAGAGTGCAGTACTGCAGGCTACTTCAGCTGACTGCTAGCTGCAGTTCGGCAGTTCAAATCTCACCGGCTCAAGGTTGACTCAGCCTTCCATCCTTCTGAGGTGGGTAAAATGAGGACCCAGATTGTTGGGGGCAATATGCTGACTCTGTGAACCGCTTAGAGAGGGCTGTAAAGCACTGTAAAGCGGTATATAAGTCTAAGTGCTATTGCTATTGCTGAGCCCCATATGTTCCCTGGAGATGTGGGTTGTGCCTCAGTGATCCGAACATAGTTCAAAAGCTCTTCTTGGGTTTTTTGACTTCTACTAAAAATCAATGTGTCTTTGGGGAACTTTAATTTTTGCCTGACAGAGAGAATGCATTTTATGTAAATCTTAAGATTTGTTTCATATCAATCTGGTTAGGGAGGCTGATCTTGCCTTTCCTCATGCTTTCCTCATGCTCATTTTCACCATGAACTGCCTTTCATGGTGAATGGACTGTCCTACTTATTTATTATGACAATCATAAATTTGTGCTCTGCACATTACCAGCAGCTCAGTGAGGATTGTTGCTGTGCTAGGATGAAGCTCATTTTGAGACAATCAATCTCCTTTCCTTAAAGCAACAAATGGCAATGGACTTTTTTTTATTGTATCATGGCTGGATCAAGAGCTAGTATAATAGCAAAGTTAAGAGACTAAGCCAGAAAAAAGACCCCTTGTTCCCCCCCCCTCCCCTGTGCCATGAATTCATTACTTGGTCCTTCAACTGGGGGGGGGGGGGAACACAATAGCTGCAAGGATTATATCTAGATAGCGCATGGTGGAACACTTGAAAGCAACGTATAAATGTTAAATTTTTATTTTGGGTTGGTATGGAGAGCTTTTGCTCCAAACGCAGAATTCTGAAAACACGGAGAGTAATGAGCAGGCTGACAGCTCTCAAACAGCAGGGAAGCCAAGCAAAGTGGTGCCCTATGGACAAAAGAGGTTTTCATTTGTCCCAGTTTTACTTGTAATGAAATGCATGTGTTTAAGCTACAAAAACAAATGGTTCCTGGGAACTCCAAATACTTCGGTAGGCAGGATAACATTCTTAATTCCCAAATCTAACCCCTTTGTGGCGAGAGAGGGCAATTTAGGAAAAGTTGCCACATCTGGAGAACAGCTGATGACAACTCTGGAGACTTAATCAAAATATAGAATTCTAGACAATATTTCTGTATCTTGAATAGAATGACTCTTTCATGTGACTAAGGAAAAAAAGAACTTCCGACCACTTCTTTACAAAGTTCACCCTCTCCTTTCTCTCTGAAAATTCAGTGAACAAAGAAAAACCATGTTCTTCCCTTTTGGAAACAACGAAACTGACTTTTTCAAATGTCTCTAAATTTAAATCAAGCAGTACTTGTCATTCCAGGGAGAAAAATCCATAGATTGGGCAATTTGTTTCCTCTTGTTTTCAGAAACAATAATGAAGTGTTAAACTGAAAACCTACAATTCTTTTTACTCCTGTCTAAATGCCTTCCTCCAAGAAAATGTGGGCAGCCCTTTTCTCACTTTTCTCCACGTGTTTCGCCAACAGAGGAAAAAAGAAAGAAAACTGATCCTATTTCAGATACTAGATTGTCTATGAATAAGAACCAAGATATCCCGATTTCCATGGGAAGATCTTAAGAACAGGCATGTTAGTGGGCTAACCTCTAGATATTTTTATTTATTTATATGTTTATCAAATTTTAAAACCATCTCCCTTTACAGAAGGACTCTTAGTGGTGTACAAATAATATATTAAACATAAAAACAATATATAAAAATTTTAAAGGCCAGGATGAATTAAAAATCAATGTTAAAGTTAATTAAAAGACAAGGAGAGCCTTTTACCATCCTTCTGACCTGTGCCATCACTCCCCTGCATCCTACATGGCCCGCAAAACACCTCTTGGGCACTGCCAGGCATCCTTCCCAACCTACATCGCCCATCTGCCATACCCACACACTCTTCCCAACCCACATGGCACCTCTCACACACCAGCATGTAACATATTTGGGTTGCACTCTGCAAACTCCTTTGCTCCCTCCCCCACCCAGCAGCAGTTGTTTTCGTGCCTGCTGCAACTTCCGAAGAACGGCTCCCCCACCGTTATTCTCCCTGCAAGCTTTCCATAAGCGAAGTAAAGGGGGATGCCAGCAGAAATTTGAGGGAGGGAGGGAAAGTAGGAAGGAAGGAAAGAAAAAGATAATGACAGAATACAGGGAGGGAGGGAGGGAGGGAGGGAGGGAGGAAGGGAGGGAGGAAGGAAGGAAGGAAGGAAGGAAGGAAGGAAGGAAGGAAGGAAGGAAGGAAGGAAGGAAGGAAGGCTGGATTTAAAAAAAAGAAAAAGAAAAAAAGAAAGAGGGGGGGGGGGGAGGGAGGGAGGAAGGGAGGGAGGAAGGAAGGAAGGAAGGAAGGAAGGAAGGAAGGAAGGAAGGAAGGAAGGAAGGAAGGAAGGAAGGATGGATTCCAATGGTCCCTGCTGGCTTCCCACAAAGAAATTCAATGGGGAACTGGCAGAAATCAGAAGTTGCTCTGGTTCCCACTGCTATTTTGCCCACCTGTGGTCATTCTGTTTCTCTTTTTAGGTAAGGAATTATCTCTGAAAAAAAATGACCAAACAAGACACAGGTTGTTTAGTTGCATACAATTCTGAGGAAGGAAAGATGAATGGATAAACAAACAAACAAATAGACTGCATCAGAAAACAAAATAACCCCCTTCCAAAACAAAGAAAACCAGGAAATCCCAGCCCTAACTATTTTGCATTATTGCCACACCCATTATTGCCCTTCCGAAAAATAATGAAGTGTGTTCCTTGGTGATCAAAAACTTTCTCACTTTGTGATAGACTGTAATCACAGCTTCACTGAAGTTTATAGAGCTTGGCCCATGACAAATACTTCCTTTTTGAAGAGAGCCATGAATGTCAAGGAAGGTGGGGGGGGGCAATGAAGGAAAAAAGCCTCTCAGAAAACAGGTAATTCATCTTGGAAGAGTTTAGATTGTGATAATAACTCTAGTTCAGGCCTAGCAATTTCCTGTGGTTTCAAATACTTTTCTAAAGAGGATATCTGCACTTTGTGCTGATAACCTCTCTTTCAGTTATTGCCCATCACCAGTAAGAAAACACACCTACACACACACACACACACACACACACACACACACACACACACACACACACACACACACACACACACACACACACACACACACACACACACACGCTTGAATCACTTTAAGATTCCCCAGCAATCAAGCTTCGTTCTACTGCCTGCCACTTATTATTCCAAGCGCACTGCATGACACAGCTGAGAGCATTTCGTGGTTAGCATAAATCATTCCTGTTGCAAAATTGTCACCATTATACAAGGGGAAAAACTTTCTCTCTCTAGACCACATTCAAGATTGTATTATATCTTTCCTTTTTAATGGAGAAAGTTAAGCTAATTTTCATTTTCAACAGAGTGAGACAAAACACCAATTGAACTGTGCATAAAAGTTGGGAGCTCAACCAAGGCTTTTAATACACCCTTAACTTCCTGTTTGAATGTGTAAGTTTTGCTTCCGCGTTAATTTTATTACATTTCTACATCACCCCGTGAAGAATTTAGAGCACTTTTATAGCCTTCCATAAAGATAGATGGGTCTTTACCAATACCAAGGCATTGGTTTTCCATGGCTAGCTGGTATGATATTACAATGATGGTTCTGCATGATAATATCAGCTATAGTAGTAGTAATGGGTAAGCTCCATGGCCAAGACTAATAATTTTATTCCCATTCAGGTTCTATTCATTCATTCCTTTCCGTGGTTACATGAGGTCTGGCAGAAGAGCAATAGTGGGTTCTAAAACCCTTTACTACCGGTTTGCGTGCGCGCATGTGCAGAAGCGTCCTGGGCGGGTGGGCGGAGCCTCCCGCCACTGCCACTACTGACTCTAAGAACCGGGCAGAACCGGGAGCAACCCACCGCTGCAGAAGAGGCAAATGATAGCTCTGAGGCCAAAGAAGAAATGCAGTTTGAGTAAATGTCTGAGACTAGACCATTCCTAGTTCTCTTTCCTATAAGGATAGGGAAGGGAAAGGCACAAACACAAGATTTACCGTAAACCTATGATAAAAGTAGTTTGAATATTCATAACTTTGATGTTCAAGTCTGTTCCCTACTTTGAAGGGCTGACACAATTGTGTCAGATTATTTTGGAAAAAATAATTCCAGTAGAAAATGCCCAGGAAAATGCAAAGACTCATTACTTAGCTTTTAATGGAGAAAATGATATCTCAGCAATTGTGGGAGTTCCTTCTTATCAGAGCAGCAGGAAAGCAGAATGGCATGCAAGCTTGAGGTACATCTTCCACATCTGTTTTTGGCTCCTCAATATCCCTGGTAAGAAATTGTGATGTAAGGAATCTTCTAGGTCCTATCAAACTTGAGCTTTTAAACAACAATGTCTGTTATCTATTTTTATGCAGCAGAATAGAGAGAAGTGGAGGAAAAGAGCATTGTTCAAACAGCCTCCTACATTTACCCAATCCTTGGATTGGAAGAAGCAGATTTCCAAGGAAAGTTAAAAAAAAAAGTGACTATGCTTGTAAAAGGCCAACCGTAATAAAGAAAAGTTTGAAAAAAGGTTAGAAAGTACAGGTAGTCCTCATTTAGTGACCATTCATGGTTTTGGTGGTGATGAAAAAGTAACTTTATAACCAATCCTCACATTTATGACCTTTGCAAATCTGTAAAGCAAAGGAAAGCTGAAGTAAGATCATAATTGCAATAGCATTTAGACATATACCGCTTCACAGTGCTTTACAGCCTTCTCTAAGTGGTTTACAGAGTCAGCATATTGCCCCCAACAATCTGGGTCCTCATTTTACTGACCTCGGAAGGATGGAAGGCTGAGTCAACTTTGAGCCTGGTGAGATTCGAACTACCAAATTGCAGGCAGGCAGCAGGCAGCAGAAGTAGCCTGCAGTACTGCATTCTAACCACTGCACCACCACGGCTCATAAGCCATGGTTTCACTTATAGGCCACTTAGAGACCACTTCATTTAATGACCAAGTTTCCAGACCCAATTGTGGTCTGTAACAGCACATCCCAAACTGAATATGAGAAGTAACTATTATCTTCCAAAATATTCAGAAACATACAGGATCTAGAAAATATCCCCCCTCTCCCCATTTCACCTTGGAAGTCAGAATAATTTTCCTACTAGAAGATTAACAAAAGCAATTGCTCTCCTCTTCTAAATCCACTGACTGGGCAAAACCCTGGTCATATGAAGTGCTTCAATCTGCAAATATCTGGAGGGCAACATTGCCTTTGGAAATATTGGCAGGCACACTTTCTCTGGAAGGCAAGCAGGACACAAGTTGTCCTCTAGTTTCCTAGTACTACAATATTGTTCCATGATAAGTGACTTCCTTTGATCACTCTATTAATTTGTCATGTGTTTTATTGGATGGGGATGTTTGTCAGTGTTCACTCTTTGCTACTTGCAAACTAAGCACAGAGTTAGGGGAGAAAAAGAAAAAGTTGTGCGCAGGGACTGAAACATTAACAGGACACAGAGGTCATCTCGTCTACAAATATTTAATCATACAGAAGGGAAGAGCAAGTCATTCAGCAGAACAAGCCTCAAACAAAGGAAGCCAAATTCCCAGTTTTGCTATGAAATCATTGGGTGGGCTCCCTGTATTCATAGCAACTGTGTTTGTTTGTTTTACATCCACTGCACCGTCTCATTAAGGAGAATGTAAACTGAAATTATGTAATTGTCAGCCACCTAAAATGATTTGTTTTTAGGTCTGTAGCCCTCTCTACTGAAAATTGCAGAGCTAATAGAAAAAGTTTAAAAAAAAAAAACCAAAGGAACTACACAAGCATCTTGCATGTGCAAACTATGACTTGATGGGGCAAATGCCAAGATTCACAAATTAAGCCAGTGCAAATCATCTGATAAAGTTATTGCCAGTTATTCCAGAAGACCCTGCTTGGGGAGGTCTTTAAGCAGCTGGCCTGAAATATTGAGTAATTGCAGTTGTTTTGAAGCATCAAGGACGGGCTCCAGAGGAATGCATAGCTTACAAGTGACATCCTTCATCAGATGATTTGCCCAAACCTACTGTATTTTGTGGCTATGATGCACAGTTTGTGTAGCACTGAGAATGCACAGCAGCTAGAAACATACTAAAAGTAAAGCATCTATTTCTCCCATCTCTGGGGTAAATGTAACATTTCTGATCTTAAAATTAAAGCTTGGACCATAATCGATGTAAATTGTCAGAATTTTGAGCTCTTTCAACATCTTTCCTTACATTTCTCTAGATACTTCCTTGCAAGTCCTATGTTTCTACTTTTGTTGCACAACCACTAAGTGGAATTAATATTCAAATAGTAGTACAAACATTCCGTTCTCATTTATTATTTATTTTATTTATTTATTTTATTTATTTAGTTTGTCAAACATGTAAAAGATAACAGGTATAAGTATAAACATATATATGAACACAGTAAATGGCTACGAATTAATGGAGACAGTAGGACAGGGACGGTAGGCACGCTGGTGCGCTTATGCACGGCCCTTACAGACCTCTTAGGAATGGGGTGAGGTGGACAGTAGACAGTCTAAGGTTAAAGTTTTGGGGGTTTGGGGATGTAACAACAGAGTCAGGTAGTGCATTCCAGGCATTGACCACTCTGTTACTGAAGTCGTATTTACTGCAATCGAGTTTGGAGCGGTTTACCTTGAGTTTGTATCTATTGTGTGCTCGTGTATTATTGTGGTTGAAGCTGAAGTAGTCATTGACAGGTAGGACATTGTAGCAGATAATTTTGTGTATGCCCTAGTTTGCAGTAGAATATTACCGGAGAAGAAGCTTCTCAAGATTAGGTTGACAACTCTTAATGCCTTTTTGGCAATGCTGTTACAGTGAGCTCTGGTGCTTCGATCGTTTGAGATGAGTACTCCAAGGTCCTTGACAGAGTGAGGGTCATCTACGAGGTCATATCCGCCCAGCTTGTATTTGGTATTCTGATTTTTTTTGCCAAAGTGTAAGTGTAAGAGATTTGAGAAAGAGTTTAAGCAAAAGGTCAGGAAACAAGACTTATACACTGCAAATCCAATAATTATGATAAATTTAATATGTATATGTTAAAACAAGAGCCAGCGTAAACTCTTGAAAGAATTGGTTCATATTTTTGAGCCCAGGAAAGTGCAAGAATGGAAATATGCACTTAGAATCTAGTGTGATAGAGAAACTAATGACTAAGCCAAATTAACCCTAAATTAATAAATAACAATGAGGGAATGTATTTGTTTTGGGAAGTTTTAATGGGAAGGCTTCAAAGTAGTAAGTCAAAAGAGACATCTGGATCTTGACTGAATTAAATAAATAACTGAAATTATCATAACAGGGACCATATTCTAAGTTGGGCTAAGGAGATAGATCTGATGAGGAATCAGAAGTCACTGGATGTGTGGCAAAGTAGTTCATAAAAGAGCTTTTCCCAATCCAGAACTCCACTATCCCAAAATGTGTGGGTTTAGAATATCTGAACTGTGCTATCTTGAGGGATGGTGATGAGAATTATCATCCTGTTAGATAGTGGGTAGAGATGACAGGAGACAGACTTCCAAGCAGTTCTTTATTTCAGCTCTTGTATCAGCAACCAGCAAAAAGCAGTCTGACAGCTTGCCCTTTTATAGGGAGCTGTCAGATAGACCAGCCAATAGCGTTTGAGCTTTTTCCCGCTCAAACGCTGGACCTGGTTGGAACCATGCAACACAGTTGAAACAGTTAGAACATAACACCCCTTCCCTCCTGGATGGAGCAGTCCAGCATACGTAATCACGCAGGTAGGCGGGGCATTTTGGAGCCCTACTAGACCTGCGCAATTCAGTTGGTGGTGAGGCAGCGGCCTGTGCGGACAGGTCTGCTGCCGCTCCGGGGCTCGAGCATGGAAGCTCCTGGAAGGTACTGGGTGTGGCCTCTACGGCCGAAGGGACCGGTTCGAAAGGAGGACATCGCTGGCTCTCGGCTTCCACAGGTAGGCCTTCCGAGACACCCGGGCTTGAGTTAGCTAGGGGAGGAAAGCATGGAGTTACTGTTTGTGGGCCGATT
>QLTV01000582.1:168368-196643 GCA_003457575.1 Thermophis baileyi
CTGCCTGGCTGGTTGAAAGTGCTGAAGAAGCTAGTCACAGTTCTCCTGGCCCAAGCCCTCGTCGCCACTGTTAGATAGTGGGTAGAGATGACAGGAGACAGACTTCCAAGCAGTTCTTTATTTCAGCTCTTGTATCAGCAACCAGCAAAAAGCAGTCTGACAGCTTGCCCTTTTATAGGGAGCTGTCAGATAGACCAGCCAATAGCGTTTGAGCTTTTTCCCGCTCAAACGCTGGACCTGGTTGGAACCATGCAACACAGTTGAAACAGTTAGAACATAACACATCCCACACATCTGGAGGTGGTAGGTTGGAGAAACCCCAGGTATGGCCTCAGATCTAGGAGCTAATCCTCAGTCAATTATGAAGTGTACTGATTGCATCCTTAATGCATGACTACTACAGGGCAGGAACCTTGCTCAAATAACTTCATGATCTCAGGCAACATTACAGTTCTTTCCTCCCCCAAATTATTAAATGATAGTATGGTGAAACTATATGCAAGACTGTCAATATCTCACACAATCTCCCATGCAGCCATTAAATTAAGATGAGATTTTTTTTTGTCAGTTTTGCAGTCTTGTGAGGTTTGGGTGACTTTAAACAATTATGTCATTTTACTTGGAAGGAACACACCACTTGGGGGATTAGTAGTCTGTTCTCATTTACTGTAACCCTTTTCCTGTTATGGCTTCAATCTTCACCTCTGAGTGACCATTAATTGCCAAAGACAATTAGTGTATTATTACCTATGGGCAGGGGATCATTGTACTTAAGAAGTGGAGGTAAATACTGCAACTGATATTCTTTCTCTGATAAGAAACCATTTTTTTATTTATCCAGGAGAATAACTCAAATAGTTTGCTTGGTCATTCAACTCCTGCCTGTCTCATTCTACAAACACAAATGCACCTGTTATACCTGTTAATGAGAAGCTTTAAGTTTATTTAAAAAAAAAAACAGTTGAACACAACCAAGAGTGCCAAAAACAAGAAAACAGCTTCACATAGCCAGCTTTAGGAGCAGACAGAATGGTGTTGAAGTAAATGGGAAATAAGGTAAATGTTCTTTTCTTTGGCAAATCAAGTCCCCCATTTTCTCTCTATTAGTCCTTTCACAGGTTACAGTTGATTAACCTGAGATCACTTCCAAGCTATTTTGAATTTCAACTCCATAATCAACATTAAGCATGGATATTATAAGAGTTCAAATATGGCTGACTAAGTGGACTGCTGGCCAAGGAAAGCTGTTGCAACAAGTCCATTGCTAAACCTAGATTTGAACTGGGTATTTCCTGAAAGATAAGAGGCATGTAAAACAGTGACTTTTCATCTTAATAGGTGCTGGCCATTGTTTTCAAGAATTCTGTCATTTATGCTTCTAAGGTGCTACAATTATTGTACCTTGCTGGTGTCTCTGGTTTGTCTATTGTGCTTGAAAAAACAAAACGAATTTACCAAGAAAGGGAAAAGTGAGCAATTACAACAATTATACAGTTAAGATTAGTTATTGATGAATCTATTACTGTTCTAAGCCTCTTTAACATTGATATTTTAATGAATTAAATCCAGCTACTCCAAAATTACAGTAAAAGTAAGAAGAATGACATGCAGATTTTTTTTCTTTATTTATAGGCACTGTAGCTTTTACATGATGAATAGATTTTCTATTGAAGACTGTTATGTCATTATTAATCCTGTTCCCCATTGATAAACGTCTATGCTTTCTAGCATGAGGATTTAATACTCTTCTTGGTATAAAATTGTCAAAAGCCTAATGAAAGCAAATTGTTTCCACCTTTGAACTTCAGGAAATTAATAATCTTACAGCACAACTCTATTCATATTTTCTCAGAAGTACATTTATATGCACATTTTTTATTTTTTTTCCCTTTTCATCTCTTATTTTTTTCTTTTAACTCTATAATGCATTTAGTTTTGAATTTGTTTTTTCAATAAAAAGCAAAAGTTAAAGGAGGAAAAAACTTTAGAATTATTTCTTGGGTAAATGTGCACATTAAACATTATTTATTGGTTCTGCTAGAACTATCAATCTGAAGCTCGATAAAACACAGAGCACCATTATCCTGTTTTTAGCAGACAACTTAGTACATCATCTGTGACAATCCTAAATATTCTTTTCTGGGATTCAAAGCACTTCTACATCATATCAATTCCTCTCCATTGGGATAGTCACAGCTATAGGAAGGGGCTCAGCTCAGGCTGGAGCCCTGGAACTACCACCATTGCCAAGCCGTGTGTCAAGCAGGCAAAGGGGTTGAGTTAGATGAACATAAGGTAGCAGCTGCCATTATATCTGAAGGGGCCACTTTCACTCCTTGTTGACAATGAATATCCCTCAACTTTTCTCAAGATTCTTGTGAAAATTGTAAGTGGGAATAACATAACTGGCCGATGATACTGTTCCTCTTTTTGTCTTATCTTTCTCTGACTCCAGTTCAGATGGTTTTCCTATTCAACACTCCTCATATATGTCTGAGTTATTCATGATCAGTAGAACATTCCAGGAGGACTCACTTATGCCCAGGAGAAGGAAGGATCTGTTCTGACTCAGCCTTAGCAGAAGCAAGAAACAGACTCCTTGTCACGAACCGCCCCCCCCTTTATCTACCTCTTGTGAATTAATTGCATTCACCCACTGAAAAGTCCAGGCAAGACTTTTGCAGTAACAGACCTTATCAGTTCCTTGCAATAATTGCAAGGCCGTGAGCTCCCAGCTGAAAGGCTGCAAATTAAGTTCTGGCAAGCAGTCTTTGTGGCACGAAACACAATGAGCAAAATCTTCAGAAATACGAACTGTTGTCTCCTACGATAACCACCCCCCTTTCCTTTTATTTATTCCCCAGCCAGGGAGGGCCCATTCAGCATCTACGTGTGCTTTGCTTCCCGAGTCGACTCCTTGTCCTCCATTGCTCACCTCTCCTAACAGCTCTGCACATATGTGCATCTGGAACAGGCCCGAGCTGTTCTTCCCGTGCATCTGGAACAGGCCCCAGCTCTTCTTCCTCCTCACTCATATCAGCCTCCAAAGGCAGATGCCTCTCCGGTGGTTGGGAAATGTCGGATGGCCCTGGCTCTATCTCTGTGTCCGACACAGAGCATCCATCAGAGCCTTCCCCAGACTCCAGAACTGGCCCAAGTTCCTCTCCAACCTCCTCATCGTCCGAGTCTGCCACCAGCTCTGCTGGCAGCTGGCGGGCCACAACAGGATCCTTGCTAGAAAAACAGATGCCCAGCTGCAACTCCACCCAGACTAAAAGTTCTAATCTCAGACTAAGACTGTAGGGCAGACACATAGGGGGGAACAGAAGGTTCTCCAAGTGGCAAATCACATTTTGAAGAATTTGTGGTTCATAAAACCTATATATTTAGAATCTAAAATGTTCTAATTGTTTCACTCAAACAACATTTGTCAGAGTGCGTATTCCTCCATATCAGGGGTGAAATCCAGCAGGTTCTGACAGGTTCTGGAGAACTGGTAGCGGAAATTTTGAGTAGTTTGGAGAACCGGCAAATACCACCTCTGGCTGGCCCCAGAGTGGGTAGGAATGGGGATTTTGCAGTATCCTTCCCCTGGAGTGGGGTGGGAATGGAGATTTTGCAGTATCCTTAACCTGCCACTCCCACCAAGCCATGCCCACCAAGCCACACAATGCCCACCATGCCACGCCCACAGAACCGATAGTAAAAAAATTTGGATTTCACCACTGCTCCATATGTGTAGATTACAACTCCTAGAATACTCTACTGTGGCTATGTGAAATGGGGAATTCTGGGGACTGAAGTCCACATATCTGAAGGGCCTCCACATTGGAGCAGATTTTATTTATTTAATAAATGTATATGGCCACTTATCTCATATACATGACTCTGTGGTCTAACAAAAAATATTCTAAGGCTCTATCCAACTGTGTAGTCATTAGAAATCGTAAATGACTTGATGGTACATAATCAAACATCCTAAGATTAATAACTGCACCAATTCCTTATTTCCTCCTGGTCAAAATGCACCATCCATGCTTTTTTCTGACCACACTTTCCAATCAGTGCTACTGCTGGTCATTATTTCACTGCTTCTGTGTGCCCTGAATCCAATTTACAGGCATTCCAAGCTATAGCAACAACACTCACTCTTTCATTTTCATAGACCCCCGAGCTTCTTCCTGTTCTGCAATTGCCAAATTATCACTGAGATAATCATCCAATTCAGTTGAACATAAGCTCAATGCCTTTGCACAAAAGCAATCCCATGTGTACTACGACATGCTTTCTTTGCTATACCACCAAAATGCAATAAAAAGAAGCATCACAGCAAATGAGAGATCCATGCATCTTTCCCATGATTTTTCCATTCAACACTCATCATATATGTCTGAGTTATTCATGATCAGTAGCACAAATAATTTACAAGTTGCAAAGATGGTGGGTCTAATGCAGATACAAGAAGCACGCATGGATTTCCCGTTTCTTCCGCTGGCTTCTTGAGCCTCCCATGAATACAAATGCACAATCATTTTGGAGACGTGTTATTGGGGAAAATAATGGCTTACATAAAAATAAATGGGCCATCTTTGTGCTCTGTCACTTTGTCTCCAAATGTTAGAATAGAGTTGAACTACTCTGGTTGGGAGGCACACTTGCTCCTTCCAACCTCATTTTTGTGCTTTGAGGACATGTAGGGTGTATGCAGGGCAGAGGTGGGTTTCAGCAGGTTCTGACCAGTTCAAAGAACTGGTAGCGGAAATTTTGAGTAGTTCGGAGAACTGGTAGCAGAAATTTTGGGTAGTTCGGAGAACCGGTAAATACCACCTCTGACTGGCCCCGCCCCCATCTATTCTCTGCCTCCTGAGTCCCAGCTGATCGGGAGGAAATGGGGATTTTGCAGTAACCTTCCCCTGGAGTGGGGAGGGAATGGAGATTTTACAGTAACCTTCCCCTGGAGTGGGAAGGGAATGGAGATTTTACAGTATCCTTCCCCTGCCACGCCCACCAAGCCACGCCCACCAAGCCACACCACGCCCACCAAGCCACGCCCACAGAACCGGTAGTAAAAAAATTTGAAACCCACCACCGATGCAGGGATAATGTGGAGCATTACTGAGATAGATTCTGGCACAAATCACAGTTCAGTGGCATAGTTCTTAGGGATTACCAGGGCTGCAAAAATCAAATTGTGCTGCCAATATTATTACAAGTTGCCCACCACTATGTTAAAAGTTTCCACAAAAGAAAAAAAAGAAGTGATTCCTTTGAACCTAGTGCAAGAGAAAACTATGACTATTCTAATAATAAATACATTGATTGGGATTAAGATTGTCTTGATAAGGACTAAAACCGTTTTTCCTTTTTTTATGCAATCCAGATATGGTGGACATCAACACTCATGAGAGTTGAAAATTATGAGAATTGAAGTTCAGCCTACAGAAGGTATCACTCTGACCTAAGGAAACTGATGCACTGTAGTAATACTCTCATGAAATATACAAGGGGGGAGGGGAGTCTGAATCTTGCTCTGTATTCCAGTAAACATGTTGACCTTGGGGAAAAATCACTTAGCCCTTGTTTGCCTGGAATCCAGTCTATTTGTAAATTCAATTGAAAGAAGCAAAGATCAGCTGTACTTTGTGTGTGTGTGTGTGTGTGTATGTATACACATGGGCTTAAATTGTATGTATGGCAAGTTGGAATCCCACCCAAACTGCAGACAGATGTAAAAGTTTGCTGTAAGCAAATGCCAGGAGGAAATGCATGCCATGCATGCAAACAGCAAACATAATCTGTTTGTGAGAACCACTTATAAGCCACAGACTTAATTGCAAAAAGGGGATCATTCATGCAATTTCTAAAGTGCCATGGACACAGGCCAAAACATTTGTGAATTGCAATCTCTAAATTACTGTTCAGTACTAGAATTCTGGGTTGAAATATGCACGTGAGAGAGCTCAAAGGTAGTTAACTGAATGGCAGGGAGGTAATTTCTAAAAAGAGAAGTTAGATGAAGTAAAATTTTCATGCTAACCTTTTCAAACATATTCCCTTGTCACAAAGTCAGACATGCCTTGCTTTCCCAATGCAGTACATAAATGTCACTTCAAGAACAGCCCGAATAATCTGTTATGATTACAGAAACATTGTCTGGGCATTGGTATGTTGAGATGCATTCCAAATCCATTTCTCTTTTTTTGCAACAGCATTTTGCTTGTGCAAGGGACAACCCAAAGAGAAATAAATCTATAGAGACAACACCAATTACAAAACCCTTTTGTGGGCATAATACAACTGGTTAAAAACTCCTATAAGCAATAATTACTTCAACATGGGCAGCATATAAACTATGGAATTTTGTGTAAACAGTTATTACATATTGACTTTTCATACATTGGCTATTCATTAAATTGAGATTTATTTAAATCCAGATTAAACTGAAATTTGAGGGTTTCCAGACCTGGCAGATCCACTTCCAACTAGATTCTAAGAAGATTTGTGGCTAGGGATTCCGAGAGTTGAAGTCTAACTGTTCTGGAGATCTTTAGATTGGAGGAAATCACTCCAGAGCTGCAATGTTCAAAATGGGTTCCTCAGAACCCCAGGATTCCATGAGGGGTGGAACACAGCCATTTCTGTATACATAATATGAAATGTATTATTGCCGGGTTGCAATACACCAAACATTAATTGTAACATTTTGTTCAAATAAAATCTATTTGAACAAAATTTAAAATTGATTCCATGGAATATTTGTTCAGATTACCATTCCTTGGGTATCTCGAGTTTGAAGATCGCTGCTCTAGAACAGCATTTCTCAACTGTAGCCAATTTAAGATGTGTGATCTTGCTGGGCATGCTGGCTAGCAAATTCTGGGAGTTAAGGTCCACACATCCTAAAGTGACTAAGGTTGAGAAACACTGCTCTAATCCACCTGCACAGGCACTTTGGGGCAATCTTTGAAGGAATCTCTCTATGATGTTGTTATCAATTGGTTACACTGGAGACAGTTCAGAAATATGGGGAAAATACACAATCAGTTGTACTTTGCCAACTTTTTGATGAGCTGAAGACTTCTACAAGCCTTTTGGTTAACAAAGCCTATTTCAATTACTGTAACCAAGTAGGAAACTTGGAGCTTAATAATACAGTGTGTAAACCACCTCAGAAGAACTATACATTGTCAGGATTCAAGTGCTGTATTTGGGGATCATAGGATTTATCTGACTTTAGCTTAGGATGTTATGTGAACCTGTCAGAGTTTATGCAGCGTGATTAGTATTATGAGATAAATCCAGGAGTAAAACACACAGCACACAGCACACAGAGCCTTTAGATACTTAATAGTGGTTTATGTATAGCTAAATATATACAAACTTATACGTGGTTAAATACCTTTATACAGCTACTGATACACGGAGAAGAGCAATGAGACTACATGGACGAGAAGGAACATGAGGAGAAGGGAAACGCCCTCTAATGGCTTCTCTTTTATAGGCAGCTTCATACCCAGCTTCTTAAAGTGGCAGTAACCCTGCTGTCTCATTCACATTGCATCAGCTTCTGGTTGCCTTCGCTTACAACTTCTCATCAGCTTACAGCTATTAAATCTACATACCCTGACACTCCTCCCATTTAAAGCTGTACAGCTGATAATCCAAACTCTTTCACATAGTTCTTATATTTTTCTACAGATACAGGTTTGGTTAACATATCAGCTAAATTATATTCACTGAAACAATGCTGTAATTTGATCAGTTTCTCTTTTACAGCTTCATACATGCAGCATTGTCCTCAAATACTGGAACAGTATCTTGTACATTTACATCTTTCAGTACCATTTTTCAATAACACCATTTCATGGTAACTCTGAGGTTCATATCTAGCACTGTATGCTCTGATTTCACTAGCAGTAAATCTTTCAGGAGGTACAGCTTTGTTACTCCTCTCTGATCTCCTAGGAATTACGTGTTCCTGTGTTACTGTTTCAGGCCTCTCCTCTTCTACATCTATGTCATCTGTGCTTTCATGCTTAATCATAACTCTATCCTCCTCTACATCTTTATCTGACTTGGTTTCAGCTTCCGATAGATTAGAACTCTGTATTGGCATGAATATCTCTTGATTAGCGTGTATCTTGTTGCAGTTCTGCTCTGCAAAACTAGCAGACCTTGAGATTACAACTCATTTAGTACCATCTATAAATCTGTACCGCTTCGTTCCTGGCTCATATCCCACAAATCGAAGCTTTCTGGCCTTTGTCTGACCTTTTCTCCTAGTAATTTTCGGAACATGCACCCAGGCATAGCTACCAAATGTTCTTACATGGCTTAAAGACGGTTTCCTACCATGCATTAGGAAATATGGAGTTTCCTGTATTGCCTCGCTTCATAACCTATTAACTATATAGTTTGCTGTTAATATGGCTTCTCCCCAGAATGCTTTATTCATGCTTGCATCAGCAAGCAAACATCTTTCATTGTCTGTAGCCCACTGTTTCGTCTTTTAACCACACCGTTTTCTGAAGGCGAATATGAGTTTGTTTTTCTATGCCTTATGCCTAGACTGCTTAGCCACCATTGAAATGCCTCAGACATAAACTCTGTCCTCCTGTCTATTTGAATCTGACATCCATGCTGTCGTTCTACAAATGTTACCCACTTCTTGAACTGTTGCAATACCTCAGTCTTATTTTTCAGTAAATAACAATATGCATATCTACTATAATAGTCAACTATGACTAATAACACCTTGTGCACATACCTGCCCATTCTTCTTAATTGTATATAGTCCCCCAGCAAATATTATTTCATACCCCTGCCAGTCTAGCATGGATATACTTAATAAATTATGCTCTAAAGCAGGTACATATAACACATTGTACAATGTAGCATCTATTTCTGGTACATACACATTACCTTCCCCTTTTACAGCAGCTTTCTGTCCATCAGCCACACTAACCTATGTTTTCCTTGCTGGTTTCAAGCCAGAAAACACATGTAGATTATTAACAATATGTTGGCTTGCCCCACTGTCCAACAACCACATATTCCTGTTATGTTCAGTCGTTGACACTGCCAGGGAAAATGACGCTGGAGAACCGCTCCACATTCGCTGATTAATTCTGCTCCCTTGTCTCACTGCCCCTCTGTTCCTCCTCTCAGGACAGCATCTCTGGAGATGTTCAGTAGAACCACACATGTAGCATCTCTTTGCAAAGTTAACTCTTTCAGCTGTTCTCCCGGCATCCTGGACTGTTGCAGATGCTAGTTTGTGCTGAATGCTCTCTCCTCCCTTTCCTGGTCTCCTCTCCAGCCTTTTCTGCTCCTCCTCCAACAACCGACCAGTCAAGTATGCCATTGTTAAGTCCTGTTCTTGCATGGACTCAAGACTGTTCACAAGAATGTCCCATGAACTATCCAGGGAACTAAGCACAACATACACTTTGTGTGCTTCCGTATATTTCATTCCGCTTTCCTCCAACTCGAGGAATGTCCGTCTCATGTTCTGTAAATGTGTGGACACACACTCTCCCAGCTTCAGCTGTGCCTTATACAGCCTTCTAGTCAGCAACACCTTACTGCCGGCAGTCTCTCTCACATACACGCTGCGCAACGCCTCCCAGCACTCATTCGCAGACTGGAGACCCCTCACGTGTATTAGCTGACTATCTTCCAAGGCAAGGATTATGCTGGCTAAAGCCTTTTCGTTTTTCCTCTGATCCCCATCATCCAGGACCGCTGGTGGATCAGAAACAATCATCCACAACTCTTTTCTCTGCAGGTACATCTCCATCTTCACATTCCAGGAGAGGTAGTTTGTCTCATTCAGCCGAGACACCAGGAAACCTCCTCCCATTACACCGATGGAGGCCATGCTGCCTGGTAACCATGATTTAAACCACTTACTCTGGTGCAAGCTCACCCTGGGATTCTTTTCTCTCTAGATACTGTATCTTGTGTTGTCACTGCAGTCTTAGAGTGTTATAACAAAATTAACTTCTGAGGGTTTTCATATACACGAGCATGAAAGGTAAGCAGAGTGCCCATTTATACTCACCATAGGTCATAGGGCTCCACTAATATTGCTGGCATCCAATACTTTAGTGCGTTTTATACACTGAGCTTTCAGAAAAAGTTATACAGCTAAGGAAATGCCATCTTCAGTCTTCACCTTCTAGGCTAATGAGAAATGCAAATGATCTTCCACAATGATTCTGTTTTAAACTGACTGCCTGCAGAAGACACCATCAAAGAAAAGGAGAACCTCTGTTTGTTTTCCTTATTCTCTGAATTCTACCAGCAAATGTCATTAAATAACGGTAATACTGAACTTGAAAATCTTAGAAGGTGGCAGCATCTGTCTGACTTTCTCTGGGTTTGGAAGCTAGGCTTGCCTACTACTTGGATAGGAGATCAATAACCGCAAACCATGTTTTCTATACTGCCCCCAAGAAAACTATATAGACACGATTATGAAATCACCAGAAATGAAAAGTGAGAGGAGGAAGACCGTGGTGGCACAGTGGTTAGAGTGCAGTACTGCAGGCTACTTCTGATGACTGCTGGCTGCCTGTGATTTGGCAGTTCGAATCTCACCAGGCTCAAGGTTGACTCAGCCTTCCATCCTTCCGAGGTCGGTAAATGAGGACCCAGATTGTTGGGGGAAATATGCTGACTCTGTAAACCACTTAGAGAGGGCTGTAAAGCACTGTGAAGTGGTATATAAGTGCTATTGTTATTAATATATGCAAATTACTTCATTCTCTTGTTGTACCAAACAGTTGTCCTGGTATTCAGTGGAGGGTTAGGGTTAGGGTTAGGGTTCAGTGGAGGGCCCTGCTACTCCTCCTTTGCACATCCCTTTGCCATTACGCCCCCCTCCCACACATAAACTTACAATCCATCTATGCTCCTTGAAAAGCTTCCTTGTAGTTTTCATGACCCAAAGGTAACTATGTATTCACATATGACTTCTCGTTTCCTGGGTGTTTCTTCAGTGGTAAAGCATGCAACTAGCTCTCTTCTCTCCATGCCCCAATTCCTCCATCCCATTCCATGCTTTATAACTGTCTTCCCCTTCCTGATCTGTTGAGAGCAGAGGGCTAGATCCTTTGCTAAAATTAGTTTTCAAAAAATATCCGAGCACTCAGGAGTTTTCTATTCCCAACTCCCTGAAACCTCACTCGCTGTTATGACTGCAGAAAAAGAAAGCAGGTGCAGTCCTAATGGGGAATGCATTTTGTTATAGAAAAGGGTGAAGGGTGCTTGAGAAGTCAAAGAAATAAAATGAGGCTCAGATATCGTAAACATGCCTGTCTGCCTGTCTCCTGCATATAATCCTGTTTCAAAATCAGAAGGAAAATGGCTGTGTGGAAGTATGTCAGGGTTGAACTGGTTAGCCAGGCTGATCCCAATGCCTCGATTACTGGCAACTCTCTCTGACCCCCTGACCCCCTTTGGGTTGCAGGGTCCTGGCATTCAGCCCCAAAATCCAGCTTAATGGCACCACTGAGGACTCTCCCCAAGGCAGCAAGGCAAGTCAGAAGAGATCCTTCATGGGCAGCAAGCAGTGGTAAAAAAAAACCAATCCACTTCTCTTTTGCCTTCTCCTCTGCATGACTTCACATTAACCAGAGTTCAATCATCTTCATTTGGGTCACCCTTCAAAGGCTTCTCATCACGTCCTCTGCAACAGAAGCTGTCCTTTACGGGAGTAGTTTAAGATCTTCCTCAAAGTAGCCAGTGAAGTGGCTTTCAAGGTGATTTCATTATCCAGAAGAGAACAACTGAGCAAAGCCACAACACATTAGCAGAAAACGGAGCTTCATTGTCAAGTTTTCTTGACTTGGGCGCACTGATGAAACTCTAGAGAACTGAAGAAATCAGATCTAGGACAACTCGCCACCGCGGAGGTGGCGGCAATGAATCGTCCCATTCTGGAAGAAATCTACCGAAGATTCAACAGCCCACGTTTTCCAGAGGCACAAAAGCAGGAAAAGGGATGTTATGTTTGTGAAGGGGAAAAATCCATTTCAAAGGCTACAACTGCTGATTCAGTCCAAAGTTACCTGGAATTTAGGTAATTATTTTATTGCTTCTCAGGTTTGCCTCCACTGCCATACCCTTATTTCCCTAAAAGCTTTTAGAAGAGGGAAGAGAGAGAAATTATTTCGCTTGTGGTCAAGGGGAATCTGCTGATCCCAGCACATTCTGAAGGTGGTGAAACATACTAGATACACAAAAATTGGTATGAACCTACCGCATTTCCCTCCTTGGGACTATTTGTGTTGGTGACATCTGTAGCTTTTTTGGCACACACGGGGGGGGGGGGAACATACATCCAAACCAGAACACACAGTTAATACAGAACTATTTCAAGCAGATCTCACTGCTTTCCTTCCAGTAGTAGTAGTCACTTGAAGAAATTCCTGTTATAAAGCAGATCCTGATTTCCCAAATTTCTGTCTGTACCCCCAAGCATAAGAACCCATTGGGGTTGGGAGGCAAGGGAACAAGTATTACAATGTGTCACAATGCAAACTCTACCTCTTATGCACTTATGTGTGATGAAAGGATAGAACTTGTTTCATGATGTGAGGGGACACGTTCTGTCATGTTGGTTTCATCAAGGCTACAGCAGATGCTCACAGCGCTAAGACTTTGACATTGTATCCCAGAGGTGGGTTCCTCCCGGTTCGGACCGGTTCACCTGAACCGGTAGCGACCCGCTGGTGACATCACGATGATGTCACGGATCCGGTTCGGTCGGTGCCGGTCCGTGGGCACTGCCATCTTTTTTTTGAATTTTTTTTATTTATTTTTTCTTCTGCGCATGCGCAGAAGCCAGGTTTCCAGCACTGCGCATGCATTGCCATCTTGTTTTTGGCTTCTTTTATTTTTTATTTTTTTTATTTTTTTGCACTGCGCATGCGTGCACATGTGAAGCGTGTGCTCACCCATGAGGCACAGCCACGCGGCGCGGGAGGAAGCAAACTGGCAGCGAGGTAAGTTAGAACCCACCCCTGTTGTATCCTCCAAAATGTAGGAACTGTTCTAATTCATACCCCGTTCTTGTGCCATGCTAGGTGAGCATGGGGTGATGGAAGAAAACTAAATCTGAGCATGATATTTGTGGCGATGTAGAGACTTGTATGAAGCCCAGTGTCAACTCGTGAAGCTTCCCTGACCTGCTCCCGAGTTGCCGTAGGCCAGGGAGATGGGAAATCACGCCTCGCAGCTGCACCAAGGAATTTACTCCTCAGTCATAACAAGATGCTTTTTGGCTGAGCAAGTCAAGGCCATCTCCGTGGATAACAGCAATGCCTGGAAGGGAGTGACTTCTGCAGCCTGCGAAATTACCTCATTGGGGAATGTGACCGGGTGAGACACTTTCGGGGGAGGAGGAAACAGGGTTAGAGGCACGGCGTGAAGGGGGTGAAGTCAGAGTTGGCTTCACCTAGGTAATGCTGACATGGTGCTCCTAATAAAAGACTGGATTTTTATTGCTGGATGACTTGAGACTCTTAATTGCATTGGGGGACTGGTCGGAACCCTGACATCCAGGTGCAAATCTCAGCTTGCTGTTATTCAACCTTGTCTGTTTCACATGGCTGTTGTGGAGGTGGTACAACATTGTGAATAGGAGTGGTGCGTGTGGGTAAATGTGTAGGAATGTGTTGGAAAAAAAGGCAAGCTAAATTAAATGGAGTTAATAACCGGATATGTAAGAAACACAACATGTGAACATTATTCAGGTTGGCTAACATTATTTTAGTACTGTAAAATAGGTTTCCAACTAACAAAAATAGGCTTCACAAAATTAGCACATTTATATAGAAGCAAAACCAACGGGTTCTGGTTTCTACTTCATAAATGTGGAAGGGTTGAATCAGAATAAAGTTAGGTGTGCATAGGATTACAACTCACAGCTAAGCTGAACATTGTATACCTCCACAGATATTTGATGATCCAAAGCACTATGCCACTCAAATCCACAGTGATTTGGAACAATGAGTGTGCATGAATTATTGCCCTCATATCCTATTTTGTGATGAACATTTTGAGGTTCAACTTACTGTGAGAATATAAAACATAATATTTTAGGATCTTGTGTGCACTCAACCAACATATGAAGCCACAATGTGGTTTCTTTGCTGAGACATGGCAGGCTATGTGAACATAATAGTGGTATTTTGTTGTGGAGGTCAGTATTTTGCACATTCTGTAAATTCATCTGCTGTTTTTACTCTTTAGTCCAGCAGAGGTAGACGTGTCTTCTCAGGCAAATTTTCACTTAACTTCTTTTAGCCTCAATACTTCCTACAAAGTCCCTGCCTCTCCTTATTTTTCTAAAACTTGATTTTTACTTAGGCAGAACTGCCAAGGAGGGTAAGGTTTCTTTTCAAACCAGCTGGGCAGAATGCCACATTCAGTCCTAAAGCATCAGCTATCCCTGGGACAGATAATTGGAAGGCGACTGCACGCTTACATTTTTGGACAATGTTTTGTTTGAACGAGTGATTAAAATCTACAGTCAATTATTGCATTGGTGTTCTGGGATTTGAAACCATAGTTTACCATTTATGTAGACGCCTGTGTAATTCGCTTCAGTGTCCACAAAAGAGATTTAGTTCCTCCTCTCGAATTGTTTGTTGGCATCTCTTGTGATATCATAGATCCTCCCATCTCTTGCACTCACATTCATGGTGTCAAATACAAACCATCCTGCAGCAGCAAGAGATTCGTTAACTTACATTGTCAACAATAGCATTAAGAAAGGGATGAGGACTATATGTTATGTCCTCCATTCTAAATCAGGTTAAGTAAGGACCATGGATTGGGCTGCAAAAATCTGGACCACTCATAATGGAAGCTGAAGAAACCTGGTTAGCTGCTGCAAGATCACACAGACTGTGTACAAACAATGGTATGACAAAGTAACAACAATGGTGCATTGGAAGAAAATACCATTTGCCTGCAAGCAAGAAGTGGTGGGACCACAAAATAGCCAAAGTAATAGAAAAAGAAAACGCTAAAGCACTTCGGACCTTTAGAATTCAAAGAGACAAGCACCTGCCATATAACCATCCAGACTTAACAATTGGGTTTTTTTTTAATGTTTTAAAAATAACAGAAGAGATTCCAGTTCAATTTTTTGTTTGGCTTTTTTTTCTAGCGTTCTTCCTCTACCAAATGTCTTGAGGCAGACTGCCCAGCTGCCAGTAAGGACTGAGCTTCTCATAAAGCGACTGAACCTACCTAGAAGTTCATTTTATTTCGCACCACACGGCAAATTAGCTTTCTTGCTAATTAAGGTTCAGTTTTATATGTGCTAATTGCCCTAGGTGCGCTTTAAACTGCACTTTAAATCTTTGATTAAATGAAGGTAATATTCATAAATCATGCCATGGAAGACTCCCCTCTCCCCCAAAAATAGTGCTTTGTCTTTCATTATGTATATCAATATATAAGAAAAGATGTGAATGTAAGAAAAACAGCTTTAAAGCAAAGAATGTTGTGGTCGACTAACAAATTCTTGTTACTTAACAGCAAGTTTCTCTAACTGGAATCCTCCAGTTATGTCAGAAAAGCAATTCACCAACATTTCAATTTAACATGATCAAAATGCCAGCTGCCAACTCCATCATCTCTTGAAACTGTCAGGATTAGGATCATCTGGTAAGGTCAATTTGATGTCTCCAATTAATCCTACAAAAATGTATGCCAAATCATAGGCAAGCCAAAATCTTCTACCACTCTCTTCTCAATGCCAGAGGATTTACAGTAAGATTTAGTAGAACACTTAATTTTTAAGCATTTGTCTATTACTATTATTTGATAGGTGCCATTATAAATACACCAAGAAAGCAGTTTGGAACAAACCACTGCCTAAGTTCTATTGCATTTCTGTGGTTCCCTGGAAGTCATGGCATTTCAATAAAAACAATTCTCTTTTTATGTTGCAGGACTACACTTAATAAATAAACACATTTGGTTTTTCAAAGCATGCACATTTAAAATCAGACTCATCCAAGACTTGTCCATCTTACTGCGCACTAAGCCTCATCATGTTCATTTTGTCTTAAAAGGCAACTTCATGTCAGGTAATTATATCTAATAGTAGCTCCTGCTACTCAATGTTTCAGATAGCACCACAAAATAAACTCTTATTATGCTTCGGCAAGTTTGGCTCTAGAAGTGGTTGAGTGCCATCTAGAGAAGGAAAGGTGAACTAAGTCATGCTAGAGAACAACAGAAAGACAGCACTTGAGAATACAATGCTAGAAAAACAGAATTCAGCTACAATATAGAGCTGCAACAATGAAACTGGTTGAATTTCTCAAATGTTAAAAAGTCAATGGTGAACTATGTATCAAAGCTTTGGAATTTGTTTATCAGGAATTATGGTTCTATCCAGGGTGGAGGCAGCTGAAGGAAATATGTTGAGGAATTGGAATGTGGTACTGTTCCAAGCTGTCAAGGAATGGTTGTCAAAAATGGGTGATCTATCTCTTTTGGAAAAGGTAGTATGTTCTATAAATCAAAACAATGCAGCAATGTGATACTGTGGCAGACATGTTGGTATTATACAATCATATTTTATTGCACTATAGTCATTAATAAACCAATAATGACCAATAGTCTGAAAGGTCATTCTTTCAGAGATATTTCCTTACCAGATTCCTCAATACCTTCAAAAATGACAAAAATTCTAACGTACTGACTTCACTGGAAAAACTGAGATAGAGTCAGAGATGTACCCGTTTTGAAAATAGCCCATGTTGAATTGGAGAATAGTCAAACATCCACACATTTCGTGACATTTTGTATTATGTCATAAACTGTTTTATGATCATTGTTCTGTCATAAAATACTGTATTTTATAAAATTTAAATTCCACTGTGTCATGGATCCCCAATTTTGGATCCATTGTGTAAGTTAGCTCATTTGAGGTACTTTGTTTCAAACGTTATTGCCTTATGATGCACCACTTCGCCCAGTTAATGGTTACAGAAATAAGAGTTTTAGTATTATATATATAAGGTATGAGGTAGTTTTTTTTCTTTATTTTCTTTTTTAGTTTGCATTTTTAGCTTGTTTGGGGAATTCTCTTTTCTAATTTTTTAAATTAGCTTTAGATTGTTGTGTATGCATAAAACAAATAAATAAAAATCAGTGGAAGAAAAGAAGTAGACTAATTGAATTTCACTTACTTTAAAAATAAACATTTTTCAGAGGTACAAATAATTTGTTAGACTGGAATTTATAGGAGATTGTTTTTGCAATGATCTATTTACCTTAATGAACAGAAAATCAGTTTTAGGTAAAATTATTTGGGCATGGAAATTGATATTCTAGTTTATAAGACATGAAAAGTTATTCAAGTATCATTCACACCGCTAAGAAACATAGACTAAAAACCAGGGACAACAGCAATTTTCACAGCATAACTTATTCCATGGTAATGTTTTTGATCTAAAATGAAATGTTAATAAAAGAAACCAGAAAAGTAATCCCAGGCAGTCCAAAGTTTATTTCTCATAGGTGAGAAACAAAAGTATAATGGAAACCAAACTGCATGTATGGTATTATAGATTGTATATAATCTTTGTATGTAGTATTGCCTTCAACTCGGGTTGAATATTGGCAGCCGCAAGGTTTGCTCATTCCTAGTCTATATCCTTCTTAGCCTTCATTCTCTTTGTAGAAATCTCTTTGCACCAGACCTTTCTTCTCCCCCCCCCCCAAAAAAAAGGCAATCCAACATTCCCCCTCCAAAATGACAGGTAGAGCAGTATAGCAATGTCCACAGGAATAACACTTTTTAAAAACAAATAATTCCACATTTAAAAAGTAATTCAAAAACAATCACAACAAACTGGATCGTATACTAATCTAAAATCTTTTAAAATGGAATGAGGCAACAAGGAAGTCTGAAGGCAAGTCTAGAAATCTACAAATGGGAGCAATTCTGTGTCTTCCAGAATTCTCAGTATAAAGATAATAGCAGTGTAATAGCAGTGTATCTTTTCAATTCAGCAGTAGTGAAGAAAACACTTGGATCTGACAGATCCGATTCAGAATACACAGCTTCCTTTATTTCTAGCAGCCTAAGTCTAATTGCCATGGAAAGTAAAGCACAAGTACATCATCCCTGCAGGCTAATGATGCTTTGAGTCAATATATTTCATGAAAGCTAACCAATACAGAAAAGGGCACGAATGAAGACTTTCTTGGATTTCTGAAAAGTGGAACAAAACTAACATGGAAATGTCAGATCACAGATGTCCCTGAAAAGAGTTAATTAAGGAGTGCTCATCTACTCAGCTTAGTCATGCATCTTTTAACATGCTATATTTATATATTTTAAAAATATTTAGGCCAGAATCCAAGCTGCGCGCTGAAGCATTACAAGAATGTGGAGATGCAATCGCTGCTGGTGGACTTCCAAAGACATATCCCCAGATCCAACGTTGCAGGAATTACCAAGAGATTGAAAAACCTATCCCCATACATGGACCACTCCATCTCAATGTTAGAGTAATATTAACACAAACTCTAGTTTTGCAAAATAGATATGGATGCTCGTTCTGTGTACAATAAAGATACCCACATATGTCATCTATAAGAGGTGTGTCTCTGTATTAAACTGTATTGTAAACCTAATGCCTAACTCTAGCAAGGTGAATAGGAATCTTATTATTGACTTTAGCAGAGCCATGACCCTGCATGTTCCAGTATCTGTAAAACAAAAAAGGCTCTTCGAAAAAGTGAAAATTATTAACCTCAAAATGTTTTTTTGGGAAAAGTTCCTAAAGACAGTAAAATTGACCAGCTTTGGTCTTGAATATAAAGGGAGGAAAACAACTGGTCTGTCTTTCTGCAACTGACAAGCAATAAAGAAATGGAACTTAGTGAGGGAACCGATATTTGAGAATTATGTAAATATGTGTATGGAATGATCAGTTCACAATTTTCAAAATATGAATGAGAAACCAGCTTCACTTGGATCCCCCTGCCCCGCCTCAACATGCACAGATTTAGCAGAGTTGCAGCAAATAGGTTAAAGCAGTTTTTAATGCAAGTTTTTAATGCACATTTATGAGTGGGGGGAGGAAAGGGAGCTTTCCACAGCTTAGCAGCTGCAGCGTGACTACTCAAAAAAGCAGATCTTCTGTAGCACGTAAGGTGGTGCGGATTGTGGTGGCCTTTTTCTATATACAGTCCTTTGATTTGTATGCTGAAGCCTTTACAACGGATCAGACCTTGGGTGCATAGCCTGTGACACTCTTAAAGCTAGCAATACCTCCCAGGCAATGGCAACGGTGTGGGTTCTTGTTTAATTGATCACCTTGGACAAGACTCTTGGCATAATCTGCCCCACAGCCCACATGGGACACACAAAGGAAGCCAAGGCAAAGAAAATGCAGAATTATTTCACTTCTGACACCTTAACGTTTAATACTTTATTTCCTTTTCAGGGAAAGTCTAAGAATTGACATTAAAGGTTTAC
This sequence comes from Thermophis baileyi, assembly GCA_003457575.1. Lineage (NCBI taxonomy): Eukaryota > Metazoa > Chordata > Lepidosauria > Squamata > Dipsadidae > Thermophis > Thermophis baileyi. The sequence continues at coordinate 187,888 of QLTV01000582.1, forward strand.
TCTATGATTATTTCCTAAGAAACAAAAAGGGAAAAAAATCCAGGAAGACTGTGTGTGAGTTTGTATAGTGTTCCTTGTTTTCTTTTTTCTTTTTCTGTTTAAATAGCAATGCTGAATGGTGCTTTCCTGGAACAAGCACTTTATCAGGCCAAGGAGATTGTTGTAAAAGCGTCAGCATGTATTTGGCTTTAAATCTAAGGTCAAGTTTTACTATTTATTGGTCAGAAGGCCTACATGATATACTTCAAAGAAGGAACAGTCTTATGTAAAATACTGTAGCTGCCAGAAAACAAAGGGCTATACGCTTACATAAATACCTGTTCCTGTGTTAATAAGTACTGTATGGACACAATCCATACATAATAGGATTGTGAATTCAAGGCATTCAACAGAATTAAATATTATTTTAAAAACACTACAAAAATTTGGAATACGCTTTGTAATACTCAGCAGTCTGACTCAAAAATGGAAGTGCTGCTTCCTAAAACTGAATATAGCACAGAAGGGCTTAGTTACCAAAAAAAGCAAAGGCAAGTATAGCAATCAAAAAGTTATGCTGAAGAACGCAAAAATGCAAAACAAAGGTAAAAACACACAGCCACGGGCATATAAACCAACTGGCTGACAGTCAACTTTGGATCATACTTCTCAACTAAACCAAGTTCTTCATAAGGCCTTCTCACCCTACCACGGGGCCTCTCCAGAGCAAGCAACTGCTTTGCCTTTGAAACCTTTTCAACTGTCTTGAGTGTCAAATGCAGAGAGTCAAGCCAATTAATGACAAGGGACAGGCAGCTAATGATTTGCAATACACAAATGAATTCCCTCTTAACAAAGTCCAAGGCCTCTGACGACTGAAGAATTTGTTCCCTTCAATCTCCTCCTCATATCTTGTTGACCTTCAAGTAGGGAATTCAGATCCAGACTGTCTCCCTTCTTTGCTCTCAGGCACGATTCTGGGAGAAATCTAGAAACTGACAGTCTGTCTCTCTCTCTCTTCTCTGTCTCTTTCTTTATCTCTTGCCAACCCCATTCGTTACTTTTGTTTTTGAATGACGATTTCTCCTCCTGGATGAATGGCTGTCATTGTTGCTTGAGTGTTTGGGTGGACTGTCTTCCATTCCTAACAAGCAATTGGGTACATACACAAAAGCACATAAGAGATAATCACTTAATTTACTTAATTTGGTTTGGTTTTTCAGTCAAGGGAAATTCTGGATTATGAATGCATATTGAAAGTTTAGTTGAAACCAACATGCCATCTAGTGGTTAAGTTGCCTTCTAACTAATTTTACAAGTCATTAAGTGAGCTGATTATTGTGGAATACTCCTGCGGCTACCTTTTAAGCAACACCATGAAAGATCTGCTGAACCTTGAAAGGCCAAGCTCCTGCTGGACAGATGTACTTGGTGTAATTTTATATATTACCAAATTTTATATAATTTTAAATATCATGGTAATCTACATAAATTTTAATTATCATCACATTTTTGTAATGTGTATGAAATAGTATATAACCTAGATATGTTTTTCTCCTTTTAGACTTAACTTACAGTTCTGGACAAGTTTTTTAATAGATGTATTTTAAATATCATGTTAAGAATACATCAGTTCCATCACATTTATAGGAGAGCATCTTTGGAAAGACGCCACTGGCAACTATCCAGAAAGACTGAAACAAAAGGTGAATTCTGGTGCTCCCTTCCCTGCTCCTGTTAATGTAGATATGGAAAATGCTTGAATGCTATGATGTTGAGAAACTACTTTAATCATTCAAAGAAAATTCTTTTTTCTCAGTTTTTTTCACATTGTTTTGGTGTAAAAAACTGAACACGGATCCTTCCACCTGTTGAACATGGGGCTACAGCAACTATTTAAATTATTAAGTATATTTCTTGCACCTTCGTTTATTATTGCATAAAAAGTTTGGGAGTCACAATAACTCCAAAGGCCATGGAATAAGGTTTCCATGCAGATGATAGGCTTGACTGACCAGGAGCCACAAATGTTTACATAATAATAAACTAGCCTTTACAATTCCTCAAAATCTTCTGGAACAGACTCATCAGGATAGTCCTCTAGAATTTCTCAATAGATAAAATGATGCATAGTTAGATACAGCTCTTGTTAAATCCCTTTAATTCTTGAGATAATTACAATAGACCCTAAGAATAATATAGAGAACATCAGGCAGCAAAAGGGTATGATTGTGTGAATTCACAATCATGATTCATGAAAGCTTGAACTAAATGGAATTTTGGTGTTATTTGATATGACAAATAAATATACCAGAACAAGTGACAGTACCTCTAGTGATTTTAGGGTTATGCCAGGAAGCATCCGGGATGTACAAACTATCTTCACTTTCCGACAATGTCTGTTGAGATAAATATAATAAGATATGTTTGATAATACTTGTAGCAAAGAAACACTATCAGTTTAATAATTGAGATAACTAAGTTAATATTTGGAGTTTCACTTTTTTATTTCTTCTTCAATTATATAAATTTAATCAACAAGTGAGAAAGGAACCCTTGCTCTCATCTGTAAGTATATGCAGATGACCAGGTTGAGCCCCGAGGGAGGGGTCAAGCACATTATAAGTCATGAGTCCCTGCACACTCACAAGAGATCTAAGTCCAGCCCAACTTGAATGTCTTAATTCCTGCTCATTTCCCTTGACCATTAATAGCTCAGATTCATGTAGAGAGCTTAAGCTTGCAATAAATCTTTATACTCATTTGAACTGCCTGAATCTCCTCTTGACCACAATCCTGTTTGACATCACCTTTTGCCCTTCTGTTCAAACACAAATCACTGATCATTTCCTCTCCAACTCTACTCTGCAAGAAAAAGTACGTGGAATTGCAGAAAAAGACAACCAAGGACAGATTTAGATCTAAGAATTCTGCCTCAATCACAGAAGACAGCTCAGAAATGGTGAATTTGCATGTTTGCACATCAACCAAATAACCATTTTCCTCCATTTTTGTAGTGCTTGGAACCATAAGCCTTCAGGAAGTTAAAAGCAGAGAATGAGAGCAATAGCCCTCTGACTATTGCTCCTCTGTTGCATATTGTCGCTGAACATTTTTATTTAATGCATGTATAATCTAGTCTCCCTTCCCCAAAATAGTAATAAAAATAAATTAAATTTAGTCACAAATTATGTCTCTATATGAAAGTTCACCCTGAATGTCGACAAGTTATGGCTAACATATTTTAACATGTTTACCCAGAGGGCAACAGTCTATAATGCAAGAAATCTCTTGAGCCACGTTTAGCATTTCCATAGACATTACCTTTTCTCGTCCATAATGGTCTGCATACCACACCATCCCATACAAACACAGAAAAGTAGTAACCGCCTGTAACAGAAGAAAAAGAAGATGGCCTTGAGTTCCTCTTTTAATACTTATTTTTAAAAGGAATTTATGCCCAACCTCTGATGGTATGACATGGCTTGCTAAAAGAGACAATGACGGTATTAAAAATGGAGGTCTTTTTCTACAGCAGTCGGAAAAGCTGCTAATATTGCAACAGGTTTTTTTTAAGTAATGTGAACTTTTTTTATTTATTTATTTGTCAAGCATGTATAAGATAACAGATATAAGTATAAACATGATTATGAATACAGGAAATAGATAAGAATAAATGGGGACAATAGGACAGGAACGGTAGGCACGTTGGTGTGCTTATTCACGCCCCTTACAGACCTCTTAGGAATGGGGTGAGGTCAACGGTAGACAGTCTAAGGTTAAAGTTTTGGGGGTTTGGGGATGAAACCAGAGAGTCAGGTAGTGCATTCCAGGCACTGACCACTCTGTTGCTGAAGTCGTATTTACTTGTCTGACCTTGCTTTTACTAGGTAATAAGGCTTCTTATGTATGTGTAGACCTATGTTTGAATCTAAGATCACTTAAAACACTGAAACAAATACAGGACACTGTATTGCAACCCTTTTATTTTATTTTTTTATTATTTATTTATTTATTTGTCAAGCGTATATATGATTACGAACGAAGTATAAACAGAGTATAAACATGTTTGTGAATATATAAGTACAAGCATGGTTATGAGTACAAGAAATTTTACAAATATATGGGTACATTAGGACAGGGACGGTAGGCACGCTGGTGCGCTTATGCACGCCCCTTACAGACCTCTTAGGAATGGGGTGAGGTCGACGGTGGACAGTCTAAGGTTAAAGTTGTGGGGGTTTGGGGAAGGAACTACAGAGTCGGGTAATGTATTCCAGGCATTGACCACTCTGTTGCTGAAGTCGAATTTTTTGCAATCTAGTTTGGATCGGTTTACGTTAAGTTTGTATCTATTGTGTGCTCGTGTGTTGTTGCGGTTGAAGCTGAACCCTTTATACTAACTTCAATATTGTCAGATGATTTATGAGCCCTGATTTTTGTTCTCTGTGCCATGCAAATATATTTGGACAGCTAGCTTTCTAAATAAGTTAGTCAAAATCAATGATTAGAACAGATTCAAGAGACTATCACAGACTAGAGCTTTGAAGACTGGTTGCAAATCTACTTTTTCAGCACAGGGCAGTCATTAACAGAGGACTATCTGGTTTCACAATGCTGGGAATTCTGTGCTTTGAATGCTCAACTGCTAAAATGAAGAATGCGACAGAGAGCCTTCACAAGGGCAACAATATGACAGAAGCTTTCTATACAACTGCACCACTATGCAGATATTCAAGAAGGAAAGCTACAGATTGTGAGATCTGTACTGGAAACTAGAAGGAAAGATCTTATTTCCAGTGAAAGAAAACTCATTCTGATCTCCTGCTGGCTTTCGGTGCCAAATTTTGAAATGATGCTGTGAATGCTCTCATAAAATGGCTACCAGGATGGAAGTAGTTTACCATGAGGAAACAATCTTTACAAAGCACAGATTTATCAGACTTCAGTAGTACCAATTTATTTTACTCCTGCTTATGTTATTACCTAAAAAAATAAATATGAATAGGACTATGATTACATTTTATAAATTGTGTTGATCATGACTTCGATCCAAATAATTGATCGCCCCTTTCATTGTAAAAGACTCTTGCATTTTTAATTTTTATTCTTATTTATTGTTTTTTAAGTAGTAAGCCACTCAGAATCTGCTTTGTGTTAGCAATAGCAATAGCAATAGCAATAGCACTTAGACTTATATACCGCTTTACAGTGCTTTACAGCCCTCTCTAAGCGGTTCACAGAGTCAGCATATTGCCCCCAACAATCTGGGTCCTCATTTTACCCACCTCGGAAGGATGGAAGGCTGAGTCAACCTTGAGCCGGTGAGATTTGAACTGCCAAACTGCAGCTAGCAGTCAGCTGAAGTAGCCTGCAGTACTGCACTCTAACCACTGTGCCACCTCGGCTCAGTGTTAGGATGTAAACATATAAATACATATTGAAGAAATGAAGAAAATCTTTGTATACATAAATTTCTAGAGCAGATAACAATAGCAATGCATTCTGGTTGTTTTGAACTCCCACAATTTCTATCCTGCCTGGAGCTGAACAAAGTTGAAGTATAAAGTATCTGCAGGATTTATTGTCTTTCATCCTGTCACAACGGTCTTTTCCGTGTTATGTGAGAGAATGAATATTTGGTGACAGAATGTGCCATTGTAATTGTTGGTCTATATTAAACATTACAATCTTATTATGAATTTGTCAGCATGTATTTAGTAAAAAAAATCTAGTTATTTTGCTATTTAGCCATCTTAATTAATGAAGGCAACTGAGAAAGGTGCTATTGAGAAAAAAAAGTGTTTCAGTGGAACAACATACCTATCTAAAATAGGTTATTGCTATCCTAGCAAAATTTATAACATTTACCTATAGCAAGGGAATGAACATAGCATTTTTCCTCGTTATAACAACCAAGGAGTTAAAAACAACTTGTCTTAAATAGGCATGTGATTTCTGGGAGGTGTTTTCCTAGTAACTCTGCAGATGCCAAGTTAAGAAATTGGGTTAAAATATAAATGAAAACCTAAATGAAAAAAAGATGCACTTACCACACAAAGAAGCCAAAATATAACATACAATATTTGTGTTTTGGAGAAGAGATCTTGACCAAATTTGATGCACACAATAGCTTCAAGGAAACCAATAACTCTAGAGGGATGACAAAATAAAAAATAAAATCAAAATATATTGAATTTCTGAGACTCTATTTACCCTAACAATCTCAACTTGTTTTTGGCGTATTTTGAGAAACATTTTCTCATCACTGTCATGTTATGAATCAGAAAGCAAGACGTAGGGATCACCCCAAAAAATACATTGGATCACAGTGTTTTATACTGAGATGGCACTGCTTTTTTTCTTGCCTTTTCCTTCCACAACATACTTTGTCATAAGTTTATGTTGGCCTCTTTCAGTGTTTTAACAATGTAATATTTTCTTGCTATGTAATGAAGGTAAACTATCTATACCAGTGGTTCTCAACCTTTCTAATGCTGCGACCACCCGTGACCCCCTCCCCGCCCCCTCCCCACGCGTGATGAGGTGACAAAGGGGGCGTGGCACCAGGGGTGAAATGCTCCCAGTTTGGCCGTGCCTGCGGGTCGCTGGACAGCCGGTAGCCACGGAAGCGGGAGACTTCGCCCACCCGCCCGGACACCGCCATTTGAGTTCTTTTACCCTCTGCGCATGCGCAAAGCGTTCTGCGCATGTGCAGAGGGTAAAAGAACCCAAATGGCGGCGTCTGGGCGGGTGGGCGAAGTCTCCCGCTTCTGTGGCTACCGGCTGTCTGGCGACCTGCAGGCACGGCCAAACTGCGAGCATTTCCAAGATGGCGGGCTAGCGCACACGGCGACCCCTGTGAAAAGGTCGTTCAACCCCCAAAGGGGTCGCGACCCACAGGTTGAGAACCGCTGATCTATACTGACCAGAATATTCATACCCATTTTTAAAACCTCTCTTCTTGATTTTCAACAGATGCCAATATAAAGAATCTGCTTTCCTTCTGATGATGAAGTCTGCCATGACAATAAAATCAAAGGCAATTTAAAAAAAAAAACAGTCTTGAGTTCTGTAGGCCATTTGTCACCATTTGTCCAGGAATTCCAGTGCCTAGTGCAGTCTTGTTGTTGATGGCGAAGACCCCATCCAGTATGGGTTTCTGTAAGTTATATCTCAACGTATTGTTTATGGGAGAGACACTCTTTACCTGACTCCTCTGATGAGACCTGTCCAGGATGGTTGAACCTCTGGCATAACTCGTATCTACTTTACAGCAAATAACCACGTCAAAATAGTACCTCACTGGGAAATTACTGTTGTTATTATTACTGTTTTATCATATACTATGAGCTGCCAAGAGTCTGCTAATTAGACTGCCTCAGCTGTCAAAACATATTACCGTATTTTTCATATAAGACGCACCTTCCCCCCCCCACTAAAAGTAGGTGAAAATTTAGGTGCGTCTTATAGACCGAATACAGGCGTTTTTGGCCTCCCGAACCCTCCGCGCGTCGCGTTTTCACCCTCCCCGGCCCCCAGAAGCACTCTGCAGGCCAAAAATAGGCACATTTTTGGCGAAAACGGGACGTGCGGAGCACTGCAGAGTGCTTCTGGCGGCCGGGGAGGGCGAAAACACGACGCGCGGAGGCCAAAAACTATTTTTTTCTTGTTTTCCTCCTGTAAATTTAGGTGCGTCTTATAGTCCGGTGTGTCTTATAGTCCGAAAAATATGGTAATTTGGTCTAGCACCTCTCCATTCTACATCATTTTAAATTCATTGATACTATCTAACAAAGATTCACTCCAGAAAGCAAGAATATTCTTTGAAGGTGAGTCTCTTTCTCTCAATCTTCTTTTGTCAGACGAATGAGTAATAGCTATTCTGAATATACTGACAAGAGGCCCTGAGGGTAGATCAGAACAAAGCAAGTGATGACAGAAAAATGTTCTCAACTACCTCCAAGCCAGCTGAAGAAATCAGCATGTTTCTACCACATGTAGTGTAAAATAAGCTTTTCCAAAAGACCAGAGCATGCTGATTTGAACCCTGCTATTTCTGTAACTTCACAATATGAAAATCTTTTGAAAGGCTAACGTATTTTAGATGGGTATTGTTTGCTTTCCTCTCTTGTATTTGCATGCAAGAAAGAGAATAATGGTTTCAAACAATAGCCTGAAATAGGTCTACATATCACGCAATACAGCCCAAACTTTTACATCTTTCTCCAACAAATGAGAGTACACAGTGTGCACAATTATTAGGCAAGTGAGTATTTTGACCATATCATCATTGTCATGCATATTTTCCACCTGCAAGCTGTATAAACTTGAATGCTTAGTGGATATAAGCATATCAGGTGATGTGTATTTGTGTAATGAGAGAGAGTGTGGCCTAAGGAGATCAACACCCTATATCAAGGTGTGCATAATTATTAGGCAGCTTCTTTTCCTCAGGCAAAATGGGCTAAAAAAGAGATTTAACTGACTCGGAAAAGTCAAAAATTGTAATAAGTCTTTCAGGGGGATGCAGCACTCTTGAAATTTCTAAGATATTGGGGTGTGATCACAGAACCATAAAACGTTTTGTTGCAAATAGTCAACAGGGTCGCAAGAAACGTGTTGAGAAAAAAAGACGCACCTTAACTGCCAAAGATTTGAGAAGAATCAAACGTGAAGCTACCAGGAACCCATTATCCTCCAGTGCTGTCATATTTCAGAACTGCAACCTATCTGGATGGAGTGCCCAGAAGTACAAGGTGTTCAGTGCTCAGAGA
>QLTV01000582.1:210008-227619 GCA_003457575.1 Thermophis baileyi
TAAAATAGATGTATGTTTGTTCATTTGTTATTTATGTAAGTACAAAATGTTACACGAGTTTTGAGTGCACATAGACAACTGAAATAGTGATACTGATATATTGATAAATTGACATTAACTTACGAGAAATATATAATAGGCACATAAGATGTATGTAAGATCTAAGATACGTTAGGCTGCTTTATGAAATTGGAATTTGTTTTGTGATTTGTGGTGTTAGGTTTGTGTGGTTTTTTTTTGTTGTTGTTTGTTTGTAGTTTTGTTTGTGTATTTATGTATATATGTGATTATGTACATATGTATATACACATTATATGTTTGTTCCTTTTTTAATACTTTTCAATAAAAATTAAATTTAAAAAAAAAAAAAAAAAAAAAAAAAACCAAAAAAAAAAGAAACGTGCGAAGTAACAAAAAAAAACAAAAAAGCCGAAAAAAAAGATGGCGACCGAATGCACAGTGCCGGAAGTCTTGTTCATTTTTTAAAAAATTAAAAAAAAAAATAAATTAAAAAAAAAAAAAAAAAAAAGGATCATCCAGAAGCTTCAGCTGGTCCTGGCTCCCAAAAGGCTTCAGAGTGAAATTCAAGGTGCTGATCACCTTTTCAGTCCTCTATGGCAGAGCTGTCAAACTCCCGGCCCATGCCGAGTTTAGTGAAAGGGGAAAAAGTCCCGATATGTCACATGACGCCGCCGTGACGATGTGAGTTCGACACCCCTGCTATATGGCATAGGACCAAATTACCAGCAGGATCACTTGCTCCCAAGAACATCTGCCCAGCCTTATGCTCCCATAGGGAGGGCATGTTTCTCATGTGAGCATTGCTATTTAACGGGACCTAGGAAATGGGCCGTCTTAGTGGCTGCCCTTCTGCTCTGAAATTATATCTCCCCCCTTGAGATATGACAGGCCCCAGCTATGTTCATCTTTAAAGAAGCTGTTAAGATCTGGCTTTTCCCCAGGTGTTTGGGTCCAATTCAGTGGCGTTCCCTATTGTATGGTTTGTTTGTTTTTTCTGTTTGTTTATAGTACACCGCTCAGAGTAACATTGTTTTATGTTGGGCAGCACTATAAATCAAATCAAATTAAAAAAACCCACCAAACCGGCTACAAATAAATGTCTTTTTTCCTGCTTCCAGGTTGGCAGTCTTTAAACAGAGAAAGGCACTAAAGCTGCAGGTATCAGAAATCTGGCATCCAGTGGAATACTGCTACTAAGGCTTAGCAGAGATATGCAACAGGTGCCTTCCAAATGTGCTGCTTGAAGCACTAAGATGCTTGGTTCTCTTGAAGAGTGGGCATAGCTGCTTCAAAGGCCCTCCCAAACATCTGTGCACCACTATACATGCAAGGAACACATGAGAACTGCTGTAGAAAGCCACAGTGGAACTATGAGAAGATGCAACACTTAAACACTTGCAGAAGTAGATTCAGAAGGATGCTTCACTCAGCCCCTGTAGACTTAGTTGTTACTTTTATTAGACACAGCATGCCTTCAAGTCTACAATCCATCCATCAAAAAAATGCCAACCACATTTTGGTTTTGAAGACAGAGGAAATATTTGGCTCATCCCACTGAATATGCTCCTAAGCTTCTATTCTTTGTCTTTCCTCTGATTTTAGTTATTCCTTCTGGTATCCCTTTGCATGAAAACAATACCACTAAATGTTTAGAGCAGGGGTGTCAAACTCAAGGCCCGTGGACCGGATTCGGCTTGTGGGGTGCTTAGATCTGGCCCGTAGGGCCGGCCTGGAAGCAGCAAAGGATCGGCCCGCAGTGCCTCTGCCAGCGAAAATGGAGCTCGGGGGGGGGGGCATGCACGGCGTCCAGGCTCCGTTTTCATTCGCAGAGGGCTGCAGGAGGCTGTCGTGGCTGAAAATGGGGCGTGGGGAGGCCACGCACGGCCCCCCGGGTTCCATTTTCACTGGCAGAGGGCTATCAAAACAAATTAAAAACAAAACAAAAGGAGAAAAGTTTCCCCTTTTACATTTGAGCATGCAAGAAGGGACAGGAAAGGAGAAAGGGAAAGACAAAGAAAAAGAAGGAAAGATGGGAAGAGAGCAAGGAAGGAAAAATAAGGAAAGAGAGGAAGGAAGAAAAAGGAGAATGAAACAAAGGAAAAGGAAGGAAGGAAGGAAGGAAGGAAGGAAGGAAGGAAGGAATGAAGGAAGGAAGGAAGGAAGGAAGGAAGGAAGGAAGGAAGGAAGGAAGGAAGGAAGGAAGGAAGGAAGGAAGGAAGGAAGGAAGATTATAATGAGAGTGAGGGAGGGTCTCAGGGAAGTCCTGCTTTAGCACTTGGCCACCACAGGTGCCCCCAACACGAGTCCTGTGTCACGCCCACCTCGGCCACGGCCACCCCCGGCCCTCCGAGGTTAAACACAACCCTGATGCAGCCCTCAATGAAATTGAGTTTGACACCTCTGGTCTAGAGCCTCTAGACCTTCCACTACATTCTTTTTTTTAATCAAATGATCAAAAGTCAACATGGGATATATAAGCTGTTATGAGGATTCTGAATTATTTCCTAATCCTTCCAAAAGATTCATGCATATTTTGCTGCTTATACAACCATAGAATCATAGAGTTGGAAGAACTGGAAAGTCTTCTATCCAAAGACCTGCTGAGCACAGGATCCACTCTTGCAGATGATCATACAACTTCTGTTTGAAGAGAATTCACCACTTTAGATGTGGCTTGACAGCTCATGCAGTCAGGAAGTTCCTCCTAATTCTAGCCTGATCTTGCTTCCTTGTAGTTTTAATCCATGGGTTCTGGCTGCCCTTTGGGGAAATTAAGAATAATTCCTTCTTCTGTGCAACAACATTTCAGATATTTCAAGACTGCTGTGATTTAATTTAATAAATAATAATAATTTCTCTTCCTTAGTCTTCTTTTTTTTTTTTGTAAACTAAAGAAACACAAAACCTCTAACCACTCCTCATAAGTCTTGGTTCCTAGCCCTCCTCTGAATGTGATCCAATTTGTGACTGTCCTGTTTGAATGGTGATGCTTCCAATGGAGTTTCACCAGGGCAGAGCAGGATAGAATAATTACTTTCTATAATTGGGACTCCATGTTCTTGTTAATTATCCCAAAATAGTATTTGTCTTTTTAGCAGCAACTTCAAACTGCTGGGTCATGTTTGTCTACTGCTGCTAACTCACATGGTACTACGAAGATCAAGACACCAAAATGTTCATTACACACTATCAGTGTACACACCATAATGTCTGCTTCTCTTGTCGCATATCGTAGGTTGGGATCCAACCAGTACATCACTGATTTCACTTGTTCAAAGTTAAGGAAGAGCAGGAATACCAGAAACAGAAAATAAAGTACACTCAAACCTAAAAGACAATAATACTTTTGGTGAATGGCTATTTAATGTACCACATGCAAAAGTAATATGCAAGCATACACAAGCAAAGTTCATTAGGAAAAAAATATTTTACTGTCTTAAGGCTCCTAAATTAAGCTTCTGTATTTTTATACCAACTCTCAAGGTCACAGATTTTCTTTGCAATCTATATGCAATGTGAAAAGAAAATAAGAAAGAAAAGGGAGCTTAGCAAAACATACAGAAGTATGAATACTAAGAGAAGAGAAAAGAAAGGGGGAAAGAAAATATGAGGTACAAGGGAAGAAAGAAAAAGGCATTGACTTCCGACTCTTTAGCACAGTATAAGATGACATTACAACCTCAACTTTTTAGTTTTACACGTTAGTAAATAACTAGCCATTTCTATAACAACAGATCTATCTAATCGGCAAAATCAAAGTCAAAGTTTCATTTCTTTTTCATCCCAAGCATAAAATCCAGAAGTGATATCCAAATAAAAAACATAAATATATTCTTCTCTTTGAATAGAACAATCAATTTAATCATTACTCCTATTTTTATCTGTATTTTATACATTGATAAAACAATAAAAGTTATACAAGGAAAAGAAATATGAGCACTACTCTGATTATTTGTATAGCTTACTCATAGTCCTCAATCACATGACAATTCTACTAGTAGGTTGCTTACCCAACTAATTACCAAGGAGAAACTGGACAAGGTGAGAAGGATCAGATACAAATAGAAAGGCAAACATTTGGAAAGAAAGAAGTCAAGAGCTATAATCCAGCTGTAGCTGTTTCATTTGCCTGAAGATTATGTTCTTTCAAAAGGAACTTGACACTCAGCAGGTCAAGTCCTATTTTCCAATGTCCACTGCAAAATTCTCACTGAAGTGACCATAAATAAAAGCCTTCCTTTGCCATCTCTCCGTCTAACACTAATCCGGTATCATGTCCATTCTCTTATTATTTCATGTCCTTTTTAAGAAATCCAACATGCTCACATACAGTGTTGCTTAAAAGTTTGTGACTCCTTCTGAATTTGAATTTGACAAAATTGAAAGAACTAAAAGCCAATGATGTTTAAGAAGGATCTTAATTTAAAAAAGACCAATTATAATTAAAAAAAAATCAATGTATAAATTAATCTCCATTTTTTTAACCCTTGCTACTCTTGGAGCTGAGTTTTTATTTTAAATATTGGCTATATTGTGAACCACTTTTAAACATTTTTTTACACTTAGACTTTAAGAAATTATGTTATGTTTCAATGATTATATTGCATGCCATTCAGTGAACTTTTAGAAGAATAGCAATAGCAATAGCACTTAGACTTAGTGCTTTACAGCCCTCTCTAAGCAGTTTACAGAGTCAGCATATTGCCCCCAACTATCTGGGTCCTCATTTTACCCACCTCAGAAGGATGGAAGGCTGAGTCAACCTTGAGCCGGTGAGATTTGAACCGCCGAACTGCAGCTAGCAGTCAGCTGAAGTAGCCGGCAGTGCTGCACTCTAACCACTGCGCCACCTCGGCTCTTAGAACCGAGTACAAGTAAATTATTATTGTAATCTATAAAAATATTCAATAGAAATTAATGTGTGAATACAGTATGTACTATCACAGTTTGAGCCTGCAAATTGTATTATATGATGAATTATTCTAAAGCGTATTCCAAAAATTCTAATTAGTTTTATTTACTTATTAAACAAATTTATATAGCCACGCAACTCACACATTGGTGACTTCTTTTCTTAAGTACATTAAGATTTTAAAAAGGAAAAACTTTATCACAATATCTGAATATTATAACATACCTCTGCAGTAACATGGAGAGCATAAAATATATTCTACTACAAAATGAATTGTTGAAAGAAGATACCCAGAGATCTGTAACAATTGAAAGTTATACCTTGAAAATGACTTACCAAATACCATGCGCCATATTGCAGGGTGTGGACGGGTGAAAGGGCCTATAAAAAGAAAAGTGTGATTACTGAAAATGATCTGATGGTTAAGCATTGAAATAATATATCTAACATTAAGGCTTATCCTCACAGCTTGATTGTCTTGCTGCAAAGACACCTTACTAACCATTTTGCAGAGATGTATGCTCAAGACATCACTTCAATCTCATTTTCAGCCCATTGCTGAGGTACCCTAAGGTTATTGATCATATTTATATATCCCATCTCACCAAAGGTGAGATAAATAACACAAAAAATATTAAAAAATAACAATTATAAAAATCATAGTAATAAGGATCCTAAGAACAAACCATAAGAGAAGGAGAATAAGGAATGCCCCCCCACCAACAATGGAGGTACCCAGACAAAACTCTAGTTGTCACCAAGATTCCATGGCAACAATCTAAGATGCCTAGGAGAGGAATCTACAGATGATAGAGCCATAAACAATAATCTGTTCACCTACACCTGGCCAAACAATTGCTGTGGGATCACTGCTTTCCTACCTTATTCAATTTCTGGTCACTGTATTCCTATTGCCATTTTGTCTTGGTTGCACAGATGTTGGACAGTAAAATCCCACCATATTTAGTGTTTCCAATCAGCTGTCATTTCTCACCCCTCCCTTTTTTTTCCTTTTGATGTAGGGACAGGAGCAAATATATCAAGCATAGGAGTGGGGAAATAGCAGCCAAGATAATCAGGAACCGTTTTATAGGGAGAAAACCTCAAATCTGAAGTTAGGAAGCTCAGATCTGGGCTTCAAATCTTTCTGGATTTTCAAACATCTAGACAAAACACAGATGGTTCCAATTATGGGATGAGAAATTGGTATATCTGCCTTATACCTTAATGTGGTACATTTCCCTTGAAGATGTTTCTATTGACTCCTGGCAGAAACCCATGCTGATTTTGAATGACTTAATATTTGACCTTGATCTTCATCTCTGATAACTCTATCACTCAAACTTTCATATCTTCCAGAAGACTGGGAATTTGATATTCCAACAGGAAGAAAGTAAACAAATGGATAGTTTCCCAGCATCAGCTCACTGCATTTCATAGATAGAAATTGGTGGGGGGAGGGGGATTCTGCAAAAAGTTAACACTGGGAATAGACCACTTACCACCAATTGCTTTCAGTGTCATGCACTAAAACTTTATGGATAATAATAGTGCCTAGCCTATTTCTGAGAATTAATAAAGACAGTGGCAGCAACACAATTTATGGTGATACTCCTTCCTCATGACTCAAGGATGGGAGGAAATTATTATTAAAACATATTAAAGCAGCTGCCTGGACAAGCCCTTAGTTTGAAACTAGGGCAAACCTTAATAGCATATAAGATTCTCACTAAAGTAATTTAAAAAATACTATGGTTGCTAGCATGTTCTTAGAATTTGTCAAAGACCTCTCAGAATTATTATGGTAACTAAATCCAAGACTTTTGGATCTTCAGAATAATCATTAACAAGTTAAGATCTCATTCTCTTCCACAAATGAGGCAATAATCTGCAAAGAAGTGAATATTCATTGGAGAAGATTGGAATGCAGAAGAGTTAATTACAGTAATACATTTAATGGTTGATCAGGCTAAACCAGGGGTTGGCAACCCGCGGCTCTGGAGCCACAAGCGGCTCTTTGGGCCCTCTGCTGTGGCTCCCTGTCTCCCTGGATGGCCCCGCCCCTCGCCCTCCCCTCCCTCACCTGGCCTGAGAAGGTAAGGGCAACGGCGGGAATGGAGAAGCGGACGGGACTGATTCTCCGGCGCTGGTTGAGGAACAATTGCCACCCCCGGCGGAGGCTTCCCTTCGGGCAACCCTCCTCCCCCTCTCGAGACTCCCTGGCTGGCTTGGCAGGGCCAGGAGGGTGTGCACGCGTGGGGAGACCCTCCTCAAGCGAGCGCCAAAGCACAGCAAAGTGCAGCAAAGGTGAGTGCGGAGGGCGGCCGGCCACTCACTTAAGGAAGGTCTTTGGACGCGGCTTCTCTCCTGCCCTAAGGATCTGGCCATCGCCTTGCCATGTCCACCCCCCCCTGCAGCTCTTCGGCTGAGCGGGGAGGGCGTAAGCTCCAGCCTGAAGCGGCAGGAAGCAAAGGCTGCCTTACGCGCAAATGTGGCGCGAAAGCAGGTACAGGGCCGCTTCACTCCTGCACTAAGGCTCCGGTGACTCTCCTCCCCCCACTCCCACTCCTTCTCCTCTCATGTGGCGGGGGGGCACGGCAAGGCGATGACGGAACCTTAGGGCAGGAGAGCAGCCGCGTCCAAAGACCTTCCTTAAGCGAGTGGCCGGCCGCCCTCCGCTGCGCTTTGCTGGGCTTTGGCGCTCGCTTGAGGAGGGTCTCCCCCCCGCGCGCACCCTCCTGGCCCCGCCACAGCCAGCCAGGGAGTCGGGAGAGGGGGAGGAGGGTTGCCCGAAGGGAAGCCTCCGCTGGGGGTGGCGATCGTTCCTCAGCAGAGAGAGAGAGAAGGGGAGAGAGAGGGAGAGAGAGAGAGAGGGGAGAAAGAGAGAGGGGAGGGAGGGAGGGAGAGAGGGGAGAGGGAGAGAGAAAGAGAGATGGGGGGAGGAAGGGAGAGAGATAGAGAGAGATGGGGAGAGGGAGGGAGAGAGATGAGAGAGGGAGAAAGAGAGATGGAGAGAGAGAGAAAGAGAGGGAAAAGAGAGAGATACCTGTTTACCAAAGAAAAGAAAACATAGAGAGCGTGGGTAGGCGTGGCTGGGGGGGTGTCATGTGACTCGGTGGGAGTGAGTGACATTGAGTTGGCCACGCCCACCCGGGAGTTTTGTGGCTCACGGTGTTTTGTTTTCTCTGGGAAACAGGTCCAAATGGCTCTTTGAGTGTTTAAGGTTGCCGACCCCTGGGCTAAACCATTAAAAAAAACCCTTACTAATGAAGCATCCATAACTATACTGAGGTCCATATGCATTGGTTGAGGTAAGACATACACTAAAAGAATTCTGCATATATGCAAGCACCTAAATATATATCTACTATACATCTCTGTATTTTTCATACAAAAAAATACATTTATATATGTAAATCTATATATAATCCCTAGCCAAGATTTCCGTTGTTAAAGAGATATGGTCAAGTTTATCAATCTTATACTTGTCTCTATGAATGGCACATTAACCTTTTACAACCTGTTACTTTCCATATATGTTTGGAATTCTACTTAGATAAAATTTTTGAGAATTGCAATCCCAATCCATTTGGAGAATACTAGGATAAAAAATGCTGTGCCATATTTTACTTTTGCCACAGTCATTCACTCACATCCTTGTCGAAGTGATACTTTTTTAAAACAATGGTCAGATTTTGACCTTGCTGTATCAAGGCTATAACTTGACTAGTCTACTAATTTTGTCCTAGGGAACTTCTTTAAAACTCAGCTATCCCTTGTACATTTAGTCAGCATGATCAAAGCTTAAGGAATGTCAGAAATAAAATTTCTGTGACATCTGTAGGACATAGATTCTCTACTCCTACTCCAAACATTCCCTTTCTTTGTATGAAGATAGGTTACTTCTACTGTATACTACAGTGATTCTGAGTTTTCCTGATGCTAGTTACAAAGTTAGAGCTCTACCCAAGCTCTAAAACTGCACTTTCTAAGCAGATTAGAACCTGCTAAGAACTAGGGAGAAGGAACAAACCACTACAAAGCAAAAACAATGAGGGCAGTTCTTTGCAAATTACTCAGCTATGACTCTCAGCAGGACCCAGAGAGCCTTTTGATGTGATCATAGCATTATATACTAGCTGAAGATTGAAATCCTGAACATAATTTACTTAATGAACAAACAAACCTCTTAGACACATTGAGGCTAAACTGAGAAAATATACGATTGCGTAGTAAAGGAAACAGCAATTTCATGCCAAGCTAATTTCATTATTACTTGTTCCCTTGGGTTTAGATGTCTATTTTCAAGTCATTTTTATTTCTCCTTAATTTGCTTTGTTCCAGTGATAGGAAAAGAACCAAGAGATTGGTGCTATTGACTGAAGGGCAAGAGAGTCAAATGGACCAGGTAAACTCTCAATAAACTGGACATCAGATATCCAACAGGCTATCAAATAGCAGGCACATAGGCTGAATTTATATGGAAAACAATTCCTCTTGGCTGCAGAACTGAAATCAATACCTTTTAGACATACCACCAAGATCAGACATAAATCTAGATTATATGGCTCAAAGTAGATTAATTTAAATTTTGAAAGAGTTCCTGACCTACAAATACCCTGAACTGCTGAAAGGACACATCTACTTAGCTTTATAGTCTTTCCTTTAGTTTTATTTATGTCTGCCATAATCAGGCATCTGGTTTTGCAACATATACTTCAGAGGTCTCCTGTAAAAAGAGATAGTGTACAATTCCAACTAGACATGATTTAATGACCAATAATTTGAACAACAGCTAATGCTTCTATAAACCACAGCTCTATCCTGAGGAAGTATTGCAAAGTGCTTATGCTGCAACTTAATTACCAAAGCCAAGAATCAGTAAAGTACCAACTATCATAGCAAGGGAACCCAGCCAATTTCAGAGGAATTGGAACAAGGGCACTTAACAGCAACCACATCTTCCACGGGAAACATCATCTGGAATTCAGTCCCTTCCTAAGAACAAACAGCTATAGCTTTTAGTCAGAAAAAAACAATATAAACTGCTTTTTCTGGAAAAGAGCAATAACCATCCACCATAGATAATAATGGCTGAAAAGCTACCCATCCCATACTAAACACAATGAGATCATATTTGTGAGTCAAAGAAGGACTGGAATTTTAAAATACTGAACAGAAAATTGAGCAAGATTTATTGATTGTATGTTCCTTCCAAATCTGAGCTCATGACCACAAAACACTCTCTACATATGCTAAATTATTTTTCAGGCACTGTCCCAAACATGTAAGGGCTACAATTAGGGTCAAGTCTCCAATCACATAAAGTCATATGGGCATTCAAGCATATGTGGACAAACAGTGCTTCCACCCAGGGTGGAAGGCAATTGGTATGCATGCCTCCATCCTGTGTTTTAGCACAATTCATTCAGGAGAACACATGAACAGGATTTTTATTTAGTGATAATAAGTAAAAGCCAAAAAATATTAACATCCCAAGAAGAAAACAGCTTTAAACAAAAGCATTTTCTTTGGGAGATACAGAAGTACTAATTGATCAATTAAATTACTGTATAATTTAAAAAAAGGAAAATAAAATATAAAAAACATTTTAAATTTAATTCATTTGAAATAGTAAGATTCATGCCCAAGTAAATATTTGTAAAATCAATCTGTTTTTCCAAGATTACAGTATCAGGAACTTATCCTAAGTCTCAATTACAATCAAAAAACTGCTAGTTCAAAAGCACTACATATACTTGTATGTAAAGTGATAATTGCTTAATCCTTAGAATTTTCAATATAGGCAAGAACTCTGCTACATATTTTAATAATTTAGCACATGCAGAAAGTGTTTTTGTCATACACAAACACTGAAGAATAAATAACTGGAATCCTAAAAATCTTTTCTTGCAGTAGTTGCCATAGATTTCAACAAGAATTCCTTTAAGTATACATGCTGAATTCAACATTTAATTTACTTTGATTAAGGGATTCCACTCTCTTTTTCAACTGTGTTAATGTGTGTGCATGTCTGTGTCTATTCTATTTTGGGGGGATGGGGACTCTGGAAATGAAAATCTTATATAATCCTTCAGTTCAGTGTAATTCTTAAAAGAACAATGTTAAACACAGTACACATAATATCATTATAAAAATACAGTAAATCAATATTCATGAAAGTCACATACAGTGATGGTACTTACCATTGGGAAAAGCTAGAACACTGATGATTAGAAAGAAAAATATCACACAGAGGATGCCTTTCCAAATGTTATCTTCAGGGGTTGAATCATCTCTTTAAAAAAAAAAAAGGCAAAGTAAAACATAAAATTAAAACACTGTTGTTCATTTAAATTACTTTCAAGCCCAGTAACTTGTTTTGCCTTTTTGTATAAGAAACAAAAGCTAACCCATACAATGAATATATACATATTTTTCTAGTTCCTCAAAATTTACCTCTATAAAAATTCTCAATCATCCAGTTCACAGTTGTCCTACAGGTGCTTTTGAAAAAGCAACTGGCCTTCTTTTAAGGATTACACTGGAACTTGGGAACCACTTAGATTGAGTTTGGAGAATAGTTTAATAGAGGTATATTTCCCGACCTTGTTTCTTTGGAAGCTCTGTTCAGACATTTAAACACATTCCCGTTAAATCCCTTTTGTTTTTCCTACAAAAGTTCAAGTGAAAAGGCAAACCAACAAAGTCCAGTTGCCTTTTGAAAAGCACCTTTGGGACGACCCTACTTGCTACTTAATTAATATGTAGAGAAGTAAAGAATTGCTGACCAAAAAATATATATTGACTGTAGTATCCAATCTGAAAAACAGAGAACCACCTTAGGAACACCATGATCCACTAACCTTGTTTTAAAAAGTTCTTTATATTGCCCTTCTCTTATTTCAGACAAACGAAAACTGAGGCTTTCTGCTAAATAAAAAGTTAGGTTTAATATAGATATCTGTGACAAAGGATGGATTAGCTTTTTTAATGATTTCATTGTAGATAAAAGGATGCTCTTTCTTTCTGCCTCAGTTCAAAGGTATGAAAGATTTGTACCGTGTAATTATCAAGGATGCAATGACTGCATTCTGGTACATTGAATCATTGTGCTAGTAGACATAAGTAAAAGCTGGAATAATTAATTTAAGTAATTCTATGCCAGAGTATGTGTAAGAGCAAGCAACAATATTTAAATGAGGAAAATCGAATGAATTAATTATGATACAGACGCTAGAATTAAGAGTAGAGCATCCTTGAGTTGATGCATTATGGTTGAGGCAAATGGAACTTATATTCCTTAAGGCCAATGGCAGAAAAATCCAAAAATCCAGCTCCTGTACACTAGACGGATCTTTCTGTAGACATATATACAATTCTGTACATTTAAAAGTAAATTTTTCTTACATTTTTTTTTGTTATAAAATTTTTTATTTTTTCCCCACAATCTCCAAGTATACATCCATACATATACCGTAAATCGTATCAAGATATATATAGTTATACATTTCTATCCGATAACCCATAAACATACATCCTAAGTAACTCTTTCTTACATATTTGATTATATATATTTACTTATCCAAAAGATTGATCACATTATTGTAAGAATCAGCACTTCAGCATATGGAATTTGACTTTGCATCTTCTGCTAATTATTTTTGGATATTTGTTTGTATTATTATTTAACTGTTCTATTTTGTATAGTTAGCATTTCTATTTTCTATAGAAATAAAGCAGACCACTGTGATTTAGTTTCTTCCAATTCACCTATAAAGATTTACCACTTGTAGTCACTTCAGTACAACAATGATACACTAAAGGAATTAGCATAAATGACATGCATAGATGATGTGCATTTATGGCAGGGGTGAAATCCAGCAGGTTCTGACAGGTTCAGGAGAACCGGTAGCGGAAATTTTGAGTAGTTTGGAAAACCGCTAGCGGAAATTCTGAGTAGTTCGGAAAACCGGAAAATACCACCTCTGGCTGGCCCCAGAGTAGGGTGGGAATGGGGATTTTGCAATATCCTTCCCCCAGGAGTGGGGAGGGAATGGAGATTTTGCAGTATCCTTCCCCTGCCACACCCAAGCCACGCCCACCAAGCCACACCACGCCCACCAAGCCATGCCCACAGAACCGGTAGTAAAAAAAAATTGGATTTCACCACTGATTTATGGATGTGTACATCATAATGCATCAGTGAAAATTTGTACAAGACTGTAACAATCTACGATACATGAACATCTGTAAACACACATGCATAATTGTGTAAATTATCAATTAAATACAATTCATGCTAGTATGGAAGGTATTTTTACATAAGAATTTGTAAAATTGTAAGGGCAATGACAATATTCATAAGTTAAAAATGTTTTAAGGCAAAGGTTTCCCCTGTCAGTCATGTTCAACTCTAGGAGGCGGTGCTCATCTCCGTTTCCTAGTTGAGGGAGCCAGTGTTGTCCGATCATGTGGCTAACTATACAGCTGAAGGCACATGGAACACTGTTACCTTCCCACCAAAGTGGTACCTATTTATCTACTTGCATTTGCATGCTTTGAAACTGCTAAGTTGGCAGGAAAATTAAAATAACAAAGAATAAGAATTAATTCAGCAAGTGAATTGAATTGCAAGAGATCTACTTATGTGCATAATTATAGGAAAACTGACCAATATGTTTGCTGGATGCTGTCAGCTATCTTGTTCCTTTTTCCCCCAATAGTGAGGTTATCTTTATTTTAGCTGCCTCATACTTTTTCCTTCCAAATGGATTAAGGTTATTGATCAATAGTTGACAGTTATCTCTATAAATTTATGTCATCACCACAAGGATATTGAACCAAATTATTACATCTGCAGCAGACAAAACTTTTGGAAGATGAGATTTTAACATTATTGGCAACCAAAATAGGAACAAGAGCTGCTATCAGGTACATTTTCCCAGAAGAACTGTTCCACAACATCTGGAAACTGGTGTTGTCAAGACTTTTAAAACAAAAACGTCTTTATGAACCCAGGAAAAGCTAATTGTTAACAGAAATTGTTGATAAGAAAAGAGTAGGAAGAAAAATTCCAGACAGCCCCTTCTTTATTATTTTTTGTTATCTTACAGTATTATCTGAGTGATATATATATTAACCAACTAGGCCTCGATGTCTGATCACATTCACTCATTCTCCTTTTCATTTCTCTTCCAAACTCCCTTTATTATCTCTCCCCATTGATTTTAGCTGTTATCATTTCTAAAACATCTTGACAGCTCCACCCTATCTAGTCCACTAGAGAGAACAGAACTTCTCATTCTTTTTGTTTGACAGAATGAGTCACAAAAATTAAATATACACATCTTGATTTCCCACAAAAAAAAGTAAAGCATAAGTCTGTGACTCTCTACTCTGAAGTAAATGGATATCCAAATATTGTTTGACTACTGTTCTTGCATCTAAGGAATTTAAGGCCTATAAACATTAACAAAGATGCTACTTACTCAGGAGGGTGCTTTTAAAGAAAGCACTTCAGTTTTTACTACTGTTGCACCCTTCTTCTCTGATGAAGCTCAAGGCAACTAATACAGGGTGGCCAGTCTCCTAAGCTGGCATTAGCCAGATCTAAAGTGCATCACTTCTGCAAGGCTGAAACACCATGTTTCTTTAAACTTTTTGCTCTCACCTTCCCACTTTTAAATATTACGGAGGTTATCTTTATCAGTATTTACCATATTCAAAATTAAAACTGACACATTTATGAAATATTTATTTAATGAATCATGTAAAAGCAACAATATAAACTCATTAAATATGAATTAATATTTTTTCACGAAAAATACCTGTATTTTTCAAAAAAAATTTAAAAAATGAAAAGACATTATTTTAATTTTTTGCAAATTTCTTCAGCAGATGGCAAATAATTTTGATTTTGCAGACCCCTGAGAGGGTATTAGGGGGATTCCCCAGGGTTCCTGGAACCACACGTTAGGAAACCCTGCATTAAAGCATATATTCGGAAAGCTGCAATCCAGTAATGTTACAGGACGATGCTCCCTACAGCAGCGGACCGGTGCAGAGCATTTGCACACATGCGGTCCATCTCCAGCATCCAAACCGGGCTGGGGGGGGGGGCAAATCCTGCCACAAAGCTGTGCCGGTTTAGGGTCGCCCATCCTGTGCCGAAAAGACCAGCAGATGGTCTCTGCGGCGGCTCGTCCTCGCACGACAGCCGGGCTGCCACCGCGCCCTGCCCCTGAACGGATCGCTCCGGTCCCGCCGATACCTGGTGAAGGCGAAGGCCATGAGGCTGAGGATGGTGAAGCTGAGCAGGGTGATGGTGTGGGGCCGGTAGAAGAACTCCAGGGTGATGTCCTCCACTTGCTGCTCGTTGATCATGCGGAAGTGCAGCCGGTAGTTCACATCGTCCTTGCTCAAAGTGCGACTCCCCACATACGACGCCATGGTTGCAGCGCCTCCACTCCTCCTCGGCGGCGATAGCGGGCCCACTCCCGCCGCTCCCAACCCTCGCGGCTCAGCGAAAGGGAAGGGAAAGCAGAAGGAGGCGCGCCAGCGGGCACCGAAGAGACGTAGCCGGGATGGGAGAAGGGGCGGCGCGTCGCTTTAGACGTAGCCGGCCGCCGCCGCCGCCACCGCCACGAGGAAGAGCTGTTCGGGGCCTCGCCTCCTGCTCTTTGCGTCAGGAGGAGCGCCTTGCGTGCCGGGGAAGGCGACCCCCGTGAAGACGAAGAGGGCTTCGCTGCAGCCGGGCAGGCGTTGGTTTCCACCCCTCCCCCCACCCCTCCTTCAGGCGCAGCTCCGAGCTGCGGGTCCAGCGGATCCTCGAAGGGGGAAAAAAAAAACCTGCCGGGATCTTCTCCCGAGGACGAGAGCTGCAGCGTTCCCTGGTCCGGGGTGCAGCCGGGTGAGTTGGTCATTTCTGGTGGGTCCTTCCTCGGGAGTAAGCCAGCGCCCCGGGTTTCTGTGCTCGGTGGAATTTCCTACAAGGCGTTTTGGGGAGGCTCGTAAGGGAAAGAATGAAGGGGAGGATTCCCTCGCCGTTGTCTGGAGTATCCCGTCGAGGGCACTCTAATGTGGGCATCACCTTAAGGTGACCGATGTTGGAGTAAATATAGTACAGGTAGTCCTCAACTTACAAGAATTCATTTAGTGACTTAGACTAGACTAGAACTTAGACTTAGAATAACTTTATTGTCACTTTGAAATGTCGGCATACATTATCGGCATACATTAAAATGAAATTTCGTTGCATACAGCTCTTCAAAGGGTCTCCACCTCCAAAGGGACCCTTCAAAGTTATAGCGGCACTGAAAAAAGTGACTTATGACCGCTTTTCACATTTACGACCGCTGTAGCATCCCCATGGTCACGGGATTAAAATTCAGATGCTTGACAACTGACTCATGTTTTATGATGGTCACAGTGTTGTGGGGGGGTCATGTGGTCACCTTTTGCAACCTTCTGACAAACACAGTCAATGGGAAAGCCAGATTCACTTTACAACGGTGTTACTAATTTAACAACTGTGGTGATTCACTTAACAACTGTGGCAAGAAAGGTCGTAAAATGGGGCAAAATTCACTTAACAAATATCTCGCTTAGCAACATAAATTTTCGGCTCAATTGTCATATATCAAGGACTATTGTACTTGTATTGTAAAGATCAGGGGACATGCATTTTAACTGGACACCCATTGCATTTTCTCTAATTTGGGATCCTGCGTTCTTGTGATGGATGGTGGGAGTTTCAGTCCAGGAACTCTGAAGGGCCACAGATTGTGTACCCTCCTGCTCTCCGGTTATTTCATGTTGTATATAAAAATGAGACAACAGAGAAAAGGGATGGCTGTATAACTACTATACTGTGTTGCAGATTTTATCTAATTTTGGTTCTGCCGGTATATTAACTGTAAGGATTTTTTCTCCACACAGCAGCTAAAACCCTACAGGGATCTCATCCCTGATATATAATGCTGTTTCAGTCATGTTGGCTGAGGATATACAGTACGTCACAGAAGTGAGTACACCCCCTCACATTTTGTAAATATTTAAGTATATCTTTTCATGTGACAACACTGAAGAAATGACACTTGGCTACAATGTAAAGTAGTGAGTATACAGCTTGTATAACAGTGTAAATGTGCTGTCCCCTCAAAATAACGCAACACACAGCCATTAATGTCTAAACTGCTGGCAACAAAAGTGAGTACACCCCTAAGTGATAATGGGGTCCAAAGTGTCAATATTTTGTGTGGCCACCATTATTTTCCAGCACTGCCTTAACCCTCTTGGGCATAGAGTTCACCAGAGCTTCACAGAGTCCTCTTCCACTCCTCCATGACGACGTCACGGAGCTGGTGGATGTCAGAGACCTTCCGCACCTCCACCTTCCATTTCAGGATGCCCCACGGATGCTCAATAGGGTTTAGGTCTGGAGACATGCTTGGCCAGTCCATCACCTTTACCCTCAGCTTCTTTAGCAAGGCAGTGGTCGTTTTGGAGGTGTGTTTGGGGTAGTTATCATGTTGGAATACTGCCCTGCGGCCCAGTCTCTGAAGGGAGGGGATCATGCTCTGCTTCAGTATGTCACAGTACGTTGGCATTCATGGTTCCCTCAATGAACTGTAGCTCCCCAGTGCCGACAGCACTCATGCAGCCCCAGACCATGAC
>QLTV01000582.1:228373-250427 GCA_003457575.1 Thermophis baileyi
GAACTTCCAGTGACCAGTATGATATAGTGAGAGTGATAACACCAAATTTAACATACCTGCTCCCCCTTCACACCTGAGACCTTGTACTACTAACGAGTCACATGACACCAGGGAGGGAAAACGGATACTTGGGCCCCATTTGGACATTATCACTTAGGGGTGTACTCACTTTTGTTGCCAGCAGTTTAGACATTAATGGCTGTGTGTTGCGTTATTTTGAGGGGACAGCACATTTACACTGTTAAACAAGCTGTATACTCACTACTTTACATTGTAGCCAAGTGTCATTTCTTCAGTGTTGTCACATGAAAAGATATACTTAAATATTTACAAAATGTGAGGGGGTGTACTCACTTCTGTGACATACTGTAGCAATGTTTTCTTGGGGGGCAAAAAACCCCCTACTTTAAGGATGGATTACTGGAACTGTTAATCATAACTGTCTTGATGGGCTACTCTGATGAGTCCCACCAGCAGTTTTTAAAGGAAGTCCCATGTTCCCATTATTGTTACAAAGACAATGGGATGAATTATTGAAAAAATAACATTGAATGCTTTTTAGTTCTTGTTCAATGTTATTAATTAATTTTAGACCTTGTAGATAATCAGGAGTCTCCAAAAGTGGGCTAAAGCAAAAGCAAGATGATGATCCCCAAACTATGTACAGTACAAAAGCAGACTGGTTCTTATTTTGATATTGATGGTAATATAACATTTTCTACTGGATCTGATAACAGCAGGGCAGGTAGCAGGTCTCTAAATGTAGAAGCAGACAGCTATTTCACCTCAAAGACCTTTTCTTTCTTTCTTTTTCTTTTGCAGTCAAGGTCTCTTCTTTTGTCACCGAACCATGATGATATTGACAATATAATTTCCCATTTATTAATTAATTTGATTTAGGCACTGCCCAACTCCAAATCGACTCATGACTGCACAAGGTTGAAAAAAATAATTAACAGGTTTATGTACTTTTCTTCACTGCCCTATCTGCTGCTCCTTCACCTTCAGCAAATGATTCTAGAGTAGGTATATCTAGCCCACAGCTTATGGGCTACATGTGGACCTGGACAGCTAGTAATGTAGCCCACAATATATCCCCCCCCCGAAATAAAGTTTGTTATTTATATACATCAGCTGCATTATATATGTTATATGCGGCCCAAGACAATTCCTCTTCACTCACTGTGGCCCAGGCAAGCCAAAAGGTTGGTCATGCTTCCTGGTGTACAGCTACTTATCACTTGATTGCAGGGTGGATAAAAATCAATGGGTTTTTTTTTAAAAAAATCAGATTTTTTTTATTTAAATCAGACTTTTTTATTTAAATCGGATTTTTTTGATTTTTATCAAATTTATTTTAATAAAATGGTTTTGGAATAAATATCTAAAGATAGTTTTCTATTTAAGATACATTAATAATTTAATTTATTCAGCATGAAATGGAGCATAGTTATGTACCATGAGGCTGTATATTCTGCAATATTGGGACTGTTGGTGAGTCAACAGCAGGTCAGAGGAGGAGCTGCTGCGGGACAGAGATGACAGTTGCTCTTCAAAAATTATGATTTAAATCGAGTTGATTTAAATCAAGCCTTTTTACTAGTGATTTAAATCATGATTTAAATCATGATTTAAATCGACTTGATTTAAATCAAATCCACCCTGCTTGATTGGTTGATTGACTGAACTTTTATACCTGCCCATCTCACTCGCATGTGACTCTGAGTGGCATACAAGATTAAAACAAAAGCTAAACAATCAATTCAACTATTAAAACCAATGAAAAACAGTTAAAAAGCTATAATAAGAGGAAAAAACAAGGAAGAGTGCAGTCTAAACTTACACCAGTCTTTTGACAGGCTCCATGGGCTCTCCATACTCCATGGCAAAACCAGGTTTTGAGGGCTTTCAAGGTTTCCTATCCTTAACATAATAACAGTTGTCAAGCACAGGAAATCAGAAATCCAGGCAGTTCAAATGAATATAGGTTTATTGTATGTTAATGCTCTATACAAGCATCTGAACTACTAACGGTCAAAGCAAATTTGTGGCAGATAAGAGTCAAAGGAATTCAAAGTGGGCTGAACTTAGATCACTTGTGGGCGGAAAGGGATCGGAACTGATGACATGTTTGACACCCCTTCCTCGAGCTCAGCCTGGTCGTCTCCTACATCGTCACTGCAAACCAGCATTACAGATCTTTATTCTGTCTAACAAATAAATGTAAATATTCCTTTGGTCTTTTTTTACAGATCTTAATCAGTAAGATGCCTTTGTGGACTCGACAGTTATCCAGATTCTGCTCTTTGTTAAATGCATACAATATTATAAAGAGTGCAGAGCTCAGAAAGCAATCAGTAAAAATGTGGACACGTTTTCTTGAACCATCAAAGTTGCAGGGCCTTTGTCCTTACGGATATTGTTGCCACATGCTGTTAAAGAACTTTAGAACTTTGCATCTGGAGAATCACAGGCAGTTCTGCAGCTCAAGTACTGAACCCCATCAGACTTCACTTTCTTTCATTGACAAGCCGAAACCTGAGATAGTACCTACTTTATATACCGAAGAATTGCTTCAAGGTAAGTAACACATTTATATGATGTTGAACATGATATATCGCAGCACTACGTCTAAAATTTTTCAATTTTATTTCCTCTTCTCTATTAAAAAATTGTTTAGAATTTATTGTTTTCTACAGTATTTAAATCACACCTTTTAACTGAGCCTGAGAAAATTATTTGGTAGAGTTGAGGGTGAATCTTATACAAGTAGTTCCCAGGTAATAACAGTAAATGAGACTGGAAAAGTAAGTAATCACATGACACATTACTTAGTGACAGGATTCCCCCTTGCCATTGTTAACCGAATCCCACCAACTGTTAGGTAAAGACCTACTCCGATCCAAGCTACTCTTGGATTGGTCCTTCCCAGCACTGAACCTCAGCAAGGTAAGGGACTAACTCCAATGCACCCCATCCCTTACCTCCTTTCGTATCTCTGCCCTTTTGGCTGCCTTATACTCCATTGGCCCAGCTGGTCTTTACTGTCCTCTTCCTGCTAAGGCATGCCCATCTAGCCCAAGCATTCTTGTCCAAATTGTGTGTGGTCTTCCTGCAAGACTCCTTTGTTTGTAGAGTAATAAAATATGTTATTCAGTATTTGAGTTACCCTCAGCTTCAAAGCTATCCAGGTTCATTGCAAAAAAACACCTTTTTTTCCTTACTCTATGCAGTGTAATTAGAAATGTCTGATCTCAGCCTTGAGCAAGCCATAGTATACTATTTTATCTAAATTAGCAATGATTAATATTGCTCGTGCAGCTATAAATATGGCTTTAATATAATTATGCTAAATTTCCAATCTAAATCTAAATTTCCAATTGGGTTCACTCTTTACCCTAAGGTATAATATGGCTTGTTTGATTTTATTGTGTTATGTAGTCCCAGACAGTTAACTGTTTAATACAGTGGGTGGGAATCTAACGTGTGTCTCTGTGTCTGTGTGTCTGTGTGTATAGGAGCAAATATGCAAGCATGAAACTTGTGACACTACCTGATTGTAAAAGCAAATTTGTAGAATATTTTCTAGGGTTATAACTTTCAGAAATGAGTTATAAGTTTCTTCTTCAGAGCCACAAATTTGGAGGTGAAGGTGTGTGTGTGTGTGTGTGTGTGTGTGTGTGTGTGTGTGTGTATGATTGTAAGCCACCCAGCATTGCCCTTTGGTAAGATGGGTGGCCAATAATTTTTTATAAATAATAAAATGTGGAGACTCAATCAAACCAAAATTTATTATTTTGCTATAGGTTAGGCATGAGTGCAGATTATTGTACCACTGCCATTTTTATATAAATAATTGGTAAATTATTTATTCATTTATTTGTTTATTTATAAAATTTATTAGCTACCCATCTTTCCACATGGTAACTGTGGGTGGCTTACAATATTGAAAGATAAAACTCTATAAAACTTAATAACATAAACACAATGCTATAAAATCAACCTAGGTAAAAAGATAGGGGGAAAATATTGTTGAGTTGGGCAAATATACTGGTAATCATCTATAGCAAAATGGCAAAAACTATTGGGAATCTTTGAGACTCTAAATAGCACCAGATTTGCTTCAGGTTTCATTGGATGCCATAAGAACAGAACTATCTAATAAAAACTGGGGGGGGGATTACTAAACAGTCATGCATTGTCATCCTCAAATATTCCATATGCTGTTATTGTTTTTGAGTTTCTCATTTTTTAAAAATAATAGTCTTCAATAGACTATTTAAAAGGCAGAATCTCCCTTCCCCTATATTTGGAAAACAAATATTGTAATGAAATTGAAGGAATAATGATCAATGTAATCCAGAATAATAAAAGAATTCTTATTAGGTTATTTATCAGTAGCTAAGATAGCTCAGCTCTGTTCACCATATAAAAGCCATGTATTTGTATATGTATAAAATTATATATGTATAAAATTACATGTATAAAATTACAAACATGTATAATTGTGGATTTCGTTTGTATACTTTTTTAATTTTTCAAATGTTTTAAAGTGCAATTGTTTCTTACACTAATATCATTTTAATTCCAATTAAACTATAATATGCTGGCGGGGGGGGGGGGAGCCATGTATTTGGTATTCTATCACTTCCTTAACTTCAGTTGTTTTTTCACTTTAATGAACTTAAGATTTGGATGATGACTTGCCTATATCTCCCTTGGAGAAAATTTCAGAAGACGAGTCTCTTCAAATCAAAGCTGCACCACCACCTCCGTTAGAATCTTTCTCACTTAGAGATTATGTTGACCATTCGGAAACATTGCGCAAATTGGTGCTTCTAGGTAAGTATAGCTCCACTTGCTAGACACTTTGTGATATGCTGGAACTCTGTGATAACCATTTTTACTATATAATAACCAGTCGCATTTTTGAATACGCAACACATTCATGTTTGCAGAATATATTTCTATCGTAAAATGGTAGATGGAAGGTATACTCTATTGCAGAAATATAACTGAGGGCAGAAACCACTTTCTTTTGCACAATTTCTTTGTGATAGAAGAGTTCTTAAATACAAGAAATTCATGCAGAATTTGGAAAACAACTTCTTTAGAACTATTATTTATCTGCATGTACTTCAGGATGTATACAATCAATATCATATTAAAATGTCTGTATCTGTATCATATTAAATTATTTGGTGCCAATAATCAATATTCTTCTGAGACCTTTAAAGAATGGAGCTAATCTGTTGATTTTACCAGAATGATAGGAATCAATGAAGCTTGAGCTCTTTCTACCACAATCCTTAAGGATTTAGAGTTGCTATCTATGTTTACTCAATCACATTAAAAATGACTATAAATGAAAGATTGTGCAGTGGAACTCAAAATTGTTAAACATAAGGGGTGGATTCAGACATGATCAGACTTAGAATAAACCTGTTCATGTCAGTGTGACTTAAGATAGTAAATGTGTACCTTAAAGCTGATTGATTTCAGTGGGGTTGTTCCAAGTATAATCATATTTATATCTAAAGTAATAGCTTTTAGTGTTTGCATGTACAAAATTGGGCACATTGCAGGACAAATATTTATTTTCACTGAATGGCTATGTAATCTGTTTTTGAATTTCCTGCAGGAGTCAACTTGTCCATGTTGGAAAAACATCCAAATGCAGGCCAGCTTCTTGTAAAACTCGATTTTGAAACTGATATTAAAAAAATCCTTCTATTTCTGAATGATATTGGTTTGGAAGATACACAATTTGGGGCATTTCTCACTAAAAATCCTTATATTCTCAACGAAGAGGTGGAAAATCTAAAAACAAGGTAAGGACATCTGGACATTCCAACTCCCACATCCACTATCCTCAGATATTTAAACTTGCATTGGGTTGGAAGTACTTGGATTTCTTGTTTGCTCCAGTGACATCACTTTAGAATGGTAGGTTCGGTATGGTAAGAGGAGCTAAGAAGTTCTAAACAGCACTGCTGGCATGAAGAATAAAAGCTGATGAAAAAGGGAGGAATACATGAATTCTTGTCCGTATTGGATAGTAGATGATTCATATCAGAGTATAGTCTTTTGGGTCAGTAGGTTACTAAGCTTGCTATTTTCCAAATGTGACCAACCCTCGCATTTACAACCTTCACATGTCTGTAAAGCAAAGGAAAGCTGATGTAAGATCATAAACACAATCATGGTTTCACTTAGCAACCAATTCACTTAACAACCAAGTCGCCAGTCCCAATTGTGGTTGCTCAATAAGGGCTATTTGTAATTTCAACTGATCGACATAAACAAGTATAGCAGCTGCTATTTAGAAAGAATGCCAAGTTCTGTTCATTATTATACATGATTCCTTCCCAAATAGAGTCCAATAAAATGGATGCATTGAATTTTCATGGAGGTTTTACTGGTTGGAAAAAAGATTTTTGTTTATTTTCAGTAAAATTTGTAATGCATTCTGAATTGTAGGGACAGAATTCGATTGTTGAGACTTGACTAAACAAAGACATGTGTTTTTCATTATGGAGCAAAATTAAAATTCCTTGTCAATAGATTGAAATAAAAAAAAAATAGAGGATTGATTAGAGATTCAATTCATTTTATTTACCATTTTCTTAAAGGCTTATTATTCACATATTCTGATTGAAGGGAAAATCTAGCCTTTTATCAACAGAGGAAATATTTCGGCAGTTACATCTTGAGTATAATATAATTAAAATGGCATGAAAAGAGATTTAGTATACAATAACACTCTTGAAGTTCAAAATATCTAAAAAAATCAAAATTTAAGTATTGCTAAAAGTTATATTTATGATCAACTAAGGAATTCTGTAAACCTCATGCAGTCTTTTTGTGGTAACCTGCTCAAGGGAAATGATTACCTCTAACAGCAGATATGAAAAATATTTTTAAAAACATGGAGTCTGAAGTAAGAGTGCCATAACAGCCCATTAAAGATGGAGAATTCTTAATAGGGCTACAATGCTGATTGGCTGTTGGTGGCAGAGAAATTGAAACACTTTCTAGAAGCTTAACTTCACACTACAATCTTTATGCATTTTATTAATGGAAGATGTAAAAATGACCTGGATTTTAAATCGATTCAAGTGCAAGACCAGTATCTCTTAAGTTTCTAGAGACTTATATACACTATAGCAGTGTTTTAAAAAGGCACCCAGAAATTAACAAGTCACCTCAGATGCTGCTGAATTATGACTGTAAGCCCTAAATCATTTGCTACTGTGCAAAGAATGCATAATTAAAAAACTAATTTCCCAGATTTCTCAGCATCACAAGGGAATGTTAAAATCAAAGGAAACATGGTTTTTTTCCCCCCTTGTAGCACACAAAAGAGAAGAAAGGTTAAGTGTCACTGCAATTGCTAAAAACATGGTTTCTGTTATATCTGAATGGAATCAGATTGTGAATGCTATTAAAGCAGGTTCTGGTGAAATGGTAGATTTAGAAATGGGATAAAAGTTAAGTAATTATAAGACTCTTTTATCATAATGTTAGTTTTAAAAAATGGGAGAATGGAAGGAAATAAAATAAAATAATAATTCCCTTATATAATCTTCCTTCTCCCAATCTTCAAATTTTGATGAGCATGAAAAGCCTGTACATTGTTTCTATATAATATTTGGAGAACATGCTACCTACATTTGGAGGAGATTAATTAAAACAAAAAGATGAGAACATTACAGTTGGTTCTTTATGGGTCAGTTGGCAATGCCAAGAACATGTTAATTTTGGGGTCCTTTTCAAGTTAATTCTTTTTCACTGTCCTTTTCTAACTACAACATTACAGTGGAAATGTTTATCCAAGCCTGTTTGGCCAGTTTACCCTCAATGCTTTCTGAGATTCACAATTGACCTTCTGTCCAGAAAGCCTGCCTCCCCCGCAAACAGGTTTTCATGAACTGAATAGTATTAAGGTTTCTATTTTAAGAAATAGAATGATGTCCAACATGAATTCCCAGCACTTTTTCCATGGTTATGTCTTTTGGGCAGAGAAAGAATGTAAATCTTTAGAGCCACTGTTTGATAACGTTTCTTGATTTATTTAAACATGCCATTTAAGTTTGTTAAGAGCTTTTCCTTAAAATCAAAATGTATTTGCATTCAGTTGCAAAAATATATTTTTGCATGCTTATTTTAGTGTAAGCCATATGGGATATTAAGATCACATCGCAAAACTCAGCTAGTATTGACAGAACTTTTATTTAAATGCAGCTGGAAATTGTTAACTTAATTCTTTAACATTTTTACATTATGGTTTTATTCTCATTAATTGGGAATTGTGGTATTTTGCTTTAGTCAAGACTTTTCCACACTTCATTTTAGCTGCTTTGCTTGTTAATATTATTGAAATATCTGCTACTTTGATAGATAATGCCAGGGACGTGGTCATTTGGATAAATGAATGTATTTCCCTATTTTCCAGGGTCGAGTATCTAATATCAAAAAAATTTCCCAAAGAAGCAGTTACACAAATGGTCTTAAGGGCTCCATGTTTACTCCTCCTTTCTGTGGAAAATCTGGATGATAGATTGGGTTTCTTCCAAAATGTACTTGGACTAAATCCAAGAAAGGTACCTTTTGCTTTTCTTTAAAGACCACTTTAGATTGAAATGAGCACTGTGTAGCATTCCATTTGTTTGGAATTCAGCAACAACTGGAGAGATATTGATAATTTCTATTTTGATTACAGTATATATTTGCCCACAATATGTGAAAATATAATTGAAAAAAATCATAAACAGATAGTAAGAATCTTTTTTCATTACAAGAATTTAAAATTTCCTATTAGATAGACATTTATCTAGATGACAGAGAATAGCCATTATACCCAGTTTTCTGAAAAGAATATAGTATTGTCATAGGTTAGCCAAAAAAATCCATTGCCATGGAAATTGAAGTAATTGAGTCATGATGTTCAACATATGTATTTAAATTGTTGAACCTGAAATCCTGTTAAGATTTTACCTATGTTATAAAATACATTCCTATATTATTCACACTCTGGGTTGTATATCTGGTAGATTTTTCCTTACATAACCATAACACCCAAATAAGAAAATCTGTGTCTGTAATCCCATACCTGAGGCACAATAACTTCCCATGAATATGGCTGCCACTCTAAATAGAAGCATGAGCAAAAATAGAAGATATATCACTGCTTGCTTTTAAAATTACATATGTATGGAAACTGCCAATATATTAAAGTAAATTGTCTTCCAATGTGATTTTACCATACTATATACATCCATATTTTTTTCAACTAGAATCATGTTGCCTATATATAAATATACTCTGCCAACGAAATACAAATGTTTATTTTAACCTAAATGTATATTATTTAATACATATTTATTTGGTTTTGAATGTAGACTAGAAATCTGGTAACCCGTCTTCCAAGATTGCTGACTGGCAAACTTGAACCAATCGAAGAAAATCTTGCAGTAAGTCTCCTTCTTTTAGCAATTATTGTAAAATCATTATTTCAGCTCATAAAAGTTGTTAAGAGTCATGCAGGATAGTAACTGGACCAATTTCACAGGTTCCAGTTCTACTTTATACTTAACATATAACAGGAATAATACCCTAGTACATGTAAAGCGTTTTGCACAAGCCCTGTGACTTTGAAACTAATAAGTTCCTTTAAGTTCTTTATAAATACAGAAATATGATGGAAAACTAGTGTGAGGTAGTGCTTTGTATACTAACTTGTGTGTTGTTACTTACAAACCACAAATGTTGGGGTGTCTATGTTTAATGAGGTGTGTGAACCTCATTATGGGTTAGGTTTATATGAAATAGGCTAGATTTTTTACTTTTTTTAACACGGCATTGTATTATAAACTCCAGCAGCGTAATCCTTATACAGTATTCAAGTGCAATCAATTAATGTTAGAAATTTTTTTGAATGCTCAATAACAGTAGTTAACATTGTGTGTCTGTTGAAAGCTGGGACTTTATTTTCTGTTTCAGTATTCTAAAGACACTGAGAATACAAATCACGCAAGGATTTTGGAAAATTATTGTAACTTGTTTTATTTTGGCCAATCCACAGAACTGTGTTGAACATGTAATATTTTTAAAAAATTGGGGGGGGGGGTAATATTTTTTCCTGAAAATATTGTCCCAATATTATCTGTTTCTCTGACTTCTTTCAAATTTCAAAATTGATTCATAGCAATCGCTCTCTTTTTCAGGTGTATGAGGAAGAACTTGGATTTAGTAAGAATGAAATCCGCCATATTGCACACACAGTCCCTAAAAACTTAAGTACAGGCAAAAAGAAGTTAACACAGATGTTTGATTATGTGCATAATGTAATGGGCATTCCCCACAAACTTATGGTACATTTTCCTCAGGTAAGAATCTTGAAATGTATGTAATTACTAGTCATTGTGTCAGGGTTCCAAGTAACACCACCAACGAAAGAAAACTCCAAGGCATAGATTTCCTCAAAGTTCCATTTTATTAGAGATGTCATATTGGCACATCTGGGAAAATCCGAATCTGAAAGCTTCCGGTTTTCCACACCCAAAAGAAAGTTCAAGTCCCTGCTCCAGCACACACATGTCCATCACATTGTCCAATCAACGCACCGTCCCAACTGGAGATGCCTCCCAGGCACACCCCTCCAGGTGCAGGGCAGAGTGACTCTGACTCTCGGAGAAAAGAATGTTATTTTGACTATATATCCCCACTCACAAAATCCCCCCTCCCAGGTTCCCACAGCACTAAATGTGGGAGGCCTGAAGATCCAACTTCCAAGATGGTTTCCAGGCCTGACACATTGGAGCACAAAATGTGAAAAGTAGCTTAAGGAGAACTCATAGAGATTGTAGACCAACATAATATATTTAATAGATTTATATGATCACCATCTCATATATGTATCTCTGGGTGGCTAACAATTAAAAGCAGTAAAAACAGAAGAAATAACATAAAATAGCATAGCAGCCAAAAACACTCAGTTAGCATAATCACTACCAAGAAACAGGCTCACCCAATTCACAAGATGTAAAGATATCAATTAATGTATTTTAAAACATAAGTGAAATTGTCCATATTTAGGAAAATTACTTGCACATGTCACTAGTTTTAATGACCTGTTGTTCAATGCCATATTTGCTCAGAACTGTATGCCACTGATTTCAGTATGACTTGTTCCCAAATAAGATAAATTTCATTTTTTTTCTATTTTAGATTTTTAATGCAAAGTTATTACGAATCAAAGAAAGACATCTATTTCTTAAGTTCCTGGGAAGGGCCCAATATGATCCGGAGCAACCAAGCTACATCTCCTTGGAAAAATTGATAGCCTTGCCAGATGATGTGTTTTGCGCTGAAGTTGCTAAAGCAGAAGTAACAGACTTTGAAAAGTTTTTGAAAACGCTGTAAAGAACTGTTTAAAAAATATAAACACATCTGGTAGTATGCCTTCTAACTGCAAATTTTGACAAAACTTTGTCAATAGGTAAAATGACTTCTAAATATGCAAACAAATTTAGAAATAAGATTCAACTTATATCCAAGTGTGCTGATAAATGTTAAATAAGAAAACCAAACATCATAAATCAAATATGATTGAGCATTTATAGTCATGAGTGCAGCCACTAGTGTTTCCCACCAATGTCTTAGATGTAATGTTTACCTAACTATCTGGTTTTAGATTTATTCTACAGTGAATAAATCAATATTACATACAATAGAGAAGTCTGGTAGCATCTTTTCAGACTAACATAAATGTGAGATACAGCTCACTTCATCAGATACAGCGAAGTTATTAGACCGATGCAAGATTTAAACTGGGAAGAAGTGGGGGAAGGAGTTGTTATGCAAGTACAGGTTACATTCGAGACAAATTAAAATTTCTCTATTAAATTAAATATACTGTGTAACCACAATAATTATAAATTACCTCAAACCAAAAGTCTCTCTGTTTTTCATCCATTTTAGAGGCTGTATTAATCCCATGTCTACCCTGTTTTCCCCAAAATAAGACATCCCCTGATAATAAGCCCAATCAGGCTTTTGAGTGCATGGCAATAAGGCCAAGCGCTTATTTCAGGGTTCAAAAAAAATATAAGACAGGGTCTTATTTTCGGGGAAACACGGTATATTTTGCATGACTGCATTCTACAGTTGTATAATTTTGTGGCATATTCCAACCCCTACCGCAGAAACTTTTTTAAGGGAAAAAAAGGGTTACTTGATGATTAATGAGAGTTTTCATTGCAGTGAATATGAGATATTCTTTAACATTTAAGCATTTAACAATATGAAAATTAAAAGTATGTGGAGATAAGAGTATGTCACCAAAAATGACATGGTGTGTCACCTGTGGCACACATCTTATAGGTTTGTCATGAATGGTCTAGAGACAATGGATATCTTTATGCACTTTCATCCCACTCTCAACTTTTACATTGCAAGGAATTGTAGTGATTTACTGACCTTGGTCTTTATGCAAGTGAGTTTTGTATCAACAGCTCTATTCTAGGTCATATTTAATAATATGATCTTAGGATCACAACAGAACCAGAGCAGAATAGATCTGCATGTCCAATGCAGAAATTATTAACTGCAGGGGGATTGCTTCCTGGGATGTCCATGATGTACAAAGTCAGCATTTGTATTTTAAATGGAAAAGCAGAACTTTCAAGAAACTTTTTTCCTTAAATCTTATACCCCCTACTCCTTCCCAATTGAGTAGTCAAATTTCCTGAAGTTCTTAGAATTTTCTCAGCACTATTATTAGTCTGAGAGGAGGCAAGCAAATGTACTTCCTGAAGCTGATGTACACCCCTTTTTGCTAGTGGATAGATGACAGTAAAAGTTAGGTGTCTTGTGGCAATGATCTTGCTGCTTTGTTTTGCTGTGTGATTGGATTTGCTCCCTAAAGAAGTGTGGATGCAAAATGGAGAAATGATTTCCATATATAATTTAAGAAATCAAGTTCAACTAGAGAACTTGGATTGTTACTGTGTGAGCTACACCATGGAAAGAGGTTCTGCGCCTTACAAGCAATCTGATTTGACTTGTAATTCCAAAATACATTTTCACATTAAACTATTTAATAAATAGTAATCCAAATTATGGAGGTTAACTCAGAAGGAAAAGGGAAACCTAATATTTGGATATGGTACTTTCTAAAATATAGCATGAAGATGTCATAATTTACAATTTACTTGTATACCACCCAGGGTCCCTCTGTGAGGGAGATGGGCAATTTCTATATTTGATAAATAAATAATAAGTATTTTATGAACAGTTGTGGATTTTTTTGGTTTTTCATATTGGCATTGGTTCATAGTATAAAGAGGCACAAAGGAATGTGTGTTTTGTTCAGTCTGCTCATTTACTCTGTGGGAATTCAGTACTTTGCCAGCATTCAACTTGATTATAATCTGGATCATTTGTAAGCACTTGGTACTTATTTTATGATTGTGGGATATTTTATTCATTTATTAGATTTTTATCCCACCTTTATCACATTATAAATAACTCTTTACATATAGTATATGCATGGATATATAAAACAACAGTGAGGATTTAAAAGCAGAAAGCAATTTGATCTCAAATGATATTCAAAATGTAGTGTGAGATGTATATATCACTGAATTAATTTGAAATATCTACTCTTGATAAAAAGATAAAACTAAAATGACAAAAGTTGGCTCCTGGAGAATTAAATCCTGCCTTGTAAAACATTCTTCATGGTTGCTTTGGAGTTGACTTGCTGAAATATTCAGCCTTTTATCAGTTTTCATGGTCTTCACAGCATGACAGGATCTTTTCCTGCTTTCACAACCTGAGATTGAACGGAGATTCATCAAACGATAATACTGGAAATTTTCTCAATGTTTAAACATCCTCAAGATCTGTAATGCATACCACTTTTGACAAAATATTTAAATGAAGGCTTTTTCTGCCCTGTGCCAGAAAAATATCATACAAAGGAATAATAATCTTGGCTTTCATTTTAGAGCTGTTTGAAGCTACTCTCTTAAACCATTCTTAGGAGAAACCTCCGTTACTCCATCTGCCAAATTTAGTAGACTCAATTTTTAAAAGTCGTCTTGACTACCCATTTCCCACTGTCGGCAGCAGCCTTGTTGACTGTCCATTGTCAGAAAACAATGAAGCGCAATTCCTTTTGCAACACATCTTATTGCTTTTAAAAAAAAAAAAGAACCATCCATATTTCTTGTATAAAAGGAAATTTGCCCTTCACGCTTCGATTGTACGCGGCAGGGAAAAGACACGTCGCTGAGGACCGTCCAAGCGTTAATATTCGAATCAGGCAGAATAACGTGCCGGAGACGTCAGCGTCACGTGACAACGCGGGGCTGTGAGCACGTGGTTTAAAGACGTCGCTCCTTTTCCCAAGAGGCGGTGCGGTTTTTGTAGAGGTGAAAATGGCGGGCAGGGCACCCGGTACGTAAGTAAAAGGATAATTTTAGTCCGGGCAGTTGAACCGTATTTGAAGAAGGCGGCGTATTTGAGGTTGTGTCGTTTTGTGACCCAGACAAGCCTGGTTTAATCGGTAGTGATGGTAAGAGGACGTAGACACGATAAAGGGTTTAGGATAAAGGGCTTAAGGAAGGTTCTCGACCACTCCGGGGTGTGTGAGTGTGTGTGTACAGCATCGCTTTTGTACGTGGCTCCTTTGAAGAAAAAAAAAACCCTTTGAATTTAGCTGTGCTTTGAACTCTGGAAGGAGCATATAGGAAAGGGCAGGCACGCTGCCTCCCCCCCCCCCGGTCCGCCAGATGATAATATCTATCGCCGGATTAGGGGACGCCGCTGTATATTGGTTATTTTTCTTGGGTTTTTTTTTTATT
Organism: Thermophis baileyi; assembly: GCA_003457575.1. Taxonomy (NCBI): domain Eukaryota; kingdom Metazoa; phylum Chordata; class Lepidosauria; order Squamata; family Dipsadidae; genus Thermophis; species Thermophis baileyi. The sequence continues at coordinate 243,244 of QLTV01000582.1, forward strand.
TATGCCTAATTGTTTTTAACAATCGTTTACATTTATTTTTTTAACTGCTTATTTTGTTCTACGCCGACCAGAGTCAGCTTTATGAGATGGAGGGGGTGGGGGAGGCTGTATAAAGTTGCTAAATAGACAATTTCGCCAGCCCAAAAAGCAGTCGTTTCTAGTCGTTGATGGAGAAGTTTGTTCTTTTATGTCTCCTCTGCCCTGCCAGCTTCTAAATAGGTTGCTGGTTTTACCGCAAGGGCTTACACAGGTTCTGACTCCAAAGGATTCTTCTGTCAAGCAATTTAAAAAAAGGTTTTGATGAAAAGATAACTTTGGGGCTTTGTTAGGATTATCCTCCTCTCCTGAAATACTTGGATGTGAAAAGGAACTCTAAAAAGATCTTTAGGACAGCAACTAATAGCACATATTTCTGCCCTGTCCTTTTTGACTTTGAAGTCTCTGTCTTCTCTAGTCAGAATATATGTCCGCGTTGCTAGTCATCTATGAAGTTTTTAGTGGTTTCTGAAGACTATATGGCTGCTTAGTTGGGGGGGAGTTTGAAAAGAAAGGTATACCATACATCCATCCTAGAGGAAGAGGAACAGGGTAAAAATATAAGATTTGTTTCAGTTTTCTTGAACTTGATATTGGTGTTAGTGGCCACAGGAATTTTCCTAGTAGGGGAAGAAGTTGATAACTCATCAATTTTATCAGTATGTAATCAAAGGGGCTTTTTTTCCAACACTGTTTTGTATCTGTTTCCTACATTTGAGAATACAAAAATGCTGCCAGATTTATTTGGTTCCCAAAGTTTTCCCCTTTTCTAATTCCAACTTTATCCTGTACAGTTTTAAAATATTCTGCAGTATTGCCAATGTGGTTAGTGTTTTGTATAGACACAAAAATATAATACCTAAGTTATATGGGGGATTATATAAAGGAAGTCTGATAAGAGAATATGCATTATTCTATGTACTAATATACATTAGTTAGGGTATATATGTACTTCAAAATAAGTATTCAGTACTTTTATTTAGTTCAGAATCAAGCACGTGTACTTGAGCATGTGTACCTCACAGTTTTTAGAATAGTGTTGATCTTAGCTCATTGTAAATTTGGACGATTCACACATATTTTAATTTCAGAATAAAGGGATAAGGAAGTAGAAGAACAATATTCAGATTGGAATACAGTAAAAGCATTACAGGAGGTGTTACTAGGGGTTTTTTTTATACTGCAGTAAGTGGAATATTTACTTCTCATATTATTCTTGCAGTTGTATTATTTTAAGGTTTCTAAACTATCACTCTGCACATCCTTAATGCACTCCAATCCTTTGAATTATTGGTCTTCAACTGTAATCACTAATACATTTGAAATTATATGGCACAAATTGGAAGAAAATATTTTCATCTTTAAAATGTGTTAAACTAGCAGTTGTCTGATGAAGCCAACAGTTTTATTCTTCTGAATACGGTTAAAACTATGCATACATTAAACGTAATGGTCATAAATGTAACAAAGTGTATTAATAGTATTCTGTCTGAATTTGTATATCGAAAAGTCTTTTTTACTTACACCCAAATATGATATACATGTATGAAAATTCTTCTTTCTCAGAAATATTGTACTCGTCGTTTTACTGTTGAATTTTTCTGGGCTGACAATCCTATTTTCTAGGATTGAAAGTGTTGCAGCCCTATAACTGCATCTTACTGTATTTGTAGTGTTGACAGTGTTGGGGTCTGGATATGGAACAGGTGTACCATCTTAAGTTAACTGATTCATACTTCTAGTTTCAGCTGGCAGTCGTCTGTTTGAGAGTTTTCGCAAATGGTATTACAATGCACAAGGATTCAACAAATACGGTGGGCATTTTCTGTGAATATTTTTAAACTAAATTTGCTAATGTGTTACTGGTGTATAAGTTCTTTATTGAATTGAAACAGAATATTTTCAATTAGATCAACATGTACACCATAAAAATATAGAAAATTGCTGTTCATTGTATTAGTCACAAAATAGATAAAAATTAAAATCTGTTACTCTGAATTATTTAGTTTTATTTTGTGACTAAAAAAGCAAATACTATAGCTATAATTTACATGTTAGTCAGTTTGGCCATATTGTCAATTGTTTGTGTATATTTGACTAATGTAAAATAGCAAATTGCTCCAGCTATATGGGCATCAACCTATATTTTTTATTTCATTATGTCATCAGTTTGACTAGGTTGTAAGGCTGCCAACTTCCAAGCAATCGGATATAAATGTGTTACTGCCAACTATAGCTATAGGCATCACTGAAGATAAACAGTATGATAAACTGTCTACTTGTGCATGTTTATTCAGAAATGAATCCTGTTACAATTAAAGGTTAAGATGCCTGTGCTCACATAATAACTAAAGTCATCAGTAACAAGACTGACGATTCTCTATTCCTTGCTGCAGTAATGGTTTCCTCTTCTTCATGAATTTATGCAGAAATTGATTTAGACTATTGACATTTCTCATAATTTCTGCTAGATCAAAGATTAATGCACAGTATAGATTTATACGTGTCTTTTCAGAATAAGCCCCATTAGGGTCAGTAAGACAGACTACCATATAAATATATTCAAAATCGTTGCTTTGCTTTTTATTCAACTCATTGAGAAGATAAGGGTAGCATATTAAAAACAGCTATTGAAGTATTAATATATTTTTAATTTTGGTAGTTTTGTTAATGTTATTCCAAGAGGAGTGGTTCAGAAACTCCAGATAAGGGACTTTTGAATGGCGATGCCATACAAACATCATGAAAACATTTAAAAGGGTCTTTTGGTTATGCTGGAGTTGGAGGTAGGATACTGGAGTGACTCATCTATGATCCATTGTCCAGACATTTTTAACAAAGCTACAAAAATTAATTTCTTGATCTCCTATCCATCAGTTAATTGCACAGTGAGTTGCCAAGCACAAGCTTCAAGACATTAGTATGCTTTAAATGCTAAATACTTTTTTTCATCTAATTGATTGACTGGTATTTTAGCTAATGTGAGAAATATTTTTCTGTTGCAGGATTAAGGCGTGATGATATACTAAATGAAACTGTTGATGTCAAAGAAGCAATTAAGAGACTTCCGGAAAATGAATATTATGAGAGAATATTTCGCATCAAGAGAGCAGTCCAGTTGAGTCTGACACATGATATCCTTCCTAAAGATGAGTGGACAAAATATGAAGAGGTATGAATTCTTGCATGCATATTAATAAAAGGAATCCATTGTACAGGGAAGATTGGTTCAAAGCAGGCAGGAATATCAGTGTCCTTGTAGAAATTAAATGTTTAAGATATTTAAAACCTTCATATTATAGTAAAAAATCCTCCCAAAGACATTTCTGCTAATCTGAAAAGAATGATTGTGTGTGAGAGATTATAAATAAATACATCTGAATTTAATAATTATCCAATGCAGTGTACAGTGTTTCTCAATCTTGGCAGCTGTAAGTTGTATGGACCATCTCCCATGCTGTCTAGGCTATTCTGGAAAATGAAGTCCACACATCTTAAAATTGCCAAGGTTGAGAAACACTGCTGTTGTACATGAGGTCTCTCCATTCTACTTACTGGTTAACGTTCCTCATTTCTCCAGTGCGCTGCTTGAGAGTCCAAGGATGGGATATTAACCTCTGTCAGCAGCTCGGGACTGAGTTAAAATATGCGTGGCCACGCCTCCTCTGTTCCACCCAGTGCATTGTGGGTCAGTTCTTTTAACTCAGTCAGCGAGTAGGGACATGAAATTGTTTTCTCTTCCTTGGACTCTTTAACTGAGTGATTTTTTGTCTCCCTTTGGGATGTTTATCAGTCGCTCCAGCCTTGCTCCTATCTAGCTGGGCGATCTGCAGTTTGCAGGCTTCTGAATTTCTAAATTGGCACGCTGTGCCTTCAGTGGACTGTTAGCTGTTTGCCTTTTTCCGCTGGCTCTGTGACTCCAGAGGTTCCTGTTCCGGGGGGACCGTACTTCGAGGTACAGCGGAATTGTGAGTCACTGCCCTCAGGGGTATCACTCGTTCCTCGCGTTTGCTTTGCAGCTGGGTTGTGAGTCTCTGCCCTCAGGGGCATTACTCGAATTTCGCTGTTCGTTTTACGGCGATTTTTTTTTGGAAGTCCCTGCCCCCAGGGGCATTACTCAGAGAGCTGGTGGTCCGGGCTATAGTTGGATGAGTCTCTGCCCCCAGGGGCATTACTCTCGGTCGATCAGCTGTTCGTCGGAGCTTTCGGAAAGCTCCGTCCGCCATTTTGGATGCCGGTGGGAGCCGGCAACTTGCGGGCGCCATTTTGGAATCACCTTTCCTTTTTTTCGCGCCATTTGCCACAGCTCGGGAGCTGAGCCTATCACTGTGGTGCTCTAGCTCAGTCTCCAGCCCGCCTGTTTACTGGGGGAGGTGGAGCCTTTACTGGCGTCCGCCATTTTTTTTTCTGTCTTCTGGGTATTTGGATCCGAGGCAGCCTGAGTCCTTTGTTCCCTCAGATCGGGTTAATAGCCACCCCTTGCTGAATTCTGTTTAGCAGTTAGCCTTTACCGTCCGCCATTATTTTTTCTGTCTTCTGGGTATTTGGATCTGAGGCAGCCTGAGTCCTTTGTTCCCTCAGATCGGGTTAATAGCCACCCCTTGCTGAATACTGATTAGCAGGCACTTACTACAGTCCCTGCCCTCCGGGGTAACACTCATTATTTTTCTGCCTGTTTGTCCAGCTATCAGAACTTAGAGTGTGGAGTCACTGTCCCCAGGGATATAACTCCATTGAAGATTTGGTGTCATTGTTACATCTGGGCTCAGGTGCTACCTGTGTTAACGCCAGGACAGACTGCAATCATCACCTCTTCGGCCTTTCAGCTTCAGTGACTACTCATGGCGTCCAATCCACCCACAGCGGCCGCTGCGATGGCTTCAACTTCTTCCGGTGGTGAGACTAGAGTGACATCTGCTAAAGACATGACCTCTAAGACTTCCTCTAGATCCTCCAGGGCTAAAGACACTTCTTCCAGTAAGGCCTCCTCAGCTGCCCTTAAGGATGCTGAGCGCCGCTTCAAAGCGCTAGAAAAAGAGTTTGCCAAAGCCCAGCGCCAACTTGAACTGGCCAGATCCTCTGATTTGTCTTGCCAGGAAGGGGACCAGGACCTTCAGGGTTCCTCCCCAGGGGCAGCCCGTGATTGGTCGCCAGACCGTGGGGTCTCCTTCCAGGCCACTGGGGTCGACGATAGGGCCAATGTTCCCCATGGGGGGGTAGAACAGGCTTCGGTTCTTGCCCTAACTGATCCCGTCCGAGAGGCAGGCCCATCGGCTACCTTTACCCCTACTGCTGCGGGGCTCCGCGCAGGGGGGGTCAACCCAGGGTCCTCCCTCAAGACATCAGAGACATGATATTTTCCGCCATCCAGGATATTTCTGTGGGGCTGCAGCAGAGGTGGGTACCCCCAGACCACCAGGTGGTGTCTCAGGACAACTGGGCTGATGGTGGGCCCGAGTATTCCCCTCTTTCACCCGACAGGGGTGAGGGTGCGGCGGGGGGAGAGCAGAGGACAGAAGGGCTGAGTCCGTTTTGTGTAAGACCCATCAGGCGGCCGCGTGGTCCATCAGGGCGGCGGCGGCTGCGTCTTTTTTCAACCGCTCCTCCATTTTGTGGATAAAACAAATGCAGGACAGGTTAGCCCCGGACGACACCAGACTGCGACAGGACCTTAGTAAGTTATTGGCGGCTATGGAATTTTCGGCGGACGCCACGCTTAATTCCGCCAGGTTTGCTGCCCGTGCAGTTGCCTCCAATGTCTCTTCCCGTAGACTTTTATGGCTCCGCCACTGGCAGGCGGACTTAAAGTCCAAATGGCGCCTGGCCACTTCTCCCTTTACGGGAGGGAGTCTTTTTGGTCCTGCCTTGGAGTCTGTTGTAGTCGAGACTAGGGATAAGAGGAAGGTTTTGCCCAGTCTATATCGCCGATCCGACCGCCGTCCGGCACCTTACTTTCGCCGGCAGCCCTTTCGGCAGGACACGACCTTTGGTGCCCCCTCCTCCCAGAGGCCTTACCAGCAGGGGGCAGACAGACAGCAGGACCGTCATTATGGCAGGGACAGAGGCAGACAATTTAATCAGACAAGGCGCCCTTTCCGAGGCCCCAGTTCTCGGGGTTTCAGGAAGTCTAAGTGACTCCCTGGCAGACCCTCCCATCGGCGGCCGTTTACATCATTTCGCCGGTCAGTGGGAGGTCACGACCACGGATCCCTGGGTCCTGCAAACCATAAAGTTAGGTCTAACCCTGGAATTTGTCTCCATTCCACCAAGACGTTTCCTCCACTGTCCCACCCCATCCGACCCCGCCAAGAGGACTCTGTTAGATACCGAGATCCAACATCTGTTGGACATCTCGGCTATAGAGAGGGTCCCCTTGGGTCAAGAGGGACGGGGGTTTTATTCAATAATCTTCCTAGTCCCCAAGGGATCGGGGGGTTGGAGGGCGGTGCTGGATTTGAAGCGTCTCAACGCCCACATCATTTACAGACGCTTCAAGATGCACTCCCTCAGCTCAATCTTGGGGTGCGTCCGCCAGAACGATTGGATCACGTCAGTGGACCTGAAAGTGGCCTACCTCCACATACCGGTACGCCCTTCCCAGCGGCGGTTCCTCCGCTTTTGTGTGGCAGGATGCCATTTCCAATACCGCGCCATGCCGTTTGGCCTTTCGTCCGCACCAAGGGCATTTACGAAGATCCTGGTGGCAGTGGCGGCGTTCCTCAGGGCTCGTCCGGTGAGACTACAATGTTACCTGGACGATATTCTCATCCAGTCGTCCTCTGCCCTTCGGGCCCAGGGAAGATCTTCACTTCACTCTGCAGGTTCTGCGAGCACACGGCTTCTCGGTCAACTGTGCCAAAAGCCATTTCGCCCCCACCACCAGGCCTCTCCATCTGGGCGCTATCATCGACACCACGACGTGCACTGTGTTCCTGTCACCCAACTGTCATACCAGCATCACCTCTTTAGTGCGCCAGATCCATCGACATCGGAGGGTTTCCCTGGCTCTTCTTGCCCAATTGCTGGGGAAACTCATTTCGTGCATAGGTGTGGTTCCCTGGGCACGGCTCCACGCCCGCGAACTGCAATGGTGTCTGTTACCGCACCAGCGTGCACGCACCAGCCACTCCAACTCCACGATGTCCGTA
>QLTV01000582.1:253078-275554 GCA_003457575.1 Thermophis baileyi
GCGGCATACAAATTTAGCAAAATAAAATAAAATAAAATAAAATAAATAAATAAATAAATCTACTTTATATCCTGGAGCTGCTGGAGATGAAAAGCAAAGCAAAAATCCAGTGATGAGATCTTTTGCCCACCTTAGCTGTATAACAAAAAGTGACATAGGAGACCAATATAATGCAGTCCAACCTTCAGTACATATTCTCTCAAATTAGAGAAAGATAGTGTGCCCTGTGCATAGATCTGCAGGTCAGTAAATAAAGTACAAGAGGAGAACCATGAAAAAGAGTCTTTTGCTAGCTGATAAGTGCTTAGTGAAATATCTACCATAAGGTTAATAGATTTAATATTTTATAATACCCTAAAAGATGTATTGCATATCCTCTGTTAAGCCATCCTAGTCGTGTATTAATTCAGAAGATTTTAAAGGATAAAGTACAAAGGTAAAGTACTTAGACTTTTCTTTGGGAACTAATTTGACAAGCAATTTGAAAAAAGTGATTTTTTTCATATATGACAACTGCAGCAAAACTATTATAACCACAAAAGTGGAAAGGTTTGACACTTGAATGATTTGATTAGAGATAAACCAGTATCTAACATTTATGGTTGACTGGAAACTCCTTATAGACTTTTTGCATGAAATAGAAAAAAATGCACTTATGACTTGTGATTTTATGATTAAAAAAAAAATGGATAATAGAAAAAAGTGAGGATTTTTTTCTAATCATAGAGTAAGACAGTTTTGTAAATGTATTTATATATGCTACAAATTTCTGCATTTTTCCTCTTTTTTCTTTACTGCTTCTGCTATTCATTAGCTTGTATTAATTTTTATGTGTTTTGTAAAACTTTAATAAAAATATCTTCTGTCTTAATTTTTTAGGATAAGCCTTATCTATGGCCACATGTGGTGGAAGTCATGCGTGAAAGACGTGAAAAAAAAGAATTCAGAGATAAATAATTTTCTGTCATTTATTTAAGCAAATATTTTCTTTAGAATGTAATTTGTTTGGGCAGACATTTTGAATATTTCGAATGCTGAGCAAGAATTCTTTGCTTAGTAATACTTGGTCATCCGATTCAAATAAACATTACCAAATCTTTTTGGAATCCTGTTTCCTAAGGTGCAAAGAACTGGTTACAACCTTTTCAGCCACATTACATGTTAATATGATGATCTGCAATCTTCATTCCAGTTGTTTGAGTAATTCTTTTTGTCATAATACAGATGTTTCCTGCAGTTGGGAGAATAGATAAGCAACTATCCCTTTCTGTTTGTTTCTGCTATTCCAACTCTTTAAAAAAGAGGTGTTCGTGTGCATAATGACTGTATATATTTAGCTCCTGGAGATGGAAATAGAGGCATAAAAATTATGTCAGTGATATAAAATCAGGATCACATACTTTCCATCATATCTTCCCAGAAAGATGGAATGTTCTATTGATATGTTTTTGAAATCTGTAGTTCCTGCCAAATTTCAAATCCAATCATATCACATAATCACATAAAATTTAGAGCCGAGGTGGCGCAGTGGTTAGAGTGCAGTACTGCAGGCTACTTCAGCTGACTGTTCAGCAGTTCAGCGGTTCAAATCTCACCGGCTCAAGGTTGACTCAGCCTTCCATCCTTCTGAGGTGGGTAAAATGAGGACCCAGATTGTTGGGGGCAATATGCTGACTCTGTGAACCGCTTAGAGAGTGCTGTAAAGCACTGTAAAGCGGTATATAAGTCTAAGTGCTATTGCTATTGCTATAATCTGAATTAGTCATTTGATGAATTTACTAAATAGTTGAATGTAACTTCAGTCTTGACAGATTACTTAAACATACCATCTTGGGTTCATTTTGCAGAAAGATCCCATTAAACTCAGTCCATGTTGGCATTCAAAAATTTCAAATTTTGTTTATTAAAGTTGAAACTAGTACGGTATAAAAGATTGGTCTCTCACTGGCAGTAAGTTATTATTTGCATTGGGGTAAACTCTAAACATAAATGAAAATATTTGTTTTCTGTTCAGATTCCTTGTAAATGGGAGAAAAACAGGAATGCATTTCCCCACTTTTTCTAATGCCTACATTATGATTAACAAACTCCGATGGAATTTGGCATTTACATATCTGTTGAACATTCCTTCAACTTACTCAATAAAAATTGTCAAAATAGAAGTGCAAATTAAGTATGTGCTCCCTGGTTAAGTATGAATTTATTATGCAAAAAGCCATTTCAGATAGCTCCTTTTATTTTTTTTAAAAATAGAGTATTCTGTCAAATTAGGGCCTAGTTCTATAATAAACAGGGTATAGATTTTCATCCAGTGGGTATACATAAATCCATCAGAATCAATCTCAACTACAAAACAACTTGTTTAAAAGTGGGAAATAGGTATTGCAATATACTTCCAAGGGTTACCTGGGTTATGAAATCATCTTTATTTTTTGGAGAAATATATGATACTGCTTAGCTATAAAAATTAAGTATTGTTATTTTAAGCTTATATAAATTGGATTTTATTTGTCTAAGTAAAGGGTTTGCTTGTTAATATGTTGTATTAGTATAACTCAACATAGCTTTAATAATAATTGACTGGAATTTAATAATTATGGAATTTAATAATTATTGACCAGGTTCCAAAGTTATTGTTGCTTCAAATGTTTATTCAGTTCTGTTACATCTAGTTTAGTATAGATTTTGCTGCACTATAACTACTTACTCAGTTTCTTGGCAAGAAAAGGGAGGAAAAATTTTGTTAAGTGATGTCAGTGGGAAAATAAATCCAGAGAATATAGGTGTTACTGATTTTCTTAGTAGGGGTCATTCACCAAACATGAACATAACCTCATCCTGAAATACACTGCTGGTTTTTAATATTGCTAATATGGATTATCAACTTTGTGTTTCTTTATTTTTTTGACACCTAATTCTTTATCCTATGAAGAGAGGAATTGCAGGGTTAGATCCTGCAATAGTATTACCAGAGTACACATGAAGGTATATTTATTCTATTGAATCAGATAACAAAACATCAGCTCAAATCTTCAAAAATAGGATCATCCTCACAACAGCTTTTGCATTTCAAGTTCATGGCCTTCAAAGCACAATTGCCCTGATGCCCTGGTACGAAGAAGTCACCTAAGATTTTTCTTTTCAAATGCCCAAGATACCGTAGCACAATTTATCACAAAATTATCTGTATGTTAGAAGGTACTTCCATGATGGGTGCATTGCTGGAAGACTTGAATGGCCAGGTAATTGACATTGATTTGATGGCCTCTAATTAAAATCTGTTAATGCAATCAAAAACTGTATTTGCCTTTTCTACAGCCATGTCAACTTCCTGCTTATAGTTTGTGAACAATCACAATTTTAAGATTATATCATCTAGATATCCCCCATTCTATACCTGTGCATTTCTTTTGCCAGGGGAGGAACTTTGTATTTGTCACTTAGATTTCTTCTCCTTTTTTTGTTTTCAGTTGTTTTCTGTAAGATATCAAGAACATTTTCAAACTTTGTTTCTGTCTTTTAGGAGCTTAGCCTAAGTTATTACCCATCCAGAATTCTATTGAGAATTAAAGTCCCTGTATCCAGAGAGCAATTTGAGTGGGGAAAGCTATTCTTTGTATATGAAATCTGCCGCCAAATTAAGTTACCTGTAAATTTGATCGGTATTTCCTCTGCCTTGATGCCAAAGGATGCATTAGATATTGGAGAGTCGCAGTGTAGAATTTGTACTAATAGGGTGAGCTTCAAATTCAGTGAAGCTCAGGCCCTGAGGTAAAGCAGTATCATTCGTAAATAGCAATAGCACTTAGATTTATACACTGCTTCATAGTGCTTTACAGCAGAGTTCCCCAACCTTTCTGGCTTTGCGGACCAGCGGCGGGGAGGGGATGGTTCTGCGCAAGCGGGAGCAAGCGCACCCACCACTCAGGCAGATGGAGCGCACGCACATGCGCAAGTGGGAATGCGCCCATGCGCTTTTCCGCCACTTCCACGGCACAGTTCCGAATGGCTCAAGACCCGGTAATGGTCCACAACACGGGGGTTGGGGACCCCTGCTTTACAGCATTCTCTGAGCAGTTTACAATGTCAGCAATCGGGGTCCTCATTTTACCGACCTTGGATGGAAGGCTGAGTCAATGAGCCGGTTAGGATTGAACTGGCTGTGGGCAGAGTTAGCCAGCAATACTGCATTCTAACCACTGCGCCACCATGGCTCCTGGAAAAATAATTTGTGTTTTCCCCTCACTAAACAGAGTAGAACATATTTTTTTTTCTGATCTTGCATCATTTTGGATTGTACCATCTCCAAAGCAACTTGGACAAGCTTAGACCCTTATTCAGAACACATAGAGTCTGTGCTCCCCACACTAAAATGCTTTTTTCACACTGGAAAAAAAAAACATTTCTGGTGTTCATACACTAGTTCCTAGAAATGATTTGGTTGGAGTCTTGGCTATGGAAGCAAGCAAGTTGACAGGAACAGAATGAAATGTTTAAACATATATCTGCACCAATCGCCTCTAGTTCGTATAAGTGGTGTTTTAAGTACCTTTGTAAACTACCCTGAATGTGTACTTTGTGTGTAGAAAGTTCTGGGTTGATTTTCAAACATTTCCAGATAGTTCTGAGAGGGGTTTTTAAAACCATAAGAAACTGCTGTAAATAACCAGTATTCAGCTAATTGGAGAGATGCAGAGATGTCCATGTCAGTGAAGTCAAAATGGCATGTGGATCAGGTGGTCAAAATCCCACTCCTTTTTGCATGCAGACAAACCTTGTTAAAAAGGAGTGGAGCTACTGAGATTATTAACACACCCTTGGATGTCCCAAGTGATGATGTAATTTGATATGATTCCAACAATATTTTAATTAATGTGTGTTCAAAGTTCTGTTTTAAAATGCCTCAGAGTTGTAGTGAATAAGGCCATGCAGCAGTTTGGATTCAGAAGCAAAAGGATATTAAAAACTGGCATAACACTCCCATACAATCCCAGGGAAGAGTGCAGCTTTTTAAAGAAAGTGCAGATAGGTGTTATATATATTTCCACACCTGCCCAGAAACATCCTTGAACCCAAAACATTGCACAGTCTTAACATTTGTTTAGCTATTAGCTATTTTAAACATAGCTATTAGCTATGTTTAACTATTAGCCATTTTTAAATGTGTGGATTTCATGCTGGCTGGGGAATTCTGGAAGTTGAAGTCCACATGTCTTAACGTAGCCAAGGTTGTGAAACATTGAGCTAGAGAGACATCAATTAAAAAAAGAAGAACAAGATTGTGGAAATTCTATATTTTTCAATAATGACACGTTTGTAATAAAGATAATGAATGATATGGCTTCCTGATGTCATGATGATTATCATGAGACTTAATATGAATAAGAGATGACATATTAAATGCATAACAAGCAGCTTCTTACCTGTATATACACATTCTTAATTCTGGTATTAGCCAGAAGTATACTTTGAATCAACAAAGCAGTCCATCAGCTACTATGAGTTTCAACACACACACGTTCTACAAGATGACAGCACCTTCAGAGTTTATGACCCACAGGTGAATTTACAACTAAGTTGTGTATTGATGTAAAGAAATCTCATGGAAAATGAATTATGGAATACTTTCCTTTTGGGACTTTTTTTTTTTACTTGTAGTTTTTTTCTTTTTCTTTTTTTCTTTTATTGCTTAGCCTTTAAGAGCCGAGGTGGCGCAGTGGTAAGAGTGCAGTACTGCAGGCTACTTCAGCTGACTGCTAGCTGCAGTTCGGCAGTTCAAATCTCACCGGCTCAAGGTTGACTCAGTCTTCCATCCTTCCAAGGTGGGTAAAATGAGGACCCAGATTGTTGGGGGCAATATGCTGGCTCTGTGAACCGCTTAGAGAGGGCTATAAAAGCACTGTGAAGCAGTATATAAGTTCTATAGTGCTATTGCTATTTAAGTAAATCGGATCACTAAAATCAGTAAAATCTGGAACTGTTAAGACGGGTATTATTTTAGATACTTAATATAATTACTCATTATAGTGTTACTGATTTGTGAAGTTGTAAACGTTAAAGTATATAAATAACACATTGTCTCCAATGAGAATTATCTTTATAAGTCTTGTCTGAGTATTAAGAGTTAAAAATACTTAATGGGGGGTTCTACTGGAGTAATTTAATATATATTTTTCATGCAGATGTTTTCCATGTCTAATTTATCTTTGAAATAGGATATCATTATTGATTCTGGCCTATTGAAGAAAGCCGAGGCAAAAGTTGGGATAGGTTAAGCTTTAGAGATACATTAAGGGAATGTTGACTGTTATAACAACTATATTATTACCAATGTTGCCTCGCCCACATAAGGTCTATGAGGGCTATATAACAGTAAATTTGAACAATTGCATTGTTATGGTGAAAGATGATCATGGGATGCATTTCATTTTGGGAAAACATGAGAAAGACTATATCAACCACTGCTGGCATTCTTGAAAGCATCACGTATGTCACTGTAAACATCCCCCTGAAACACAGCCAAGGGGCCTTCATATGCAAAAGGCAATAAAGGTCCAGAGTAGGAGAAGAGGCAGTGACATTCTGCAAAGAGATTATCAGTCACAGCTGGATAGATCAAGACTGACTTGGTCACAAAGCAGGTGTATATATGTATATTTGTGCCACATGCATACATACACATACACACTGTTCTATATTATATATATATAGCTTTGTTTCTAAAGGCTGATGGGATGTGATGACTCAGTGGTTAGGATGCTGAGTCTTAAACCACTAAAGATCCATAGTTGGCAGTTCAAAACCTGAGTGCCGCAAGACAGGGTGAGCCCCCATACTTGTCCCAGATCCTGCCAATCTAGCAGTTCAAAAGCAGGCAAATGCTGGCTCTTTGGCTTAGAAACAGAGATAAGCCTAACCCTAACCCTTAAGATCAGGCATGACTAGCAGGGTAAAACTCATGGAGATCTTTACCTTTATTATTATTATTATTAACCTAAGGCTGAGCAACCTCAAAATTTTGCTGCAACAGAGTAAATTATGGGTTTGGGAGTGTATTCCAGCCAAACAGATCTGAGCCTTCCTATTATTTAAAGGTCAAGCAGGAAATAATCACCTCGGGGGTTTTTATTGAATTTTTGTGCCAATAAGTCTGCCTCAAAGAATCTGTAGCTTGAAACAATTCAAAGAGCCAAGGTCTACAAAGGTAAGGCAGAATTTGATCTGATCTTAACTTTTCCAGAACCGATTCCACTCACATAAAGTGCACTCTGTATTCAGATCATCTTTCAGTCATGCCAGGAAGGGAATAGAATTTGGCCTCAAGATTAGCATTACAAAGGAAATGATTTACACACCCTGAGCTGCATAGACATGAGTGCAGTCCAGCCAAAGCAATTGCTGTTGCTATCACTGGCATGAATTCCACTAATTATTGGCCAGTTATTTCCCATATTTTCAAGGAAGGGAGTCCTTGTGGATGTCACAATAGCTTTTCTACTGAAAATACATACTGCAAGTATATTTTTCCATTAGCAGACTTTCTTTGCATTTATATTGTGCTCATAGAAATGTAAAGCACTTAAAAACCACAATAATAATAAATCTTGATTTCATCCCAAAGCTTTGAGTAGTGACCACTTAAAAGTGAAGATCAAGCAATTATTATTATTTTCAATATATAAAAGTGAATATATTCAAGTTTAAAAGGGACTGTTGGACATATAGTCAGACTACATGATTTCTCAACTGTTAAACATTTAATCTGCTTTTAAAATATGTTTCCCTTGTGGAAACATGTCAAGACAAACTTCCTCAGACTCTTCAAAACTGGGAGAAGAGCTCAATTAATGAATAGACTAAATTTCTATACTATTACACAATCTCTGCTATAATCCAAGCACCTAAATCTCTAGTTGGCAAAGCAGATGGACCCTGCTTTTACATGTTTAACTAACGTTTAGGTGGATTTAGTATTTCACATGAACACCAATAAGGAGAGGGGATCCATGGGAGACATTTTAGTCAAAATAATTCACCTTGTGAAAATGGGATGGAGAATTAACAGATTTAACCCTTTCTTCTTGCTCCTGGCACAAAAATCTGGAAGAGTAGAATATCCATCATTTGTTTTCCTTAATTTTTCCCATATCAAAATTGAAAGGACTTTTCTACCCCACTGACCTTTTTACTAAAGGAGATTACAGCCCAACCATTACAGCAGTTACATGTCAAAATACTTTTCTTCCAATTCACAGACTAGAGGCCAAGCAGAACTAAACCAGGTAGATTTTTTTTTTACATGGGGTTTTTACTAATACTTTTAATTTAAAGGTAGACTATATAATGGTGCCCCAGGATTTTAATTTAGTTGGATTCTTCAATGCAAGGGAGATCTTTACTGTTGTAAGTTTCTTGTAACAGAATTTGAAAGCCTGTCAAGAAAAATTCCCCAGTGCTCCAGACCAGGGATGCTGGCTAAGGAATTTGGGGAGCTGAAGTCCACAAATTGCTAAAGTTGAACACTCCTGATCCAAAAAGTAGAAACATGGGCTCACCAAAGGAAAGAAAAAAGTCTGATAAATTTTTAAAATTTCTTTCAAAATTATGAGTAACCACCTGAGTTATGCTCTAAATAGCCAGATTGTGCTGTTCAAGGAACTTGTTTCATTTTTACATGAGTGTTTCATTTATCTTCTGTCCACAAGATGGAGATATAATTCCACCAATCTCTAATAATTCCTTCAGATTGAAAAAAGCTGTCACCCAATAGATGTTGCATAGTTACTATTGAAAAATAAAATCTGTGTCCAGATGAGACACACTTTACACAATCTCTCTGAACTTTGGGAATCAGTGATGAAACAAACCCATATAACATTTCTAACTTGTAAAATAATTATGAATCACTGTGCTTGTGCTATCTGTGAAAGCAGCTGATCACATGATCCCCACATAGATTAGCCAGTGAATATTTTTTTTCCAGCTCCTTTTCCTCAGTGTTGGACTTTTAAAATATATTCTTCATGGAGAACCTTAGGTGATGAAATTTGATATAAAACTCCTTATTTTATTAAAAAGAACATCCTACAAACAAAGAATGTTCTTCCTGAGCCAACTCAGAAAGCTCAGACTGCCCAAGGAACTGCTGATAAAGTTCTACAAAGGAATTATTGAGTCTGTCATTTGCACCTCTATAACTGTCTGGTTTGGCACAGCAACCAAACAAGACAGACACAGACTTCAATAGATAGTTAGGACTGCAGAAAAAACAATTGCAACCAGCATGCCTTTCATTGAGGACCTGTATACTGCACGAGTTAGAAAGAGAGCTGTGAAAATATCTATAGACCCCACACATCCTGGACATAATTTGTTTCAACTTCTTCCCTCAAGAAGATGCTACAGGGCATTACACACAGAAACAGCTAGATACAAGGTCAGTCCCCCCCCCCATCACTCTGCTAAACAACTAATTCCCACAACACTGTCTTATGCCCCTGGGATGTCAAACCACATAGTAGGGCTGTATTACTATTATCCTCATCTTTCCTATTACCTATTTCGTTAGCTTCTTATGACTATAACTTTGTTGTTTGTATCTTATGATTTATGTTGTTTTTATGTAGTATCATATTATGATTTATGTTGATTGCTTATTTAGTATCCTATGACTGTCATTCAGTGTTTATCATGATTTATGATGATTGTATTTTATGATTTTGATAATGATTTATCACTTGTTGCTTGTATGTACACTGAGAGCTTATGCGCCGGAGACAAATTCTTTGTGTGTCCAATTACACTTGGCCAATAAAGAATTCTATTTTATTCTACTGTACTTAAATCACTTTTGGAATGCAGTTATGTATATGATGCCCAAAACTAGATGTGGCCTTCAACTTAATCTGTGTTATACACTTTTTACATAGATCACAAGAAGCTAGTCATATCAGGTTACTGTCCATCTCTAGCTCAATCATTTTTTCCTCTTTTTGAAGATAGTCTTGGAAGTAACTTCCTTGAAAATAAAGATGATCCTGGTGGCTTGGTAGTGACCAAAACAAGTGCTATGGATACATTGAAGCTTCTGGGCACCATGATGACTAGCCCTCATTAGCTCATCATTGTCTCAGCAAATATATTCTCAAGCAAAGGTTTGTCAGGTCACATATTTCTTGATTCTTTGAACGAGATGCAAGAGATTGATTGATCCAGGAGTTTTCTTCATGCAAGAAGAGATAGTTCCCTTCCATTTCCCCAGAGAAAAATCTGGTAAGCAATTTGCTGGACTTTTTAACTGCCATTAATTCTTTATTCTCTGTCACAAGTTATCAGAAATATTCAACTGGAGGTTGGGGCAAGATATTGGTGTTAGCATCCAGAATATATCCAGATATTCTGAAAACCCAAGTTGTATTTCATATGCAGTCTTATATACATACCCTTGAATTCAGTGGAGGTCAGTGCCATTGAATTTATGGACCAACTTTACTCTTAAACCAACTTGGTATCCTCCAGTTGTGTTATGACTACAACTTGCAGATTTCCCAGCCACTGGCCATCCTATGGTGGAATTCTGGGCAGTATGGTTACAATCCATCTGGATGACATCAGTCTGGAGGAAGCTATCAGGAATTTTCCAGACTGTGCGTGCCTCTTACATTCTATTAAAGCCAAGGAACTCAAATGGATAGCTTTAAAATATTGCTTCTTGTTCTATTTATGGGTGGGAAGAAAAATAAATCCATGTTGCAAAAGACTGTCAACCAATTTCTGTTGGATCATCTGAGAATTTCTGTCACTGGGAACTGTAAAAAGATTGCTGGTCTAATAAATACTTCACTGAGCACGGACTTTTAAACAAGTCTATGATCTCAGAACGATCATTTAATCAACAGTTGAAAAGTGAGATTAAATGTGTTTTAAAAACTGTGCACTTCTTTTGCTAATTTAACAGAACCTTTTTTAAAAATTGAAAAGTGCAAAAAGCAAGAAGCCATTCTTGCTATATGATGAAGTCACTGTTATCAAATAATGTAATGTAATTATCAAACCTGAGAGCCAGGTGTGATGGTTAAGGTGCCAGGCTAGAAACTGGAAGACTGTGAATTATAGTCTTGGTTTAGGTATGAACCCAGCTGGCCAATCACTCTCTTTCAGCCCTAGGAAGAAGGCAATGACAAAACACCTCCAAAAAAACCTTAGTTAATTTTATTAAATTCATTCATTTTTTATAACTGCTCATCTCAATCCAATTGACTCTGGGCAGAATCTGTCCAAGAAAACTTCATGGAGTTGTCCAGGCAGTCACTAGGAGTCAACACTTACTCAAAGTCTCACAAACATACACAAGCACAAACAAATTATTAAATCTAGAGCTCAAATCCTATTAACAAAGTATCAGTTTATTTTAAGTCTTGGATTATATTCATCTATCAATGACATTTAACTGAAGCATTAGATCAGAATTTTGTATTTTACTGAAACTCAAAGTTCAGTGACATCTCTTCTTCTTTCTCCTTCATTTATTCATTTAATTAACTGCTGCATGCAATGTATTTTGCATTACTACACAGTTTTAGAAGAGAGAAGAAAATTAAACTGTTCCTTTCAATTGTAGGCACATAGTACTTGTAACATCTGACCTTGTACTAAAGGTGTTTTTTCAAAAGGCAACTGGACTTTCTTTGTATTTCCTTGAAGACATTTCGCTTCTCATCCAAGAAGCTCCTTCAGTTCTGACTGAATGGTGGGGAATGGTAGGATTTATATTCCTTCAAGGTAAAACCAAGAAAGTCCAGTTGCCTTTTGAAAAAGCACCTTTGGGACAACCATGACCTGGATGACTGAGAACCTCCATAGACATCTGACCTTGTATTAACCTGTAGTTTCCCCAGAGCCAACTCCAGATTTTATTTATTTCTTTATATTTCATGTTTCTAGACTGCCCATTTCCCGCAAGAAGGGCTCTGGATTTATGATTTTGGCTGCTAGACAACAAGGTGACAAGCCACCTGCATTTGAAAGCAAAGCTAGAAACTAAATTCTAGTTCATATTACTTTTAATACTTGAATTATCACTCTCCCTCTGTGTGTGTATGTATGTGTATTATCATTTGAAATGAAATTTTCAGCTGCAAACTTCAGTTTTAAGATTACAGTTTTAAACACTGAGCTAGACATGAATACATTTGGATTTTGAATATTCAAATCAAGATGACTTTTTATCCCTCTTTAAATTGTGTTTTTGGAGAATGGCTCATCAGAGGCCTTACATTTGAAAACATAATTTTATTTGAAAATTGGAGTTAATTTGAAAAACCATTGGAAAACTTAATGATCCATGAATTCAAAAGAATTGTCATCTGTGTTTTGCAAATAAAATAAATTTTAAAAATCATGGATTAGATTAGACTGAAGGCATAGTTTATACATTGGATTTGAAGCTTGTTTGTAGCTATTCATCAGAGGAAGTAGATCTTTGGATCTGACCTAATGGTTGGGCTGGCTGCATTAATATTTCACTAGGCAACAAAATCTGTTTATTTTTCTGGAGTTTTGAATGATAATCTGCCAGATTTCAGACAGAACAATAACCTTCCAGTCAACCATCAGAACAGAGTTTCCAAGCCCGAGTTTCTAGTTGTTGTTGGATTACAGGTTGGGAACTATGCGAGCTACAGTCCAACAATATATAGAGATCAAAGTTTGGGAAAGGATACACTGAATTATGCTTTGTATGTCTCATACGAATTCAAAAGAGGAGAATAATGTTCAGGTTATTTATTCCAAGAATCTTTATAAAAACAGAAAATGGCTCTTATCTTGCAATTTCTGCTTGTTCCTAAACAATTATGGGTTCTTGTTGGTCATCCAAGTCCACCTCTACCATCTATAAAATGTTTTATTCATAAAAACGTAAAAGTATATATAAAGTGTTTTATTGAAACATAATAAGCATCTATAAACCGATTTATCTATAAAAATGTAATTTAGAAGTCTTTTTTATCTTTTTTTTTTTTTTTACAAATGTCAATGCTAAGTACTTCAAAGTTAACCCAAGCATATACCGGTAAATATTTTTGTTTTATTTTTAGGAGGCTCATTTGCTCCAGCTGTTTTATCTACCTGAAGCTGCTATTAGAGGAAATGATGTTTTCAAAACCAATTATTAAAATTATTAAAATTCCAACAATTATATATTTGCAGTATTTAACCTGGTACCTAGTATGTTAAATATTGGCTCTAAACATGTATTTAAAATGATGGAGATAGTTTATCTGAAAAGCAGGATTTTTTTAATGTAAGCAGGTCAGTATAGATGAACCTAAGATGATATTTCAGCAATGAAAAGTTTAAGAACATTAGGAGATAAAAGCAGAATGTCTGCTAAACTTTATTAAATATTTGGGCATAAGGATGTTAAAATAATTATTAAATGTTCCGAATAAACTCTTTAGAAATATGGCAATATTGAGATGTTTCAAGGTTTTGAAAAGAAAAGAGTCTACTATGAATTAATATAGCTGTACATTAAATGATATATGTTTATTGGACTTATTGGATTTTTATCATTTATTTGGGATTGAATTACTTCTTTACCAACACTGAATCACTTTGTCCAAGTGCACATTAATTATAATTTATTCTGATTCATTGTAATACAAGATTTATGTCAATAAATTAGTGGAAAATTCAGTACATGCAGATTTAAATTTCTCCCATTTCTTTCATTTTCTGGAATGTGTTCTTTGTAAATAACTTAATCTGTTCCAGATATAATTAAGTATGATGTCACAAACTTTGGGAACTTTAAGTGACTATTCCATGCCAGCATGTCACATGACACATTTGTTTAAAAATGATTACTTTTCAGAAAAATGTAGTTGTCAGTGTGTTGTTTTGTTGGATCACTTATTCACCCAGTGGGCAATTTATCATCCATGGTTGAGAAATATACTTGCAATATATGGAGATGTATTCATTCAGTACATATATATACACCACTAATTTTAATGGCTCTAAGAGGTCAATAAAATACTAAATATAGTATTTTAAAAATCTACTAAAATAAAAATGAAAAACTGTAAATGGCCTTGGTGAAATTCATTCCCTCTTAAACTGCAAGGATAATTTATTCCACATTATAGATCCCAGTGTCAGCCAATTTGGTAGACTGGTTAAAGGTACTGAATACCTTGATATTTTTTAATGTTTGGAGACCATGAGTTATGAAGAAAATATTGGCAATCCAATTCTGAAAAATGTTGCCAAGAAAATGGTATGGACTCGTTCCTGCAATCACAAAATCAAAGTTGACTCAATGAATCCTAACAGCCTAAGTCTCATTGCAGAAAATGTCAAAATATTTACCAATTTCAAAAGTATCTATGATGAACCTGTTTTGTAACCTATCCCAAAAGCGTTTTTTTCTTGTGTTGAAGTTCTCTGAACAATGACCATGATGTCATGGCAAAATCTTTTTCACACAGGCTCATCAATTGCTCGATACACCTATTGAATCTGGGTGGATGGATATTACCACCTCCCTAAACATATTGATGTTGTCGTAAGATAAGAAACCATGTTCTTCCTCATCTAGTTTATTATTGCCTCAGAATAGGCTAGTATATGTCATCTCCTCCATCATGTTAAACAGTCGGTGTCTTGCAATGGAGAACTTGCATCATCCTTTGTGGACGATGTTGATAGGATCTCTTTGACTTAAACTCATAGCAATGTAATCTCAGCAATTGCTTTTTGTGTAGTTTTGGGGGGGTTGAATTTTTGTTTAGCTTATTGAATGTGGAGAGGTTAAGTACGGAGGCAACTTCTGGCCTTCACCCATTCAGATTACTAACTCTCAAATGGGACTAATATTATAGATAGCATCTTCTTGTGAGTGAGATGCATTTCTCCCTGTCTAAAACAGGCAATTACCGTATATGACCACTACTGAAGAAAATCTTCCTTTACCTAGAACATTTATATAGTCTCAGTTATTCAATTCTAGAAAAAAGTGATCAAGAAGATTGTATAAAAGCTAATTCTTGGATCGTCACAAGCTTGATACCAGATCAGTCTGTTAATCAGAGATGCTACTCCTGCCAGAAAGAGGTTGGTTTCTAGCCTTTTTTATCCCACAAGAAATATAAGAATCATAACCTTGATTTAAATAGAGCTTGCATTTTATTCACAGAAACCATTGGATTTTTAAAATAATGACTTATTTAGGTTTCCTATAGTAAAGCAACTTATATGAGCTTTCATGTCCTTCAAAAGCTATTTTTTTCCTATTTCTTGTGTAGAAATTCTAATAGGTAGAGCCTCACTACACCAGATACATCTGGATTGCATTGCTTATCTAGACCTATTTCAATTATACTTTTGGCTTGGATATTGCAAGAAAACTTCAGTTCTGGACCCAGGCTGGGAAAAACTTCACTGAAACTGCTTTGATCATATTGGTGAAACTGCTTTGATCATATTGGTGAAACTGCTTTGATCATATTGGTGAATAGTCTATATTAGAAATTAGATGAAGGAAGTGCAGCCATCCTTTTGGACTTCTGAGCTGCTTTCAAACATCAAGCCTATTATTCTTCTAGCTTGCCTGTGACTTGGGGCTTAAGAGCATTGCTTTAACATGCTTCCAGCAATTTTTCCCAGACTGTGACCAGAACATGATGGTGAAGAATTGTGTTATATTTTAGATCTCTGATTATGGAGTTCTGCAGAGATCCTCCCCTTTACTGTTCATAACTATATTATATTACTAAAAGAAGCTTTCCAGAGTTTTGAACAATGTTTTACAGCAGGATACATACATACAAAGCTGTCATTTTTCTTTGTTAAACTGAGACTTTAAAGCAGGGGTCTCCAACCTTGGCAACTTTAAGACTTGTGGACTTCAACTCCAAGCAAAGCTGGCTGAGGAATTCTGGGACTTGAAGTCCACAAGTCTTAAAGTTGCCAAGGTTGGAGACCCCTGCTTTAAACAAAGGTAATCCAGCCACAGGTAATCCTGCCCTCATTTCCCTGCACCAGCCAGATTGCATCTTCCCACCATTCCTTCTCCCGTGACCTTCGATGTTCCTAGGGTTGTGTTTCTTTGAAGTCTTAGAGCCATGATGCTGATACAGTTCTGGACAGATAGCTGTTTCCAGAAGCAGACATTCAAAGGCCTGATCTGCAAATAAGCGCTTCACTACAGATAGTAGGCAGGCAGGCAGCCTATGCAGCACACTTCCCTGCTACCAAGCGAAGTGTGGTTTTCTACCAAGTGGTGGATTTCAATGCAGTCTCCACTCATGGGAGCGAGGTGGTTGTGCCGATAGAAACAGAGCTGCAATGCAGAATACAGAGC
This sequence comes from Thermophis baileyi, assembly GCA_003457575.1. Taxonomy (NCBI): domain Eukaryota; kingdom Metazoa; phylum Chordata; class Lepidosauria; order Squamata; family Dipsadidae; genus Thermophis; species Thermophis baileyi. The sequence continues at coordinate 269,445 of QLTV01000582.1, forward strand.
CGAGGTGGCGCAGTGGTTAGAGTGCAGCACTGCAGGCTACTTCAGCTGACTGCTAGCTGCAGTTCGGCGGTTCAAATCTCACCGGCTCAAGGTTGACTCAGCCTTCCATCCTTCTAAGGTGGGTAAAATGAGGACCCAGATTGTTGGGGGCAATATGCTGACTCTGTAAACCGCTTAGAGAGGGCTGTAAAGCACTGTGAAGTGGTATATAAGTCTAAGTGCTATTGCTATTGCTATTATTTTTCATCTCCATGGTGGTGTAAGGCTAAGCAGATAATCACCACGAGGAATGCATCGTAAAAGTCTGATCCTCTATGGAAAAAGTTTTCTACAGGTAGCAAGCAAACAGAAGGCATGATGCATTTGTTCCTGCAGACACAAGTAGACATCATTAGTGAGCCTTCTGGTCAACAGAGAAAGCTTAAAAAGTAAAGAGGCAGAACCAGTATGCAGAGACACAACGGGAAGCGAAGTCCTGTTTCAGCACAGAGTTTGAATACTGTATATCTATATACAGTAGAACCTCTGGTCACGACCATAATTCGTTCCGTAACTTTGATTTGGTTGTGACCCGAACCTAATTTTGGAAATTTGGCGCTTACAAAAAAAATGGCGCGGAAGGGGAAATCGCCCGCGGGGGAAAAAAATTGTGAATTTTTTGGTCATAACCCGATTTGGTCGTGGTCAGAAGCGTGACCAGAGGTTCTACTGTAGATGCTAGTCTTATAGCCACAGTTACCTATAAATATATTAAGTTCTGTGGGACTTGCTCCTTTATAAGTGCATATAGAAAAGATGAGGAATAGGTAGTTCTCTGAATGTTGCTAAACTACAGATCTCAAAGGGTCTAGCCATTAAAACCACTGGCAAGGGTTACTGGCAGTACAGTAGTCATTTTGGACAGCTGAAAGACCATAGATTGGCATATTTGGTGCCTAGAATTACAGTGAGAATCTAGTTTATGCTATTATCATTAATGGTATGTGGCTCAATAGAGTCTGTATAATCATTTCCTAGGGATACTGGATTTTTTGCAGCAAGAAGAGGGTTACAAATTTATTACTTTGGAGCTAACTTCCAAGTCTGTATTCTATACATTTTGATAAGACCATACAATAGAGAGAAAGTAGGGGTGGGAGAGGCATGGAAGTCTAAATTGATGTACCATACTTCAGCAGCACAACAAGGGGACCCCTTAGAATAGATGACCATTGACAAAAACAGTAACTAAATTGCCTCTAGTTTCAGACATAGAGTCTGTCTTTCTTTCTTTCTTTCTTTCTTTCTTTCTTTCTTTCTTTCTTTCTTTCTTTCTTTCTCTTTCTCTCTCTCTCTCTCTCTCTCTTTCTTTCTTTCTTTCTTCATGTTCTCCTTCCTTCCTTCCTTCCTTCCTTCCTTCCTTCCTTCCTTCCTTCCTTCCCTTTCTCTCTCTCTCTCTCTCTCTCTCTCTCTCTCTCTTTCTTTCTTTCTTTCTTTCTTTCTTTCTTTCTTTCTTTCTTTCTTTCTTTCTTTCTTTCTTTCTTTCCACAGAAGTGTATAGGTGATTGTAAATCAAGGGCCCGAAGCCAGGATCCCCAATGAATTAAGAAGTTATGGCCTCAGAAACAAATTCAAGAGAAGAGATTACACCATAATTTTACAGATAATGCCTTATTTGGGGAATTGAATACAGAACAAGCACACTGCTTATAGAGTTAGCTGAACAGCTGGGTAAGTCACAAATGATAGTAAAACCAGGGGTTGAATTTAAGTAACTATTATGTATTTCTCTAAGCAGAAATACGAATTATGACAAATTAATGGGGACTTTTTCTGCTCTTGTAAATCAACTCTGAATCTGAAAAGTTCTCTTTCCCCAAAGTACTAATAAATAAGAGTATACAGGAGATCTGGTGCAAAGTAACCACATGCTTATAATTTTCCAGTTTGTAAATCCACTGTGTAACATTTCCTGTTTATATTGCTTCTTTAAAGTTTGCAACGTAGATAACCTTCCAACTCCACTGATTAATTGATGGAGGTTTTTTTTTTAATAAAATGATATTTCTATTTTAGGTTTCATAGAAAATTATAGTTCCAAAACTTCTTCCCCAGATATGTCATATAGTTATAATGTGTAAGTAAGTAAGTAAGTAAGTAAGTAAGTAAGTAAGTAAGTAAGTAAGTAAATGAACAATACACAGTAGATCCAGATAATAAGGATCCATAAATAGGGATTGTTTTTCAGTCCAAGTCACTGGGTTGTACCAATCTGTAGCCAATAGATTAGCCCTGTCTAAACCAACATGAGCTGAATTAACCACCATGTTGAAAAATTGCCTTCAAGAATTGTTCCAACTGTTTTACTATCCTATGCTGGGGCCCTTTGGGAAATAGAGAGCTGATAAATCCAGACAATGAAATCCTGAGAATCAGGTAAGAAGCTGACTCTAATTTGCTAGGCGGAGTCCATGGATGTTATTAGCTCATATGATGAAAGGACCCTGCTGGTGAAAATTTTTGTAACTGTTTTGCTATCTCTGGAGCTTTCCATAACAATCTTCTGAGTTAACTGAAAGAAATATGCAGAAGACAAATATTTGGAATCTTCCTCATTAATAACACATACACATTCAGGTGAAAGGGAGGCATAATGTGGGGCTGGGGAATAGAGGTGGACATAATGTCTCCCCTTCTCAATTTTCCAGGAAGAAAACTATTGGTGCTATTAAAGGGCTTCATTTCAACATACTCCCCCCACCCCCGGTGTCATTCATTCTATAAATCTGCTTTAATAATTTTTTTTTCCCTTAGCCACGCAATGCAGTGCAGAAAGTGTAGCCAAGTAAGCTTTCCCCTTCAAAAAGTAGTTTGTATCTTTTTAGGGTCAGACCACCTTTTCTTTAAAAAGTAAAACAAAATAAAACTCTTCCAGAGATATACAAATGTTGGTTACAGTCTTTATTTTTTTCAAAGGTAGAACTCAGTTCTATTTCTTTCAATTGGAAAAGGGATTTTTTTTTTGTTCCGCCGAATGTTAAAAGGGGCTGTTCTGTTCTAGGATCCGTCTATATAGGAAAGACCGATTTTAGCAGATTGCAATGTTCTCCTTCTTACAATCAAAGGACTGTAATATTCATTTGTTTTGACTTTGAAGTCGAAAAAAGTGGTGGTGATCAGCAACAGAATAATTTCTTCATCTCCAGTTCAATTATGCAAATATCCTTCTTGTTTACTATCATTTACTGACATTCTTTCCAGGATTCTCTTTTGCTTTCATTTCAGGTGCACAGATCAGGGGTGAAATCCAGCAGGTTCTGACAGGTTCTGGAGAACCGGTAGCAGAAATTTTGAGTAGTTCGGAGAACTGGTAGTGGAAATTTTGAGTAGTTCAGAGAACCGGCAAATACCACCTCTGGCTGGCCCCAGAGTGGGGTGGGAATGGAGATTTTGCCTTATCCTTCCCCTGGAGTGGGGTGGGAATGGAGATTTTGCAGTATCCTTCCCCTGGAGTGGGGTGGGAATTGAGATTTTGCAGTATCCTTCCCCTGGAGTGGGGTGGGAATGGAGATTTTGCAGTATCCTTCCCCTGCCATGCCCACCAAGCCACACCACGCCCAACAAGCCATGCCCACAGAACCGGTAGTAAAAAAAATTGGATTTCACCTCTGGCACAGATATATTCTGGGTTGTTTCTTTTTAGAAATAACAAAATGTGCAATAAATCAGGGATCATGTCAAAACAGGATGTTACAGGGATGTGTGATCATTTGACATCACTGGTGTGTGACTGACATCATTAATAGCAACAGCACTTAGACTAATATACCGCTTCGTAGTGCTTTACAACCCTCTCTAAGCTGTTTACAGAGTCAGCATATTGCACCCAACAATTTGGGTCCTCATTTTTACCGACCTCAGAAGGATGGAAGGCTGAGTCAACCTTGAGCCTGGTGAGATTTGAACTGCCAAATTGGAGGCAGCCGGCAGTCAGCAGAAGTAGCCTGCAGTACTGCACTCTAACCATTGTGCCACCGCAGCTCCTAACAAGTAACACAAATCTGACATCACTACTTGCAAGCAAAGCAATTTTCATCAGCACGTTCCTGGAATAAGCTCTTCTGCCAAAAAGTGTGGTCAAAAAAGATTCACAACCAAAATCAGCTTCTCTTTTCAGCTCAGCATTAGAGAACAAGAATGATCCTATCAGATACAGTTTGATTTCAATATTGATATCAAATTTGAAGTAGAAGTTCTCAACCACAATTGGGACTAGAATTTCCATTGCTAAGCAAGGCAATTGTTAAGTAAGCTGCAACCTTTTTTTTTTTTTGCCATGACTGTTAATTGATTCACTACAGTTGTTAAGTGAAACATGTGGTCGTTAAGCAAATCTGGCTTCTCCCTTTAACTTTGCTTGTCAGAAGTTCCCTTGGAAGGTTGCAAATGGCAATCCTAAGACCACGGGACACCGCAACCACTGTGAATACATGATGGTTGCCAGGCTCCCAAAGTTTGATCATGTGACTGTGGGGAATACTGCAATGGCCATAAGTGTGAGAACTGGTCATAAGTCACTTTTTTAAATGCTCTTGTCACTTTGAATAGACATCAAATGAATGAGTCTAAATCTGCTTAGCAACCTTTGAGCACTTGGTCACCACCAGTGTCGCGATACCTAAATGCCCAAGCTTCCTTTGGTTTTATAGATTGGAAAAGAAGAAATGTAGCTCTGATTAGGATATTATTACAGGATCCAATCTGGGTCCGTCACCAGGACCAGAAGTTTTGTCTTCCGAGCTTTCGGACTCGTGCTGGAGCCAATCTTCAGGGAACGAAAGCTCAGAAGACAAAATCTCTGGTTTCGGTGACTGACCCAGATTGGATCCTGCAACATTATCCTGGGACACGAATATTCGCCTTCATTCGTGAGGGTGTTATTAGACCAACCCCAACGTTGACCAATGGTTTTCTCTTTCGGCCTAGTGCCCTTTTCCCATTGAAGATCACAGCACTGTTTAAAAATATTTGTTTGAGTATCTGGCATCCTAAGACCAGTTGTTTTTCCAACTCTGGCAGCTTTAAAATGGGTGGACTTGAAGAATTTCAGAATTCTGGTTGGAAGTCTGCACGTCTTAAAGTTGCCAAAATTGAGAAAGATGTTTGGTGTAGCCACAGCACTTCAGATCCCCATGATCACATGATCAGATGCTTGGCAACTGGCATGTATTTGTGACGGTTGCAGTGTGCTGGATCATGCAATCACCTTTTGAGACTTTCTAAAAAGCAAAGTTAATGGGGAAGCCAGGTTCACTTAACACCCATGTTACTAACAACTGCGGTGATTCACTTAACAACTGTGACAAGAAAGGTCGTAAAATGGGGCAAAACTCAATTAACAACTGGCTTGCTGAGAAATGGAAATTTTGGGCTCAATTGTGGTTGTAAGTCCACAACAACCTGTAAAGAGCTACAACAAATTAAACATATTTTTTTTTGAAGGCCTGAAGGCAGGGGTGAAATTCAGCAGGTTCTGACAAGTTCTGGAGAACCGGTAGCGGAAATTTTGAGTAGTTCAGAGAACCGGCAAATACCACCTCTGGCTGGCCCCAGAATGGGGTGGGAATGGGGATTTTGCAGTATCCTTCCCCTGCCACGCCCACCAAGCCACGCCCACAGAACCGGTAGGGAAAACTTTTTGGATTTCACCCCTGCCTGAAGGGATCCTCGCTTGTTCTCAGTTTAAAATAAGAAAACTCAGGTCCATTCCCAGAGCTGACTCGTCTGTTGTGTCCCTACAACCAGATGTTCTTGGCAGTGCTCATCTGGCTTGTGCAAAGGGGTGTCATTCTACTTTTCGGCAGACAATGCGTGGGTTAAGAGTTTGTAAAGGGTGGGGAGGACTTTCTCTAGTGTACCGGTTGGCACTCTTGCCAAAGCCTCCGGTGGGTTTGGAGACCCGGCGTCCAGCTCTGCCTAATACCAACTACATTATTCCCCTTCTGGGCGGGAGGCGTGACGGCAACCAAGGAAGGGGCGTGTCGGGGGGCGCGGCGAGGAGCGGGGGCGTGTCCCGTCCGGGCTCTGGCCTCTCGCGCTGGGGACGCCGCGCCGCAGACGGCCGGAGGGAG
>QLTV01000582.1:275639-286440 GCA_003457575.1 Thermophis baileyi
GCTGGCCGTGGGCGCCGAGCGAGGAGGCTGGGCGGGGCGGGGCGGGCGCTTTGCTCCGGGCCAGCCGCTCGCTCGCTATGAATGCGGCCCGGGCTCTGCTCTCCGCCGTGTTCCTCGCGGGTTTCTTCTGGGGGGATCTTCCCTGTTGCCAGCAGGCCACCATCCCCGCCGCCACCGCCGCGCCGTCTCTCCGGGAGTCCGGCAAGGGCAAGCGGAGCTGCCGGGAAGGCGGAACGTCCCGATCGGCTGGAGAGGCGGCCAAAAAGGGAGCCGCTGCAACCCAGCCGCGAGTGGAGCCCCACGAGTACATGCTCTCCCTCTACCGGACCTATTCCATCGCCGAGAAACTGGGCATCAACGCCAGCTTCTTCCAGTCCTCCAAAGCAGCCAACACCATCACCAGCTTTGTGGACAGGGGGCGAGGTAAGCGGCTCAGCACCGCGGCCGGGAGTCTTTCTCGCCTGTGTCCGTCCCCCCCCCAACCCTGCCCATCCCGGCCGGTCGGCCGGCCGGCTGAACCAGCGGTTGATCCGCGATCTCTCCCACTTCCCGCCGGTCTACCGTACTGTACTTGGGCGCGCTCCAGTGCGCTTCCAGGCGTGGCGTCCGCCGGCACCTCCGCCAAAGAACAGACAGGTCCCTGGCCCGGCCTCAGGCTCTTCTGCGCCGCCAGCCGGCCGGTTCTTTTCCTTATCCGGGCTGGCTCACTCACAGCTGCTCTCCGACCGCTTTGGGATGGGGTGGGAGTACAACAGCACCCATGCGTCTTAGCCAACGAGGGCTAAGCTGGCTGCGAGCGATGGGAGTCGCGGCGTAAGGTGAATTGGGAAAGCCTCTGTTAGCCTCTGTTCGGGGCGTGTTTGTGTGTAAGGTTCCTATTAGCGGGATCTCCTGGTTTGGGAGTAGCAATAGCACTAGCACTTAGAATTACATACTGCTTCACAGTGCTTTGCAGCCCTCTCTAAGCGGTTTACGGAGTCAGCATATTGCCCCCAACAATTTGGGTCCTCATTTTACCCACCTCGGAAGGATGGAAGGCTGAGTCAACCTTGAGCCGGTGAGATTTGAACAGCTTTAGGATTGCTTGGGAGCAACTGTGCAGCAGAAATGGGGCTCCCTGAGTAACAGCATATTCGTTTCGGAATAAGCACATAGGTTGATGGACTCTGGCGCTTGGTCCTAAAAGGAGCAGCGCCGCCTTGGCTGACTTGTTCCAGGATGGGGGCAAAAAACAACAACAACAGCGCTAGGTTTTTTTTTTTACACGTGGAAGCTTAATCTGGCTCGAGTGCGCACTTTCCTGCCCTGCTTCCTTATTTTCCCTAAGCCTGGTGGCACATTCACTTAGTAAAAGCAGTAGTAGTAGTGGCTACAACAGTAGTAGTAATACAACTCTTTCGACTGGCGTGTTCGGTCTAGAGCGGGAGTCGGAGACGGTGCTTCTTCGGCTTAGCCGCGGAAGTCTCCCGGTTCCCGACCTGCTTTCTTCGTTCTCTAGCCCCAATCCTGACGCCCACCCCTTTCTTCCCTATTCACTTCGGTAAGAGACAAGCCTCTCGTTGCACCACGGGGGCTGAATTCTTCCAACTTCGAAGGTTACGCCCAAGCAGGAAGAAGGAGTTGAAAAGCGCTTCTTTTTGGGCGATTTTGCGCGTCCCGGGTTTTTTCGGGATGGAGGGATGGATGGGGAAACTTTCTTTCTTTCTTTCTTTCTTTCTTTCTTTCTTTCTTTCTTTCTTTCTTTCTTTCTTTCTTTTTCTTTCTTTCCTTCTCTCTCTCTCTCTCTCTCTTTCTTTCTCTTTCTTTCTTTCTTTCTTTCTTTCTTTCTTTCTCCTTCCTTCCTTCCTTCCTTCCTTCCTTCCTTCCTTCCTTCCTTCCTTCTTTTTCTCCTCTCCCTTCCCTTCCCTTCCCCTTCCCTTCCCTTCCCTGAATTGCGGAGATCAGGCGCAGTTTCCGAGATTCCGATGTGAGGGCGGGAAGTCTGCGCAGACCAAACCAAATCTTAGGATCGCGTGTAGAGCGCTTGACTTGCGTCTTCCCTTACTTTTTCGTGCTTCACCGTCTGACTTCTCTTTTGTAGGGAAAATAGAGATTTCTGCTCAGAAACCTCTGGCGATCTTTTGGGGCTCCACTCTGCGTCGCTTAGCTGCGCCAACTATCAATTATCGGTTAATTAAACGGCTCTCCCACGGAGTTGCGATTTCCGGGAATCCTCCCCCCCCCCAAAACGCCTTTTCTTACCTCTCACCCATCTCCCCGTTCTGATCTATGTCCTCCAGACCTAAGCGAGATCCATGAGCTGTCCCGGAGACTGAGGTTCAAAATAAATAAAAGGAAACCCAGCGCTCTAGTTCCAAAATATCAATTCATTTAGGTTTCTGTGAATTAGTTTAGTTTAGTTTATTTATATTTCTATGCCGCCCAACTCCCGGAGGACTCTGGGCGGCAGAATCATTGGGTCTCCGCCTAAAAAAAGAAGGTGGTATCCTATAATGGGGGGGGGGAGGCGGCTTTGAAACAACTCCTAAACCATGGAGAGGAGGGGGGGAGAGAGACGAACCCCTCTTCCTTTGAGACGAGGCATGGATACTCTTATTTGCCGCTTGCTTCTCCGTGTCATTTATGGGGTCAAGCAGTAATCGTTGCTACTACTTCCCCATAGCATTAATTTTGCACCACCTCGCGGTGTCCATAATGCTTACCATGCAGCTCCAAAATTCGACTGCAGTAATCCGGGAAATTTTTTGAGGAAGAATCAATGAAATTACTTTGTCCACCGGAGGACTCGGTATACCGCAAAAGGATTTGGGCAGTGGATTTGAATTTCATCTCCCTGAAGATCCGTAAGAAAAATTTGTTCGGGAGGGAAAAATTGGGGACTTTGGAAAGGTTGGTTTTGTCCTCCTTCTGGGGAAGAGTTAAGCCCCTCCTGGGGGCGCCAGCATTCTCATATTATTATTTTTGGGGGCCAAACCTCGAATTTGGTGGTGGCATTTTAAGAATGGATTTAGCATGGACATATTTTTGCAGGACTTCCTAGGAAGGCCTTTAAAGCTGAGATGCTGCGCTCAAAGCCTCCCTCGGCTGGAATGAACCGAGAAAGAAAGCGTGCCGTTTCTCTAGAGTTGCAAGGGGCCTGGCCCGGGAAAACTTCGCCCGCTCTCTTGCTTTTAATTACTGATAATTTCATTTCAAAGGGTTAAGCTTCTCAGAAAACAAAACAAAACAAATTTCCTTGCCTCTCTCCCTCTAGTCTAGGACCTAACAGACGTCTTTCATTTTTGTACGCTTGTTTTCATTCTTGTTTGCACAAATCGCGCCGTTCCCAGTGCCCCTTCTTGCGAGCAAAACAAGATGGTACCCCGGGATCTTCAGGACTAGGAAACTTTGGGAGGGGGGGGTTGAGCAGGAAAAGAGGGGGAGGGAGGGAAGGCGTCGCGCCCAAGCCTCCTGGTTGGACGGAGAGAAAGGCCTCCTCCCGCCCCCTGATTTTGATTTGATGTGTCAAGGCTGTGACCTGGCGCTGGAACTTCTGAGCATTAAGTCCCTGATTGGAGTGGTTCAGCAACGCGATCTAATTGAGCTCTGCTGTCATAACAGATCAAATAGTGTCTGGTCTCTCCTAATGAAGCGGGAGCTGCCGACAGCTCCGGATCAGTCCGACCAAGACTCCAGTGTCCCTCCGAAGGGGAAGACGCCTCCCCCCCCCCAACGCTTCCTCTTCTTGTCTGTTTTTAAAGTCCATCTCCCTCCAAGCTAGCCGTCTTAGTTCTCCCTTTCGGCTGTTAATTGCTGAGACTGCTTATACTGCCCGTGCTATATATATATTTAAATTAAAGTCCTTAAAAGTCCCCTTCTTGCAGCCTGTCCGGTCTCCCGGCTTCCTGCAAATTCTCCAACATGCCTCCTCCTCCCTTGGGGCTGCGGGAAAACCAGTGCGGAGAATGGCTGAAGTGCCACTTCAAGAGACGGAGAAAAAGGCAGACTCGAGGTCCGACGCCGGGTCCTCCTTTTGGCAGGCGCTCCCGGGAGAGACAGCAGCAAAAGCAGCAACCAGAAGGGTCGGCCTTATTTTTTTTTTCTTTTCTTTTCCAAAAGCGTCTTTCCGCCTTTCCCCCCAAGTTTTGGAGTGTAAAAGGCGACTTTGGGATTAACAATATTGGTGAAATCACGACGTCGCGATGAAAAGCATAGTGCTTATTGATTGCCTCAGCAGGTGGCAGTACCTGGCTGGCATTGTCTGCCTTGAGAAGCTAAACGGGGGCAGATTTAGTCAGCAGTTGGATAGGAGACCACTAAGCAATCCCGGGGTTCTGGCTAAAGTGGGAAGGCTGCCTGCGCGCCACACTAGACAAAGACCTCGGCAAAGAAAAGGAGCCAGATTTGCCAGCTCCACCCAAATAAGCCTTTATTTTTCAATACTTCTCCTTATGTCCTTTATATGGTCAGCAAAACAGCAGGAGCCTCTCCCTGGCTTGTCAGTCCGTTCCCTCCCTGCCCTTCGTCTCCGCTGGGGGACCTCCAAGGAGTGGCCAGAAGTGCAGCGCCGCAGGTCAGTGGGCCGGTGACTTCGTCAGTTGCCCTCCAGTGTGGGGAAGAGCCATCCCAAATAAAGGCTCTGCAGGACAGGTGGCGATTGGGAGCCGCGTTGAGTCATATATCCCGTCTCTCAGCCCCCGGGCTGTCGGTTGAAAGTTCGCTTCAAATTAGAGGGCTCAGGATCAGGGGAAAAGCTGTGCTAGGGTAAAGGTAAAGGTAAATGTTCCCCTACTCGTTCCCGACTCTAGGGGGCGGTGCTCGTAGCAATAGCAATAGCACTTAGACTTATATACCGCTTTATAGTGCTTTCCAGCCCTCTCTAAGCGGTTTACAGAGTCAGCATATTGCCCCCAACAATCTGGGTCCTCATTTTACCCACCTCAGAAGGATGGAAGGCTGAGTCAACCTTGAGCCTGTGAGATTTGAACTGCCGAACTGCAGCTAGCAGTCAGCTGAAGTAGCCTGCAGTGCTGCACTCTAACCACTGCGCCACCTCGGCTCTCCGTTTCAAATCGGAAGAGCCAGCGCTGTCCAAAGACATCTCCGTGGTTATGTGGCCGGCATGACTAAATGCACCGAACGCTGTTACCTTCCCACCAAAGGTGGGTCCCTATTTTTCTACTTGCATTTGTTACGTGCTTTTGAACTGCTAGGTTGGCAGAAGCTGGGGCAAGTAACGGGAGCTCACTCCGTTATGCGGCGCTAGGGGTTCGAACCGCTGAACTGCCGACCTTCTGATCGACAAGCTCAGCGTCTTAGCCACTGAGCCACCGTGTCTCTAGGGTAGATCTCCTCAAAGGCCTTTGGAGAAAATCCCAGGAATCTTGGATTCCCCCTACTTGGCGCCGGAGGCTTGATCGCTGCAAAGAAACGGAGCTAATAAGAGCGTAGCTTTGGGGTGCCCCGAAGATCGGATCCTCCTCCATCACTGTAGTTCCCTCATCGACACCCTGTCTTAGTCTTGGCTTGCTTGAAGCCATTGGGGTGGGGGGGTGGGGGGATTCTCATCGAGAATCTCTTACTTCTAAAATCGGCCTGCAGGACCTCGCTCTTCAGAGTCTCTTAATCCCGCTCAGTCCAAGGGGATCTGCTTCTTAGTTAGTAGGCGCCGGGTGCCAGGCTGCCTTGGCTGGAAGTGCCTTAGCTGCCAGGGTCTTCTTCAACCCGCCTCACCCGTTACCCAAAGAGTCTAAGGTGGAAGGGTTCAGCGGTGCCTTTAAAAGATAGCAGGTTGCACCAAAACAAGTGTATGTGTGTGTGTGTGTGTGTGTAGGGGTGGGTGGGATCTGTGTGGAATGGGGGGGGAAGGTTTGAAAACCGATGCTAAACTTCAGAAATGGGGGGGGGCTGTAAACCTTCCAGTTTACCTCTAGAAAGAGTGCAGAGAAGAGCAACCAACATGATGAGGGGACTGGAGGCTAAAACATACAAAGAACGGCTGCAGGAACTGGGCATGGCTAGTCTAGTGAAGAGAAGGAGACATGATAGCAGTCTTCCAATATTTGAGGGGCTGCCACAGAGAGGAAGGGGGTCAAGCTATTTTCCAAAGCCCCTGAAGGCCACACAAGGAATAATGGATGGAAACTGAACAAGGAGAGATTCAACTTGGAAATAAGGAGAAATTTTCTGACAGGGAGAACAATCAACCAATGGAACAGAAGTTGCCTTCAGACGTTGTGGGAGCTTCATCACTGGAGGCTTTCAAGAAGAGACTGGACTGCCATCTGTCAGAAATGGTGTAGAGTCTCCCGCTTGGGTGGGGGGTTGGACTAGATGACCTACAAGGTCTCTTCCTACTCTGTTGATCTGTAATCTGTAAACCTCCAGGCAGTTGGGTGCCTACAGCCGTCTAGTCCAGGGGTCTCCAACCTTGGCAACTTTAAGCCTGGCGGACTTCAAAGCTGGCTGGGGAATTCTGGGAGTTGAAGTCCGCCAGGCTTAAAGTTGCCAAGGTTGGAGACCCCTGGTCTAGTCTCAGAAGTACAGGCCTCTTTTTGCTCTGCCCTCCTAAATCCCCCATTCTCCTGATATCACCTTGGCTGGCACAAGAAATCTACAGCCCTGCCCTCTTTTCCTCCGCGAGTCGGGGTTATTTGAAAGTAAAAGCACTTGGTTCCCCCCCTCCGTGGAAGTGAGCGCAGAGTTTCTGGAGTCCAGCCCAGGGGCGACGTCTGAAGAAACCCCGGGTTGGTTTGCGGTTCTCATGAGCAAAAGCAGGTTGACGCGTTTGCTAGGATAGAATAAACCAGCCTTTTCCAACAGCGTATCCATCGGCTGGGTTGGATTTCAATCAGTGGTGAAATCCAATTTTTTTACTACCGGTTCTGTGGGCGTGGCTTGGTGGGCGTGGCTTGGTGTGGCAGGGGAAGGATACTGCAAAATCTCCATTCCCACCCCACTCTGGGGCCAGCCAGAGGTGGTATTTGCCAGTTCTCCGAACTACTCAAAATTTCCGCTACCGGTTCTCCAGAACCTGTTGGATTTCACCCCTGATTTCAATCCCGTTATTCCCAGCCCTCTGAAGGCATCTAGAGGGCACCAGGGCGGAGCAGCAGACTACTTAGTCCCGGACCAGATCCACCCTGAGCTAAACGGATCCGAGCTGGGAGGTGGTTCCCTGCAGCTGTTCTTGGACGTCTTGAGGCGGAATGGGTGGGCGACACCCCCCCCCCCCCGTTATGGTCGGGGCTAGCGACTCCCGTTTGAAATTCTGGAACTTGGCGGGTTTCTAAGCGAATCCTCGGACTGGCCGGTGGGGCGCCTGTGTTGGGAGCCCCATCTTGACCGCGCCTTCTCTCCAGTCGGCGTGATGGTTGCGCGCAGTTCTTGGGTGACCTTGAGATCTGTTGGACGGGGCCTTTTGTGAAAAACGCAGTGGAGATCAGAGGGCCGGAGTGGGGCAGAAGACCCCAAATAGAGCAAGGAAGTAGAAAATCGGGGCGAGGAGACCATAATAGAAGAGTCCTTCTTCTCCCTCCTCCCTATCCCCCCCCCCATGGATCGCTTCCGGACCCAAGACTAGGAACCTTATCAAGTAGCTGACCGCTCTGTAGCATTGGGCATTTCTGAGCCGAACTTAAGCTCGCTTATTTGAGCTTAAGCCTCCTTCAGGTCGGTAGAACTTATTCCTAAGAAGCGAATCCTGTTTATACTTTGATATATAAGACCGGTTGAACTCGGTAGGCCTCGTATCCTTCTCCGGGTCGCGCTGCGGGCAATTGTCCTTGGGAGTAAGTGCGTGTGACTCCGCCTACATTTTTGGGCAGGGAGGAGGGCAAAAAAGAATTTGCCATGCGGCCAGCGTGTTCAGGCTTGGTTGGAATTAGGGTTGGGGGGTGCCTGGGCTCGTTCTCGGGTGGTGTCTCCAGGAGTGGGGTTTGGGAGCGGTGTGAGTGGACCGATTTGCACCAACCAATCTCTTCCCTTCTTTCTTTCTTTTTCACTTCCTTTTGGGCTTGCTTTTTTTTTTTCTTGTTTCTTCTCCAAATTTTGAGCTCAGTCTAAGACGGTATTTTCTTTCTTTCTTTTTCCCTTCCTTTTGGGCTTGCTTTTTTTTTTTCCTGTGCCGTCTCCAAATTTTGAGCTCAGTCTAAGACGGTATTTTTCAACCGTGGCAACTTTTAAGACGTGTGGACTTTAACTCCCAGATTCCCCAGTCAGCATTTAAGTTAAAAAAAAAACCTTAAAGTTGCCACCTTTGAAAAACACTGGTGTGACGTGATGCGCCTGCCTATGGCCCAGAATCAGTCCTGGAAAACTTGTTTCATTTCAGACCAATATTGTGGCCTCGGAACCTACTATGTCAGAAAAATCAGCCCAGAGATTTAGGTTTGCACGGCGATCGGCTAAAATGTGGTTGGCTCGTTTGTGGGGTACTCTACGCGGGGGGGGGCGCTGAAACACCTGCTCCTTCCCAAAGCCCAGCTGTTTGGGCAACGCGCACTATTGTCGTGTGGTAAGGCTCACTTCCATTTCCTGGCCTGGCCTTCACCTCCGAGAGTTCGGCAGGCCTCGATGACCAGTGCCCACGAAGTCCGTTCAGAAGGTCCCCAGGGAAGCCAGCGCTTTGTAAACGACGAAGCCCCTTCGTAGCCCCGACCCTATCTCTTGACTTCCAGGGGCGCTTCCTTCCAAGCTCTTGGGCGTAGAAATGCAGGGCTTTGGCCGCAGTTTCGAGCGTCGCTCGCCGGAGAAGAGGCCGTTTAGCGGGCTTGAAAGGTGGATTCTTTGCAGGCGGGGATTTCATTCGAATGACCTCCCGTTCTGTTAAGAGGAAAAGGGAGGTTCAGGGAGGTTGGAGACCTTCCCCGCTGTTCGATTACCTCTTCGACCGGCGATCTACCTGCGCCCAACTATTCTGAAGGAGCTTCGTAGCTGAGGGGAAATCTTTCGCCGTAGCCCTCTACCCAATTTTATTCAAGCAGGTGTTAGACTACAACTCCCATCAGTCCCAGGCAACAGCCTCCAAACTGAAGGGAGGGAGGGACAGACAGAGGGGGAGAGAGAGAAAGAAGTTGGTTTTCCTTTTAGACTTTGGCAAGCCAAATTTCAAATCCATTTTTAAATTGTGAGGCCAACGCTGTGAAGCCATATATCACCCTGGCCGCCAGGTATGCCTAAAAAAGCAACGGCGTCGTTTTAAACCACCCTGGAGAAGAGAGAGAGAGAGAGAGAGAGAGAGAGAGAGAGAGAGATCTGCGAGTATCGCACATAAGAGAAAGGATCCTTTATGTTATACTGTATTTGGAGATAGAAACGAGTTTAAACAACGAAGGAACGGGGGTGGGTTTTTTATTTTATTTTACCAGAATAGGCTACGACAATCAGAGCTCTGAATAAATAAAATAAAATAAAATAAAATAAAATAAAATAAAATAAAATAAAATAAAATAAATAAATTAAATAAATTAAATAAATTAAATAAATTAAATAAATAATTAAATTAAATACATAAATAAATAAACAACCCAAACAAACCAAACAATGAAAATAGACAGACGGACGGAGGGACGGACGGACAAACAAACAAACAAAATAAATAAATAAATAAACAAATAAAATAATCTTAGTTCGCTCTGAGCGGAGGGGGAAAAGAGTTGCCGAGGGGAAGCGGTGTTGGTGAACGGCGAAGCACCTGCTCCCACCAAACGCTCGGCTTTAGAGTCACACTCCATCCCGCAAGCTTCCCTTTCAAGGCAAGATTGCACCCGGGGCCGAGGCTCTCTTCCTGGGGTACCTACCGGCCATTTCCTTGAAAGGACGAAGAAGGCCGCGGCCTTCTGGAGGGCGACAGCTCAAGAACCACCACCCATCTTCCCAACGCTGCGGCCCCGCTCGATCCCTAAGCCCGTTGGCTCCGCCTTGAAGCCGCCTTGAGTTCAAGGCTGTGTCAAACTCTTGGGGACCGTTTTGTGGGCTGCAGTTTTCCGACGCAGTCTGACTCTTCTTTCCCCACAGTAAGCGCGCCCGGAGTCGATGGGGTTTCTTTCTAAAACAGGTGCTTTTCAACTTCTTGTGCAAACTGCTTAGGCAATTGCTTCGTCGTCTGACTGATACCTAATGCAGATCTGTAATTCCTCCGCCTTCCTCCCTTCTTACGCTCCGCCCGCCTTTCTTTTCCTTTTCCAAAGGTGTAAGATCAACGTGGAGCTGCTCCAACTGCCTTTGGTCGGGCAGCGTGGCTCCTATTAGAGCAGGGGTCTCCAACCTTGGCAACTTTAAGCCTGGAGGACTTCAACTCCCAGAATTCCCCAGCCAGCTTTGCTGGCTGGGGAATTCTGGGAGTTGAAGTCCCCCAGGCTTAAAGTTGCCAAGGTTGGAGACCCCTGCCCTAAGGAAAAAGGAGTTTGCGGCCGTTTTAAAGGTTTATGCTCCAGATTGCATATGTGAGCAGGTTCGAGGGGCGGATGCCCCTTGCAGTACCGTTTTGAGAATTTTTGTGTGAAGAAACAGGTATTGGGAGGAGTAGAGGGAGAAAGGAAGGAAGGAAGGAAGGAAGGGGAGCAAGGGGAGAAATGGTGAAGAAAAGGTGAGCTGGAATTACCTATCAATGTGATCTTGATTCTATCCCTCTGTTAATGCAGCCTAGAACTGTGATGGCTGTTTTGGCAGCTGCAGGACACTTCTGGCTCATAATGAAGTAGTGGTCAACTAGGACATCTAGAGAAGTCTTTCACAGTTACTGCTGTTGAGCCAGGTACCTCCTATTCTGTACCTGTGCACCTGTTTTTTTTTTTGGCATGGAACAGGCTATTTTTTTCAC